>OZ038000.1:14031562-14164062 GCA_964035705.1 Porites rus | reverse complement strand
GCTGATAGCCAATGAGATCTGAGAATTTTGTTATGGTTATGAATAATAATTGTGAAATAACTGTTAGCATGAATCTTTTACAAACAACTCCTCTTACATGAGCTGGACTTCTCTCTCAAAAAAAACCACCCACTCTCCAGTTGAGAAGAAACTTTCTAGACCTTTTACAGCTATAAATTCCAGTAAAGTCAGTGAAATATTGTCTCGTTACCTAATTCCCACATTCTTGACCATTTTACAACAAAAGCAAAGGAGGAAAAAACGAGGAAAGGGAGGAGAAATGGAAAGAATGAGAGAAGAAAGGAAGATGATGTAACAAGAAATTGCTTACTCTATCTTTATCTCAAAATTGTTCTTTCTTCAAGCATTGCAAACCTGAAAAGCTGTATTCTACGTTATGTAACAATAGGAAAGAAATGGAGCACAGTTTTCAAATTGTACGCAAAGATCTGCCTATAGTTTTTTCTTTTTTTTAATGATGGCCGGAATATTATAGGTTTACACATAGGTGTAGCTGCTACCTCAGTGTAGGCGTATTTTGGGCGGGCAAAAGCTTGTTTATCTTCTTATTTTTGTAGCTACCATCTTTGATTTTATGACAAAGGAAGAAAACCTCTTGCACTTTAGGCCAGTTTACACAGTGTATGAAGCTTTGAACAGCATTTTTCAGCAAAAAGTCTAATAGCCAATGGGTTCCCCTTTTCCTCTCCCGGGTCCCTATCCATCATTGTGATGAAATCAAACAGTGTGAGATTCCGAAGCTCGAAACTCCCCACACTCTCAAGTTAAGGTCAAAGCCAACTCAAAATTCCGGGGATAGATCAAGTTTCTTTCCGTACGTTTTCTAAGTTGGCCGGTCTGGTTTTTGCCAACATTGACGGATTGTCAACGTTACATTTTTTTGACATTGAGGAAATGTAAGACAGTCATTCAAATTCTTGGTTTGGTTTTATCACTTTCCATAGTTTAGTCTCTATGAAGGAAAAGGAGGTGAAAAACGCTACTATAACGGACACTCTGTGGAGGAAGGTATTCTTTTGGTAAGTAGATGCTGTAATGTTACAAGAGCTAGGCAAGATAAGACAAGAACTTTATTTACCGTATACTACACACAGGAAAGAAACATTGAAGAAAACACCATATTCAGTTGTTGATCCAATATGTGGTAAAACAAATAGATGGTTAGTTTTCATTTTTGTATAAAACGCGGACTATTTTGATTTCTTGGATTTGGAGTTTTAACCCTCACTAAAATAACATACGTCTCAGAGAAGTACCGTATCTGCTTGATAGTGAGTCAGCGTAAAGAATATAATAAAGAGCGCGTTTAATAGAGCGGTTTTCACTTGACTGTCGAAAGTAATTGAGGAATTGGTTTGGTTTTGGTTTTACTACGCCCTTTGGTTGGCTAGTGTATTTACTTTGGTTTTGGTTTTACGACAGTCAAGTGAAAACCGCTCTAAAGGACCAAACTGATACATGACTGTGTCTAGGCTGGCGTCCTGTAGGAAGTGTTGGCGGTAAACCCTTTCACTTCTAAAATTGGCCAAAGGAAAAAAAAATACCAAAAATAATCTTTTTTTGTAAAAGCCAAATAAATTAATAGTACTATGCAAGAGTTCTGCCAAAGAGGTTTCATTTAAATGGTGACACCGTAAAATTTCTTTCTCAGACTCAAAAGTTAAAACTACATACTAAATAAATAGTACCATGTGAAAGTACTACTGAAGAGGTTTTATTTAAATGGTAACACCATAGGATTTCTTCCACAGACTCACAAGTTAGAACTTCATACTAAATAAATAGTACCATGTGAAAGTACTACTGAAGACGTTTTATTTGAATGGTAACACCATAGGATTTGATCCACAGACTCAAAAGTTAGAACTACATACTAAATAAATAGTACCATGTGAAAGTACTGCTGAAGAAGTTTCATTTGAATGGTAACACCATAGGATTCCATCCACAGATTTAAAAGTTAGAGCCTTACTGCCACAAATAATATCGCCATAACGTTGTCTGGAGAGGGCGTACCATGGTTTTTTAGAATCTTATTCTCCTAATGAACCACTATCTAAGAAATATTGACATTGCTAAACATGTGTCTTTTCAAAGAATTTAAACGTAACTTTACAAACTTGATGAATCATGAAAAAAAGAACTTACAAACAAATCTTTATCTGGAAAAATCTCCGTTGAAAAGCATAAAGAGATCGAAAGTGAAGAGAGGATTTAAAAAGATACAAGGTCGGGAAAAATCGTTTCCAAGTTATGGAAGGGTCAAAATGAGAACTGTTTCTTTTAAACGCCCTTTTGTCAAACTTTATGATATCTTGTGTTGGCACTGATTATATGCACCGGTGCGAAAGTCGCACCCATTATCAGTTCCTTAGTTCGGGTTCGAAACAGCACGTGTCAGTGAATATACGAAACTCTTTGTCTCAGAACTGGAACTAACACGCACTCGAAGCTCGTTTGGGGAAATAATGAAAAAAATATATATCTTTATTTCTCATTAGCCTCGATTTCAAGCTAGTTCCAGTTCGTTGCCAATATAAGAGGAATATGACTCATTATTGCCTTTTTAACTGCAGTTATATTGAACTCGATATTTTTGCTTATTACATCCCAGACAATAAAATGGCCATCCACAAGAGAATCATTTTCAAACGTAATAACTCGCTTAATTGTTTTGTTTCGTCTTCAGAGGCTTACCTCCATTAAGTTCCTAAGAATTCAATATCGCCGAACCTCATTTTGCCGCCCACATGCATTGCCCTGTTGTTCTGCGGTGAAAAGAGAATTCTACATCCTAGTTTTTCTTCGCTGTACAACCATTTTCAGTGTTATTTTTAAATCTTGACGCAGGTCAACGTTATCTGTCGCGGAAAGTCGTGGATACTCACGCGAAGCATCGATAATTTTCGATTACTGGACCGGGAACTTCACAGGTATGGCATAATATTTTTATAGTTCACTTTATTACACGAATATTCTATAGTTCACTATATTTTACCCTTTCCTCAGCTCTTTGTCGTGGAGTGGCCCAAGTTTTATAATTTTTATTTTATATCAGGAAAGTGCCCTGCAGAGTTTAATTTTAGCAGTCGTACTTGGCGATTTGTTCCGTAGAAATAAGGTGAAATGATAAGTAGCGTGGTAATGCGGCATTTGGTTGCGTAAGACTCTACAGCTTTCGTTTGAAAAGTCACGCTTTAAGATTTTAAACCTTCATTTAAATATTAATAGTTGCTGCTTTTACCAAAACAACGACTGGCGAAATGCACTTTGACATGAGTAAACTTCACGAACACCGAAGAATTTTTATCAAAAACGACATTTTTTCAAAAGTGGAAGCAACCGTTCGAGTAAAAAAGACAGAGTATTGATGATAATTATAGTTTCAACAACAGTAGTTATAAAATAATTTCGTTTTGTTATTTTATTACTAAATCCATAATTCAGGCAAGCATGACAAGAAATTTTTCAAACAGGTCGCCGGAAAAGAAGTGAAAGCAAGCGAGATGTCTTTTATATTTACATTTGAGCATGGGCATCTGGAAATTTTTTGGGAATTGAACAGTCGACTGCTCGGAAAGGCCTTCTCGTTGATAAAAACAGCTTTAAAAGAACTACTGAGCCGTATGCTTTCCCTGCATGGTATAGTTGTCTTCTTCAGTTTAGTTTTTTTAATGTTCAAACTGCAAGTTGCTTTTTGGATGAAAAATCGCGGAAGTGAAACTTTCTCGTTTCGTTGTCATTTATACTCCACGAGGTTCTTCTCAATTTTGCGTCCGAATTCGAAACCAAGGTATGAGTCGATTTTTCTGGTGTCCTGTTTGTTTGTTTATAATTTATACAAGCGAAATGAAACTAAATTCTTGTATCAGTTGACTGAGTTCTGTTTCATTTTCCAACCGTGTCGCTGTTTAGTTCTGTAATGCTAGAAAAATGAACGAGAATATTTCTCGTTCGCTTTGTCATTCAAAGCCATGACACTCATTCTGTGGAGGTTAGAAGCTCTCAGTTTAAAGCCGTCTTATCAATAAATATCACTGTTAGCTAGTATAGTGACACAATATTTTATAGATTAATATACGAAGGCAAACGTTGCACTTAGAAACTCAAATTTGCGTGGAATTTTCTAACTACAGTCGTCGTCTCTCCTCGGCGGCAAAATAATAAATTCGTAAAGAAAACAAAAGGCAATATCGGGATTGCTCACTCAAACGTGAGGGGAGGTCAATATACGTCCTTACTGACACCCTTTCTAATTAACTATGAATTTCAATTTGACATTTTTGTCAAGAAAGTTTCGCTTATTTCGCGTGACTTTTTTAAGTTAACTCCAAAGTACGTAATATATGACTCGGTGAACTTAAAGAATCTGGGGAAAAAATGATTTCCTACGCTAAATGTTTACCTTCCGTGCCTGGACAGGAGTAAGGTAAAAATAATTTTGTGTTCTTTTTAAAATCACGGAAACTAATGACTATAAATTTACATGTAGAGATAAAATCTTAAATACGGTAATACTTTATTTTTGTCCCTGTTTTGGCTTTGTTTTGAAGCAGATTTTGGGATCGTTGTGGTAGCCCAAGCAAAGACCTTGAAATGGATATACTCCCTCCCTGTTTATTGCTTTATGTTCGATACTGTCGGAGTGCTGGTGTGCTACTCGGTCAAGTCGCTCAAATTAAAGTCATTTCGCGCCGATTGAAGCGTTGCCGCACGCGCCTATAGCGGAGTCATTAGAGAGTTTAAGCTTCACTTATATGGCAAACGGCAAACGGCAAACGTCAGATTCAAGTTGAGAATTTCTCAAAATAGAAAATGAGCAGATAAAAACAGCTCAAAACAATTCTTATGGATGAAAAATTACGTGAAATTACTAATTTAGGTGTAGAAATAATCAACAGTAAACGACAAGGAAAGAGGAAACTTGGTCACGCGGTGCAAATACGCGTTTGCCGTTTGACGTAAACGTGATGCGTAATCTTTCTATTAGGACGTGTAAGCAACTGCGAGGGCGAAAACAACAGTAAGCCGGTTGAAATGTCCAAAAACAATTGGTTTTGTGTGCAAGACAACAACTCTGCACGTGCATCTGTATGTTTCACTCAATTTCGTGGCAGTTCCAACTGTTTGAATTCTGATAAATTGTGTGACGCAGCTCTTTTAAGGGGGTCAAATTAAGTGGGCATATGGCGAAAGTCACTACCTTCGTTCTTTGACCCATGCTTCACAACCCTGACGAATGCACGGCAGACTAACTCTAGCTCAAATATTCTGTTTTTTAGATGCCTCTTTGACAGATTTCACAGCAAATTAAAATCACTCCAACGCTTGCAAGACACTGATCCCTTCTCTAGGAGTCATGTAAGTTTATATTGTCTTTTTCCGGGATGCAATCGATGAAATCGATAATCGTTAACATTCGATAGTAATCCATAAAGATTGATAAATTGATTTAAAGATCGATAGCGGGAAAAGTTGTTGTAATCGGTTATTATCGATTTTATCGGCGCTAAAATTTTCGACTTGTTTCAGGAAAACATGAGAAAAGAACGGCTTAACTTCAAATTTATTTCCATATTTATTGTGACTTAACGTTTCAGGATAATTACTACAACGAAAAACGTCGTGGTAATCGATTTCTTGCTATTGATCAATAAAATCGAAGTATCGGTAGTTATCGGTTTATCGATTTATTTTTCCAATATCGGGTTTCATACAAATTGTCCACGCCAGAATAGACTCGAAGGAAACACTATTACATTAGACTCATATGATATGACAGGGCTGAATAAAAATGTGAGGATGAAAAAGTGAAAAGAAAGTGGGAGGATGTTTAGAAAATTCTTTTGCAAATGATACTTTTTTGGCAGAGACGCTTCGTTTGTGCGTCTTCTTTTGTTCATAGCAAAAAATAGAAGAGAAATTAGAAAAGTAGAAACGAGAATTGAATAAAGTATGAATTAATCTATCTTTACTCTAAATGGGAACCTCAGAATCCACCTTAAAAATCGCCAAAATGTGAGGATGTTTAGAAAATCCTTCTGCAACCTCTCCCGTCTCTGTACATGCGCAGACGTTATTCAGCCCTGTCTTATGATATAACTTTAGCATTAAGACCCAGGCCTTCGTGACCGCTAATAGTATTCGGGTAATGTCAAAGTAATTACGATAGGAGCACGTGACGTGCTAGAACACCATGCTTATATTTTCTTGTAGTGTTAAATCTAATAGTAAGCCGGGGTTGAAATGTCCAAAGTTGATATGCGTTCTCCCTGATACACTATCTCAGGCCACAGTCGAAAAAAGGAGTGGAGTGGTTTTAAAGCCCATCAGACTCCCTTGTGATATGTGTATTTATGGACATGACGGTGCACAACTTCAATGGCATTTCGATAAAAACGACCCATTAAGGATAGTTCACCCGTTAGGAAGTTTCCAACATAAACTACAGGACTGTTGTTTTTATATTTCATGTTTACCCTCTTTCAAAACCAGTCTACTCAGCTATGCTTATGCTAAAACAAAGTGTGTTTTAGGAATGTCGCCAGTTGCTGCAGGATTACTTGGCCCGATTGTCTCAACTTGCTGATGATGCTATGAACTGTAGTGCTGTTCTCAATTGGTTTGAGGTGAGCTTCACATCTTTACAGCGACACAGGGCCCCATGTAATATTCCGTCGTAAATTTAATCGACGTTGTTGCAGTGGCTGTTAATTTCAACTCGCTACACTTTCTTTCTTTTAACTTTTTTTTCTTTCACGTGCTTAAAGAATGTGTAAGTTGCTGGTCTTTGGCTGACCTCACGGCGGGCATGTTGCTTGACAGCTAATAATAGCGTTTCCCTCCATTAGGAACTACACCGCTTTTTCATGCAAACTGTGGGAAAAAAAAGTGTTGTTTAGTCAACCATCATGTTCGTCTTGTTGCCTGGTTGTGAACTAACTATGGATATGATATTGTCTATTTATCTGTTTTATTTTTTGTGAAAAGTGAAATAAATTAGAACTTGAACTTGGGGTATAGTTTAAAAAAAGCCACACTTAGTTTCAAAAATACGTCGTCGCAAAGTCAAACCGACGAAAAATAATTAATTGATGAATATTTTCTCTGCAACGTCTGTTGCTTTTCAGCTTGATAACCATGGAAACCACATGTTATTGACAGATGAATCACCAATAAATGTTCCTGGAATAGCCGCTGCACACGTGATCAAAAGATACACCGCACAGGCCGCGGATGAAATTTCACTTGAGGTATACATGTAATCATTGTGAATGGTCTATATCCACTATGTTCGCTAAGTTATCCTGCATATCAAATGTATCTTAACACCCAGGTGGATCGCATCGGATTTGGCTTGAGGTGGAGCCACACCGACGCAAATTCCCTTTCGTGAACGGTCGCTGCCACTGTTTTAAGACAGTTAGAAAAGGGAATTCATTCGAGTGGTCACGCTCACGGATTTCGTCCACAGGCTCAGAAGTTACCATGTGAAAGTACTTCTCAAAAAAAAGCTTATTTGAATGGTGACATCGTTAGTTTTCGTTCACGTATTTAGAGCGTAGACGTTAAAGTACTCCAAAAAGGTTTCATTCGGTTAGTCACACTAGAGGATTCGCTTAAGGCTTAAAACTTCCGCTTTCTTACTTGTTTCTATACTTTTCTGTTGGTTTCGATTGATTTAACTTAGATGAAAAATTCTTCAACTTACCAACGCTTATCTTGACCTGTTTGGACGCATTTTTTTGTCTCTCTCTCTTATCGTGAGCTACAACAGCAGCGATAACGAAATGAATGGATAATGCACGAATTCACGGCTTTTTAAGAAATACACATACATAGTTTATTGCATAGCTTTCCCTTGGGAGCTCTTCCGCCATACATACATGAATTGAAAAATAAAATAAAATAAAATATAAAACTATTTACGTTTCGATGATATAATAACGAACCAAAAGGTAATAATAATAATAAAAATAATCATAATACTACTACTACTGCTATTAATTATAATACGTTAATTTTGAAGACTATATACATTTCACTGATAAAAGGCTGTCTATGAATTAAAAAGATTTTTAAAAATCCTCTTTTTAAAAAACGGTAAGACTTTCCGTGTCTTATGTCTTTAAATAAGGTATTTTGCATTTTTGCCCCACGGTAGGCAAAAGCCCTTTGGCCAGTTGCCAGGCTGTACCTATTGTAGGCAACGTAAGGTCGTTATTCTGCCTAGTGTCTCTTCGTTTTTGTCGTTAAAAAGCAGTTTGTCCCTTACGTTAAGCCAGTTAATGATCGTACCCTCTAAACCCAGCTACGATTCAGCAGGTATAGTTCTAGACTAGCTGAAGTTTTGTAACGTTCTTATTGCTTGTGCTACAGTCCGTACAGTCGGATAGTAAAATAGACTCTAAAATAATTTGCGGAAGACGAGAGCATTTATAAGGCAGATTAGGGGTTTTTTTTATCCAAGAGATGGTTTATCCTATTAACTCTCGTTAGTTTAAGCACTTATTGCGGTGGCGTGAGTAACTATACTGTCTTATGTCTTACGGAACACGCAATTTTAAATTTATACTGAATGTGTTTATGCCCTCTGAATACGGTCAGAATCAATTTAGTTACGCTGGCACTTATTACCTCAAAGTTTATGACGTGTTTTCAATTGCTGTGGATTAACATATCTTGTTGCGTGTTTCCGTTGTTCAATCGACGTCTTTTTAGTCACGCGTGACCTGTTTTGAAGAGGTTCTGCCTGTCACGCTAACGGGAGCTTTTCGACTTTTTGTTGCGGTATGAAAGGGGGTGTAACATAAAAACAGACAAATTAAAGAGCTGTATTTCGTTTTACGAAGATGTCTAAATAATGAGGGTTGTCGCGTTTCAAGTGAAGTTTCGTCTCCTCGACATGGCATAATTGTTAATACTAATCGCTGTGAGCTACAACCGCTCAGCTGCGAAGCCATTCTTGTCTTCCTGATCGCTTGGTCATTTTAAATGGAATAAGGTAGAAAAAGGATTTTACAGAGATTCTAGAAAATTTTCTGACCGCCGGGCATTTAGTTATTTTAAGACCCTCCCCGGCTGTCTGGCATATAGCCACAGCGAATACTAATAGGAAAAAGAAAACATTGGTATAGTTTAATAAAAGAACGAGAGTACTTTATCAAAGTTTGATAAACACGAACTGGGAATTTAAACACTCAAGAAAGCGAAATATTTAAAAGTAACGCAAATAATATCACGATAAAGTGTTCCAAGAACTTTCCACGGCGGTACAGTGTTTTCAACAAAAACTTGTGATGTAAATCTATTCAATTGGGCACCAATAACTGGTTCTGGAGTTATTTTGGACAAGAAAATTTGAAGTGAAGTTAAGCCGTGTCTCTTTCAAATATAAAGAAACTTATTTAACATTAAATTCCTTTGAACTTACTTTAAAAATTATCTGGAGTTATTTTGGACAAGAAAATTTGAAGTGAAGTTAAGCCGTGTCTCTTTCAAATATAAAGAAACTTATTTAACATTAAATTCCTTTGAACTTACTTTAAAAATTATTTTCCTTTTTGTTTTCTTCGTGAATTGTTTATGAGGGTCGTGTGGGTTAAGCTAGCCACGTGTTGGGAAGGTTCTTGGCTCCCAAGCCGAAGATGCTAAGCGTCAATTTTCGTACAATTTTGCGTGTGACTGCATAGTGCCAACAATGGCTAAAATCAGGTTTAGTTAAAGTGTTTTCTTCTTCTTCTTTTATTTCCGCTTGCATCTACCGTTTTTCGTTTAACAAGGTTTGTTTTAGCGAGTTCTTTCCTCTCGAGATCCGCTCACGTTTCTCGCGCGACAGGTCATCTCTCCTAGCTGTACTATGTTTCATCAAAAACAACCCCCGGGTTCTTCATTCCATTGAGCTATTTCAAATAAGGTCGTTGAACGTATCATTGAAACCAGGTGAGGCGAAGCCTGCATTTTACAGATAAAATAATGTTACTTGCGGAAAGAACCATTACAGACAACAGCTAGCGACAAGAGTTGTGTTTTAGTAGCGTGCCTTTCTCCCAAGTATTAGGTTAGTTTCTATAACACCGGCGGATCACGTGAATCAACTATTCATAAAAATTAATTTGAAGGTTGATATCTGTTCGATCTTTAGACGGTCATTATTTTTAACTATTGAGCTCTAATTGTCTTTTCTTTCAGCAGCATACCATGAATGGTTCTTGTTGTGTTCACATTTTTCTTAAGCGAACTTTTCAGAGACCATTTCTTTAACCAACTCGATCACATTTTTGGCCACCTGTCTGAGGAAGGATTCATACGATGTGATCATTAATTTAATACCTCCCTGTGCCGCTGTTCATTAAAAACTCTAATTCTAACTTTTGAGTCTGGATCAAATCTAACCATTCAAATGGAAGCTACCACTCTAGTTTTTTTTCCTATGGTGTAGTTTGTTGTGGTGTACAAGGTGTTTCTAACTTTGATTATTTGAATGAAATCCTGAAGCGTAACCATTTGAATGAAATACTACTGAGCAGTGCTCTCCTGCTGCGCTGATCATTAACACGAACCAGAGGTAGCCCAAGCTTGAAATATGAGCATTGACGAGAATCGGCATTGTTGCGTAACGTTTGAAATATAAGGATTTGTATGGGGAAAAAACCTATCGTTTCTGTAACCTACAAAAATGAAAGGATTTCAATAAAAAACAGCTTCCCTTACATAAAATGTGTGTTACGTCTCTCCTGTGTGGTCCATGGGCCGATTTATCTGTACTGTAAACGGTTTTCCAATAACACACATTAAATGGCCATAAATCGGCTCAGAAACCACACAGGAAAGAAGAAACACACAAATTAAGCAAGGTTAGCCGATTTTTATTTAAATCCTTTTACATTCGAAGGCTATAGAATCAATTGTTTTTCTCCCATGTAAATCCTTATATTAATTATTTTGAACGTTACGCAGCAGTGCCGATGATCATATTTCGAGCTTGGGCTACCTGTGCTAAGTACAAATTGTTTCTAGCTTTTGCGTTTGTGAGTGAAATCCTAAAGGGAAAAAACAACAACTCAGTATTAACCTTTCTACGGTACTATTGCCTATTAAATGCTCTACAAGTTACCTCAGACTTGGGGGAAAAAGTCACGAATGTGTGACTATTCAAATGAATGCTTTTCAAAACACATTCTTTTGATGCCAGTTGCCTTTCAGATGAATCTATTTTATGACATTGCGTGCACAAAAATACCATAAAATGACATTTTCTGTGAATTTAGTCCAAAAAGGACTGTTATGACGGGAGCTGTATATTAATCATGTACAGCGGAAACCAAGTTGTCGCAATTTTGTGCAGTTCTTTCGCTGTTGTTTATACCTTGACGTAGCTGACGTAAAGAGGAATTTATTCCGCTCGATGTAGCGTATCCTCTGTACAACGCGACTTTGCAATATTTCAGTAATCAAGGATGAATGTCATTTGATTTAGGAAGGAAAAGAGTCGACTGCCAGCAAAGCGAAAATCCATATACTCATTCTGCGACTGAATCGTTGACCTCTCTCTAAAATTGCTTCATTTCTGGTAAGAACCATGGCACATAGAACGCCGTTTGGATCAATTTTGTTTATGAGTTGTTACATTACGTTCGTAGGCGACCGCATTTCGCAATCGGCCACGTTGTTTAATGCGGTAGACGGTTTCTTGCCAAAAAGAAAAATCAATAGGTAGTTATTTCCAAAGTTCACCGAAGTTTCTTCTTGTAGGTTGGCGGGATCATTTCTGTTATTGATATGCCACCAGTCGAAGAAAGTTTGTGGTGGCGAGGAAAACAAGGATTTCAGGTATGCTAGCGATGTGTTATTGTTTTGGTTAGATCTGCGTACAAGGCGAAAATCCCTCACAGAAACGCACCACTCTAACATTTTGGTGGTTTCGGGAGCATCTCTAAACAACAAAGTAAATCTTGTCAGTGTTGTTTATAGTTGTTGTGTAGTATTTTTGTTCAGTGTGTTATCCACTTTGTTTTTGTCATTGATATGTGTATAGTGTAAATATTTACCCACGGGCATTGTATAAGAGGCTTATTTGGATGAAGTCAAAGCTAGATAGTTAGTAGATTAGCCAATCGTCTCATTAGATGTTTATAACTGATTGTTACTGATGGTTTCCTCGCCTAAGTCATTTCTTCCCTTGAATGTTAAGATGTTTATCCCTAGTATTAATATCACTTCTGCTCCCTCGACTGCCTTTAATAAAAATGTACGAAAAATGCCATTAAGTCGTACAATTTAAAAGAACTCCTAGCTAACTTCTCACGAGGTTTCATTTTAATTGTCACACTATAGAATGTCATCCACAGAGTCCAAAGTTAGATTAGAACCGACTTGTAAAGCGTGTTAAACAGGATCACATCGATATACTACTCAGTAACTTTCATTTGAGTGGTCACACTTTAGGATTTCATCCGTAGACTACAGAACAAGTACAAGATACCAATGAAACTAATGGTTACATTTAGAAATATTGTTCAAGAGGTTTTATTTAATTGGTGGCCCCCTGGCCGGACCGGTCGTCCTCAAACTAAAACGTTTTAACTACCTTACATGCCTCCATAATAAAAAGGGTCAATTCATTGTCATTAATAGCCTTACGCGTAATTGGTATTTTTGACTTTCATGCTATCGGTCGGAGACCAAAGGAAAAAATCTCTAAAAAAGATATGAATCCGCAATCGCTTTTTTTTTAATAATATGTAATTTTTGAATCCACCAATGCTAATAGATTTTTCCCCCTGTATCTTGATATAGTTAAAAATCAGAACTTTGTATCCATTTTGTTGTTAGTTACGCTTCACATATTGTAGCTCTGTGTAATGCGTACTGCGCTTTTTTATGTAGTATTTAGTGTATTACAGCTCAGCCGTTTGAGAATTTGTTAGAAGGGCTAAACAAAAGGCTAATTTAATGTACAAGTGCATTAATAATCTCGCCTCAGCTTCTCTCTGTAATTTGTTTGCCCCAAGAACACCGAATTACTACTTTTGTAACGTGAAGAAAAAAATAATGCTCCCAAAACCAAGAACTGATTACCTGAAGCGTAGCTTCAGTTACAGTGGCGCTTTTCTAAGGAACAATCTTCCTGAGAAAATACGTACATCAAATTCCTTAGGTTTCTTTAAGAGAAGTTGCCATAGATGGTTTTCTGATCAGTACTCCCACACGGCAAATATGTAAAACAGTTTTTGAGAATTTTTAATTAATTTTCTATGTTAGACTTATGTTTTTAACCGTGTATAAATAAAGTTATCATTCATCATTTATTCATTCATTCACAAGCATTTCTTAGAATGCGCCGTTGAAGAATTTGCTGAACCATTTCACTCTCAAAGGTGGGCAAAGACAAAATGGAACAAAATTTTCGAATATTTCATTTTGGAAGTGTTAGAACGGAAAAGTACCTTGTGAAGCTACACTGCGAGCAGAGCTTTCTCTCTTGCAGGGCTTTTAGCGTTTACATAGTTGTTCACTTAGCTTACCAACCAACTACCCGATTAGCATGCGACGCGAACGACTTTACCTCTGCTCGCAGGGTAAAGTGAAGCAAGTTATAGGTAAACAAAAAATCGTCCAACCACTTTGAGAATAGTTGACTGTTTCGCCTAAACCTTCTGAAAGAGCAAAGGGCTGTTCGCCCATATCACAAGCCCCAAATTGTAATGCAAAAGTTATAGCGTTTGTATTTGTTAATAGCTAATTCTCTGGATTTTCTTTTCAGGTTGGGTTTTTTCCTAGTCAGTGTGTTGAAGTTATTGCTGACAAAACGGACGGCCAAAAACCCCTTCCCGGCACTGGGACCTCCCTGCATATGTCACCTGGTAAGATAATTCGTTTTCGAGCCGAGCGAGCTCGTGTCACGCGCGTTTCCACGTCACTTTTTTGCTGCGTGTGTGTTGCTTGACTCTCGCCTTTTCGAGACTTTCTTCAGTTGATCACGAGTGCGAGATTTTCTGAATAGGTGGTTTTCATGCAGTCTCGGGAGACAGAAATAACAATGGTGAAATTAACAAATGTTGGTGGACAAACAAAACGAGCTAATAAGCGATCTTTTGTTTACCGTCCACCAGCATGGCGGCGATGACGTAACGTGAAAACCACCTATACTAAGTGGTGCGCGCGCGTTAACCAGCGTAGTTTTGGCGGGAAAACGGATAGCCTTCGTCATTCTAGTACCAGTTTTAGCAATAATAGAGAGCTTTAGATTCTAAGACGAGTACGACAACAAGTACGATAGTTTTTCAATACTAAGTAGTGCTCGCGCGTGAAGCAGCGTCATTCGGGACTTTAAGAGCTAACGACGCGGGTGGCAACGAGAACGTCGGAAAAAACAATGGTTTTATAAGCAAAACAACAACTTTGCACGTGTATCACACTTTTTGTACATTCCTTTTCCCGTTTTTGCACGACTACGACGTGAAAATGCCTAATTTCGCGTTTTATGGAGAACGTAAACAAGCAACGACGAAATTTAATTCCTCTTTCTGTACTTGGATATGGTCCCTAGGAATTTAACTCCAGGAGGGTTCTCCTTCATTTGACAAAGTAAGTGGGTAGGAAAAATTGTGATAAAGACTGAACGAACGCAAATTCACTTTTTGAAGCGACGTTCTCGTTGTCGTCGCGTCCTAGGATCTAAGGGCCTGTTTACATGGAGTGGGGGACCCCGGTCTAGTGGGGTAAGTTTCTTTTGTTTTCACGCTCTGGGGGACACAAAACAAAAGAAACTTACCCCACTAGACCGGGGTCCCCCACTCCATGTAAACAGGGTCTTAGTCCCTATTTTGGCGGGAGAACGTGATAGTGGTCGTCATTCTACTACGAGTTTTAGCGAAAATGTTGTAGCAACAGAAACAAGTTATTAAATGTTGGAATGTTTTTTTTGACAATGTTACCGGAAAAAATTAATTAAATCTGGTTCTCGTAGTCATTCTCGTCCTTGAATCTAAAGGTCTCTACTGTCGTAGTAAGACGTAGTCAGTATTTGATGACTTGCTCTTTTGGCCTTGAATTTAGTATTAACCTGTTTTTTCTTTCATTTTAGTTGCCAAGAAGCGAGGGAAAATTGTAACTTTTCTCAGACTGTTTCTGTCTTCTCGACCTTCCAAGGCTCGGCTCTTGCAAAGCGGTATTTTAAAGTAAGTCATGCGAATTTTTGATTCCTAAGTTCTCCCATATTCAACATAACGTTGGGTTCTAAAATGGACCACAATATCAAATATCCCGCGACCTCGAAAGACGAACCTGTTTGTGCTAGAAATGAGCGAGATGAACAATTTCAAAGAAAATTTCAAATGTTTTCTTCACATTAAGTTTCAGATTAGAAGTAAAGCTAGAACCACCTAGTGCAGTATGATGAGAAATACCCAAGGAAACTACTTCTTTTTAGCTTTCATTTAAATAATCTCAATTCAAGATTTCATACACTGACGTTAGTTAAGTTAGAAAAACGTTTAACAGTATAGTTAACATCACCACATTAAAACACTGCTCAAAATCTTTCATTTGAATGGTCACACTTTAGAATTTCATCCATTAACTAAAGAGTGAAAACCACCCTAACAAACATAGTAAACCACATCACAGGAAAGTACTTTTGGACTTCATTTATAAGCTTGTAAACTGCAGCAGTGGCTCCGAGACAACTTGATTAACATCACGTTTCTATCTTCGGAAATGTCGGGCCATCCCTATTAGGTCTCGTCCTCGCCTACCCGATTTAAACTCGCGGTTTCTTAATTGTTTTGCAGGGAGCGCACGTTTGGTTGTGATTTAGGGGAGCATTTAGCAAAGAACAACAATGCAGAAGGTAAAGAGTCTTGTGCAAATTGTTGCTTGAGATCTGTAGTAAGCTTAATAACAGTAATAATGAGATTACAGAGGGCGTTCGACCGGTCCAACTTCCAGGCTCTCTCTCTACTTTAGCAGGTTAATGATGTTATTCGCCCCTGCGATATCTGCGGGGTCGATGCCAGATATGTGTCCCAACATTCGTTTGCAAGTTGTCCCACACAATCACTCCAATCTTAGAATTGCGTTCTCCTACGTCGAACGCAAATGTTCTTAAGGATGTCGCTCCTAACAGAAATTTGGCAAAAGTCTCCTCCATGAGTAAACAGGGAGTGTGTACCGTAATGAGTGTAAAGATGTTTCATAGAACTTGTCTTTTCTTCGCTAGTTCCACTTGTGTTAGTAAAGTGCTCAGAAGTTATCGAGTCACATGGCATCGTTGATGGAGTTTACCGATTGTCTGGCATGTCATCAAACATCCAGAAACTAAGGTTAGTAGCAGCTGGAAGCCTTTGTCAATAAAATGTTATTGACTGACGAGGCTCGAGGAGCGAAATATATTTCGAGGATTTTAAGACTTCTAGAACATTTTAATTTTTACATTTTACATTTCTTTTTCGTACGTGGAATGTGGTAAAGACGTGATGTCATATTTTGCAAGAAGTTCAATTCATTCGAACACGTTCCTAGTGTCGGCATTTACAATTTCTCGAAAATATTCATTAATTTATTCATTCGTTCATTCATACAAGCGCAAGGAAAGGCGAAAGGGAGGGGAAGCTTCCACTGGAGCCTTGGTTCAAAGACTAGAAATTTACATCCTCGGACCATAATAGTTAGGATAATTTGGAAAAATTCCTTCTTTTTCCTGTCATCTCGATCCCTCGCTTAAGGAATGGCCGTTCTCCCCTTCCTCTTTTCTGGAATGTTGCCCTTAACTTATTGGAGGTGGTAGTTTTCGAAAGGTGGTCGCACATTATGGTTCTATTGTCTTTGCTTGTTTGTTTGTTGTTGTTGTTGTTGTTTTGCGAATAAAATTGTTTAAAAAATACAGACAAGAGTTCAGTCCCTGAGAACAAGTTAGGAGTCGTGTTTATCCTGTGTTCTTTTTTCTTTTTAAATTAAAGGAAAAATAAACTTTTTGACTTACATACATTGTGTTTCAGGTTGGCGTTTGATGGAGATGAAGCACCTGACCTCCTTAAAGAATGTTACATCCGGGATATCCACTGCATCAGTTCCTTGCTCAAGATGTACTTTAGGTAAGAGTTTCCTCTAAGTGTTCTATTCCTGATCAGCATTGTAAAGGGTCGATAACATAACCAGAACCACTCCAAAGAAAAACTGTCAATAATTGCTTGTTATTTTGTAGTGACTGAACATGGACGTGTTTACCTGTTGAGCTCATGAAACTTTTCGTATTAAATCTGAACGCTAGTTTTCCTCCAACAAATAAGTAGCGCGACCGACATTTTACAACGTCTTGGACTGATTTTGTTTCCCTCTTCCCTTTGTTTTTTCTTTCCCTTCCCCCTTCCTCAGCGTTGGTTCTGCCTTCAGCCTTTTTGTTTTGTTCCGCTGTATTATTGCATTCAGTATGGCGGGCACAACATTGCTATGTTACGGTGCGTTTGATTGGAAAATCTGGATTTGGATTTTAAAATCCGGATTTCGGATTTGCAATCGAACGCGAAATCCGAAAACGGATTTCAACGCTGAGATATCTGTTTTTGGATTTCCTTTTTACCGTTCGATTGGGAAGTCCGAAAAATGATTTTAAAAACTGTCCTCAAGAACAGCAGTCCTCCACGCGCATGCATAATTAGCAAAGGGAAGACCGTTATTCACGAGAATAGTTTTGCAAATCTTTTTTTCGGATTTCCCAATCGAACGGTGAAAAGGGAATCCATGAAATCCGGATTTGGATTGCTTAATTGAAATCCACAGTGGGGACGGAATTCTCGGAGGTGAAATCCATTTTCAGATCATCTGAATCGCGTTCGATTGCAAAATCTAAATCCGGATTTCCTAATTGAACGAAACCTTAATGTCACTTTGCCTTTGCTGACGATGTTCATTTCATGTAGAAAACTGAGGAAGATATTGAAATAAATTAAAGGGCGTCTAGAGATATGCCATTTTTTAATCTTCACAACGTGCGATGTCAGAAGCTTTTTAGATGTAAGGCTAGTTACAAGTATAATAAGTACTGATGGCAAATAACAACTGATGTTTTCTTTAGGGAGCTTCCAAATCCTTTACTGACCTATCATTTGTACGACAAGTTTGTGGTAAGTATCTACATGCAAGGCGTCTGCTAACTACGTTGATAAATATGCGTTATTGACCCAGCGTGAGGTCCAGTACATGAATTCAATTTGAATACTTCTGATTGGCTCATTAAATTGTCCTTATGTGCTGTGATTGGCCAATGTGACTGCGAAGACTTTGAGACGGAAACAACTCGTCATAGCTGTGCCTGTACAATCTGTCTGATTAGGGAGAAATGGTTTCCCTTTTCCCAATCCATCGGTAACCTAAGAGTGGTAATGCTTTTTTTTCTTATTTTCATAGAGGCTACACTAAATAAATGCAAGTAGCACTTGTCTCTCACTTTTTACATGCCTCTTATTTGTTTCTTGTATTGAACGAACTTCTGCTGATATAATTTTGATCCACCAGTCAGTTTCTTTCCGTCTAAGAAATACTACCTTTTAAAGAACCATACCGCATGTCACAATATGCTCTTAAATAGATGCCCTTAGTCTTAATTTTTTCGCCTTACAAGTAATTAATTTTTGCTACCGTTTTGTTTTCAGGCCGCAATCCAGATAACCGAGGAATCAGAGCGGCAAATTGCCGTGCATCATGTAGTACAACAGCTTCCTCCACCACATTACAGAACACTAGAGTATCTCTTACGTCACTTGGCACATGTAGCCTCGTTTTCGCCTGATACTGGCATGCACGCCAAGAACCTAGCGATAGTATGGTCCCCAAACCTCTTACGGCCAATGGCCATGGACGGTGGCGGCGCCGCGCTGTTACAGGTCAACGTGCAGGCTATTATCATTGAGTACCTTATAAGGAATGTGCACGTGTTTTTTGACCAGGACGCGGCATCTGCGGTGATTGTGGCAAATCCACGTTACTCTACCGGTTCCCAAGACATCCAAGCAAAGATGGACTCTGACCCCGGTACGAAGCCTTATGACGTTGTATTGCATGAATTTTAGTTTTCCAGCCTTCGTCTCACTCGCGAAGTATTTTTTTTTTGACTATGAAAACTTCAGAACAATGAGTAATAGAAGTAAGGCGTCCCTGGGGGGTAGGCTGTCGTTTGTAAAATGAAGATTTTCTGCAAACATTAGTGTCAGAAAAATCAATTACTCTTAAAATCTTCCCCCCATTTCAACTTAACCAACAAGTCTACCGTCTGTAGTATAGTCGAAATCGGTTACCTTGTCGCATTACGTTTCTAGGTGTTCTTATAAATCATGAAGTTGAACAATTTCTCTGCTACATTATTATCCTTCATAAACATTACCAAATGCCTACCTACTACTTGTGTCCACCACGGACGAACTTCTTAGGCGTTTCTTGTTTAAGTAAGATTTCATTTAGTTTTGATTGAAAACGTGGGCAAGGATGTTAAATAAGTTATGTGTGATTTATATAGTAACTTTCTAAACTTCTAGTAAATTGGCAGTGTTTTGGTAAGATACTTTAACTTTTGCAAATTTCTCTCTCCTGACGGCGGTCAACATTTGGTGTGATTTACTTACTATCTTTGTTTTCTACATTTCCTGTAGACATTGCAGGTACTCTGTCTATCGGTCCTAGGATGGCGTCTCTATCCATTTCTCCTCCTACAAAGCTTATTTCCCTGGAGGAGGCCAGGGCACGAGCCCAGAGCACGCCGTCTAGACCTACCGTACGTTATATGGGTTCCAAGCCGACGGACGCTCCACATAGGTCCCAGACTGCTGTTTATCGGACAGCAGTGGACGTTCCAACCAGGCGGAAGTCTGGGGAAGGATCTATAAGCGGGAGAAAGTGGAAAGGCTTTTTTAATAAGACTAAAAGCTTTGATGCACCGGCACAATCTGAGACAAGGGTTCAGGAAACGAAGCAAGGGACTTATGTCAGTGTAGTGCGCGAGACGCGGCCTCAGCGTGGTGTCATGGAAGGTGTACGACACGCGCGGAGTGCCGAGAATCTCAGTGAAATGCCTCGTGACCCGCCGCCTCGACCAGCAGTGAGAGCCAAGCATGTGCGTAGTGAAGCCAATCATGCTATTAGTGAGATAAGAACTTCCCTTCACCAGCCAGTTACGATATCATTCGTCCACCAACCCGTTCGGGAACGTTCGTCGACAGGTGAGGGCGTGGTTCCGTCACATGTCAAGCGACACCCCGTGTTGACGTCGTTTAAGCGCGTCTCTTCAGATCAGACTGTATTCGGTTCTAAAGTAGAATACCACCCCAACAGGACTCTTCACCGTAGAGCCTCCACCGGAGGTGAACAACTGGAGATGTCTGTGCATAGGCAGGAGATTCACGCTAACAATGAGCATCGGCCCTTGTCGGTTTACGACAATCGACCAGTGTCGATTTACGACAACGAGCCACCGAACGCATTTCGATATTCTTCACCAGTGTTCTCGCAAAACTATAACTCGATACCCGAGGAACGGTATCGATACTCTTCGCCAGTAAACATGACTACACCTTCCTACACGAGAACCACCGCCGTGGAAGGGAGGCTATCCCAACAGCAGGTTCCTATCACGGGAGCGAGATTGGTCCATACGCCTCTCGTGTATTGCGCGAACAGCAATAGACCAATGCATTGAACAAAAGGCACGAGATTTGCACGGGTTTCAAATCAAGTGTTCTGTGCCTGCATAGCGTAAAGTTTCAATGGTATTTAAACTTGTCACTTTTCTCTTTTGTTTTTTTATTTCCTTTTTACTCCCTCTATTATATGGCTGTTTATACACAAAATACACAAATGAGTCTCCATATTTCACATCCGGTAGTTGTTTCGTAAACTCGTCTTTTATCGTTGAGTAGCTTACAACTAACCTATTTTCTTCATACTTATTATATTTGAATAAACACACGTTAAACTGTAACACAACAACTGTAACACAGCATGTTACGGATTATCCTTCATGAGAAGTTTCACAGTAAGGTTTTCATTTGCAGACCCTAAAGTTAAAACCACCCTGTACAGCACAATAAACAGTACCACAAGAAAGAAATTGTGGAGAGAGACTATGTTCATGGTCATACTTAAAAGATTTTATGCCCGCTAGTACCGTAAAGCTGTAAACACATATAGTTTACCCTTCCACTCCTAATGGTAACTAGTTTAAAAAAAATCAAATTTTATTTTGTAGAATCCTGAGAAATAAGTAGAACGATGCAAAAGTTCTGTTAAAGAGGGTTTTTTATGGTAACACCAGAGTAGTTCATCCTAATTTAAGAATTAGAGTGACAAATTATCTTGCCATTACTTGGTCTAGAAGTGGAGGGGTTAAGTAACAGGTTATTGTTCAGATTGTTGGTCGAAGACACAAGATATTTAAAGCCAATTTTATATCGTCTTAAGTCTTATACATGATATTTCTATCGCATCACTTCATAAAATGATTTTTTAGCCATCCCGGCTTGTTTAAAAATAGCATAAAGAGAATGTCGGAGCCAAAGAAAAGATGAAAATAGTCACACCACAACTCTGTAAATTTTGATATTTTTAATTTATGACGAGAGTGAGAATTGTATTTTTACTTGTGTGTTATATTAAAACTAAGAACTGACCGTTGGTTTAAAAATGTTCATACTTCGTTACATGTAAGCAGCAGATTATAAGCTGCCTCATTTAAGAGGCAATAAGGAAAACAAAATGAAGCCTTGGCATGGTTAATTCCGAGCACTTTGATAATTTGTTTTTTGCGTATGAATTTAGTCGATAACTAGGCTTAGAGCGGACGGAAGCAGAAACACGAGAGCGAGCGCTGGCCGCACGCCTTTGTGTTTGCTACCGATTCTCAACTGTATATGCGTCACTCTGGTTAAGGTTTGAAAGTTTAAATATACATATATGTTAAGAACAGAGTACAGTTTTGGATATTTAATAACTTAATCCCACATACCACTCAATGGAGTAGGAACTACTGCTAAGATTTTCGATTCTTCAGACCTTGGAATTAAAGCTTCATTTCAATTGTAACATTTGTCTGTGACTTATTACTGTTATTAATTCTACCACAAGACGCTCAATTGAACATGAACTTCGGTTGCAGTAGTGCTAGGGATTTGTAGAAAACAAATCAAACTTCTGAAATAAACGCTTAAATAAGATTCTGACATTACCCTGTAGATCAGCTGACCCGGGTTATCGCCCAGGTGTCGTCGAACTTCACCTGTGATGAACGTAATACTAATGAACAAAATATAATCTATTTGTTCTCGTTCATTAGCGTTTGGCTCGTCACCTGTGAAGTTCGATTTTTGACCCTGGTCTAAGCCGATCCCAGAATAGAATTTCCAGCAAATGTGTGGGAAAGGTGGATGGTGAGGTGTCAGTTGCGGAAGTCTCAAGAAGTCGCGCGGGAGAAAAAAAAGTACGCGAAAGGAGACCCGAGTGCGTGGGACTTCCCGCTCGCTCGAGCGTCGCATGGAGAGCTTGCTGTGGGACCGAGCAACACAACCTTCTTTGAGTTCAGTTGGTAATTAGGGATGGAAAATAAATTGCGATCAGGCGTCCTTCCTTTGTTCTTTGTATGATCAGCAGTAGAAAGTACAGCAAAAAGGAAATTAAGCGGCTAATGCTCTGTGACACTGGTAGCCGATGGGAACCTGGCTCCGGGGCATGGGCTCCTGTCCGGGGTGACGCCCGGCCTCCTTTTTTGTCCTTCTTCATTACGGAAAGGTCTGGGAAACTAAGTATAACTGGAAAAACAAAACAGAAACAAGCTGCCTAAAGAGGAAGACCTTGAAAACCTTAAAGCGGCTTCTGGGTTCCATAAGACATCTTTTTGCACTGGGCTTTCGGAGCCAGGGGGACTGGGTGGGGGGCTTAAGTTAATCCCATTTCCCGTACTTTTCCGGAAAAAGTATAGACTTACTAAGCACCTCGGTGTATTAAAATACGATAATTACAAAAGTTGAACAAGCGCACTAAATCTAAATTAAAACATGAAATATAAGAACTACAATATCATGGATAACGAATTACTCCTTAATTTTAGCGCGATTCTAGTCATCACCAGTAAACCCTAGTCATCCCAGTCATCAATAGTTATCTTTCGTCATCCCTAGTCATCCCTTGTCATCCCTAGTCATCCCTAGTAATCCCTAGTCATCTCAAGTCATTCCTAGTCATCCTAGTCATACAAGTCCTCCCTAGTCATCCCTAGTCATCCCTAGTAATCCCTACTCATCCCTAGTCATCCCTTGACATCCCAGTAATCCCTAGTCATCCCTAGTCATCCCAAGTCATCTCTAGTCATCACCAGTAATTCCTAGTCATCCCAGTTATCCCTAGTGATCCTTGGAGATTCCTAGTCATCCCTAGTCATCTCAGTCATCCCTAGTCATCCCTAGTCATCCCTAGTCATGCCAGTCATCCCTGGTTATCCCAGTCATCCCTAGTCATACTTAGTCATCCCAGTCATCCCTTGTCATCCTAAGTCATCCCAGTCATCCTTAGTCATCCTTGGTCATCCCTAGTCATCACCAGTAATCCCTAGTCATCCCAGTTATCCCTACTAGTTATCCATGGATATTCCTAGTCATCCCAAGTCATCCCTAGTCATCACCAGTAATCCTTAGTCATCCCAGTTATCCCTAGTGATCCTTGGACATTCCTAGTCATCCCTAGTCATCCCTGGTCATCCCTAGTCATCCCAAGTCATTCCTACTTGTCCCTCGTCATGCCAGTCAGCAAGAGGCATCCCTAGTCATCCTTAGTCGTCCAAGTCATTACAAGTCATCCCTAGTCATCGCAAGTTATCTCTACTCATCTTTAATCATCTCAGTCATCCCTACCCATCCCTAGTCATCCCAGTCATCCCTAGTTATCCCAGTCATCCTTAGTCATCCTTAGTCATCCCAGTCATACCTAGTAATCCTTGGTCATCCCTAGTCATCCCTAGTCATCTTTTGTCATCCCTAGTGATCCAAGTCATCTCTAGTCATCTCAGTCATTCCTAGTCATCCCTAGTCATTCCCGTCCTCCCTAGTCATCCCTTGTCATCCTTAACCATCCCAGTCATCCCTAGTCACCCCTGGTCATCCCTTGTTATCCCAAGTCATTAATAGTCATCAATAGTCATCCCTAGTAATCCCAACTCATCCTTAGGCATCCCAGTCATCCCTAGTCATACCTAGTCATCTCAAGTCATCCCAAGTCATCCCTAGTCATCCCAAGTCATCCGTACTGATCCTTAGTCAGCACAGTCATCAATACTCATCCCTAGTGATCCCTGGTCATCCCAATCATTCCTAGTCATCTCTAGTCATGCCTAGTCATTCCTAGCCATACTTCTCATCCCTTGTCATCCCTAGTCATGCCAGTCATCTCAAGTTATCCCAGTCATCACAAGACATCCCTTGTCATACCTAGTCATCCCTAGTCATCCCAGTCATCCCTAGTTATCCTAGTCATCCCTAGTCATCCTTAGTCATCCCAGTCATCCCTAGTCATCCGTAGTCATCCGAATCATCCTTAATCATCCCAAGTCATCCCTAGTCATCCCTAGTCATCCCATTCATCCCTAGTCATCCCTAGTCATGCCAGTTATCTATAGTCATCTTCGTCATTCCTAGTTATCTCTGGTCATCCCAAGTCATCCCTTGTCATCTCCAGTCATCCCTAGTCATCCTTGGTCATCCCTAGTCATCCTTAGTAATTCCAAGAAATCTCTAGTCACTACCAGTAATCCCTAGTAATCCCAGTCATCCCTAGTTATCCTTTGGCTTCCCTAATCATCTCTTGTCATCCCTGGTTTTCCCTAGTCATACCACTCATCCCTAGTCATCCCAAGTCATCATTAGTCAGCGCTACTCATCCCAGCCATTCCTAGTCATACCTAGCTATCCGAGTCATCCCTAGTCATCTTCGGTCATCGCTAGTCATCCCAAGTAATCCCTAGTCATCCCAAGTAATCCCTAGTCATCACCAGTAATTCTTAGCCATCCCAGTCATCCATAGTTATCCTTGGACATCCCCAGTCATCCCTAGTCATCCCAGTCATCCCTAGTCATTTCTGGTCATCCCTAGTCATCCCAAGTCATCCTTAGTCATCCCTAGCAATCACTAGTCATCTCAGTCATCCCTAGTCATCCTTAGTCATGCCAGGCATCCCTAGTCATCCCAAGTAATCCCTAGTGATCACCAGTAATCCTTAGTCATCCCAGTCAACCATAGTTATCCTTGGACATCCCAAGTCATCCCTAGTCATCCCTGGTCATCCCTAGTCATCCCAAGTCATTCCTAGTCATTCCTAGTCATCCCAGTCATCCCTACTCATCCCTAGTCATCCTTAGTCATCCCAGTCATCCCTAGTCCTCCCTAATCATTCCAGTCATCCCAGTCATCCCTAGTTATCCCAAGTCATCCCTACTTATCCCTAGTCATCACAGTCATCCCTAGTTATCCCAGTCATCCCTAGCCATCCTTGGTCATCCCTAGTATTGTCATCCCAGTCATCCCCAGTCATCCCTAGTCATCCCTAGTCATGCCAGTCATCCCAGTCATCCCTAGTCATCCCAGTCATCTCAAGTCATCCCTAGTCATTCCTAGCAATACTAGTCATCCCTTGTCATCCCTAGTCATGCCAGTCATCTCAAGTTATCCCAGTCATCACAAGACATCCCTTGTCATACCTAGTCATCCCTAGTCATCCCAGTCATCCCTAGTTATCCTAGACATCCCTAGTCATCCTTAGTCATCCCAGTCATCCCTAGTCATCCGTAGTCATGCCAGTCATCTCAAGTTATCCCAGTCATCACAAGACATCCCTTGTCATACCTAGTCATCCCTAGTCATCCCAGTCATCCCTAGTTATCCTAGACATCCCTAGTCATCCTTAGTCATCCCAGTCATCCCTAGTCATCCGTAGTCATCCGAATCATCCCTAGTCATCCCATTCATCCCTAGTCATCCCTAGTCATGCCAGTTATCTATAGTCATCTTCGTCATTCCTAGTCATCTCTGGTCATCCCAAGTCATCCCTTGTCATCCCCAGTCATCCCTAGTCATCCTTGGTCATCCCTAGTCATCCTTAGTAATTCCAAGAAATCTCTAGTCACTACCAGTAATCCCTAGTAATCCCAGTCATCCCTAGTTATCCTTTGGCTTCCCTTATCATCTCTTGTAATCCCTGGTTTTCCCTAGTCATACCACTCATCCCTAGTCATCCCAAGTCATCCCTAGTCAGCGCTAATCATCCCAGCCATTCCTAGTCATACCTAGTGATCCCAGTCATTCCTAGTAATCTTCGGTCATCGCTAGTCATCCCAAGTAATCCCTAGTCATCACCAGTAATTCTTATAGCCATCCCAGTCATCCATAGTTATCCTTGGACATCCCCAGTCATCTCTAGTCATCCCAGTCATCCCTAGTCATCCCTGGTCATTCCTAGTCATCCCAAGTCATCCTTAGTCATCCCTAGTAATCACTAGTCATCTCAGTCATCCCTAGTCATCCTTAGTCATGCCAGGCATCCCTAGTCATCCCAAGTAACCCTTGTGATCACCAGTAATCCTTAGTCATCCCAGTCAACCATAGTTATCCTTGGACATCCCAAGTCATCCCTAGTCATCCCTGGTCATCCCTAGTCATCCCAAGTCATTCCCAGTCATTCCTAGTCATCCCAGTCATCCCTACTCATCCCTAGTCATCCTTAGTCATCCCAGTCATCCCTAGTCCTCCCTAATCATTCCAGTCATCCCAGTCATCCCTAGTTATCCCAAGCCATCCCTACTTATCCCTAGTCATCACAGCCATCCCTAGTTATCCCAGTCATCCCTAACCATCCTTGGTCATCCCTAGTATTGTCATCCCAGTCATCCCCAGTCATCCCTAGTCATCCCTAGTCATCCCTAGTCATGCCAGTTATCCCTAGTCATCCCAGTCATCCCTAGTCATCCCACTCATCCCTGGCCATCCGTAGTCATCCCTAGTCATCCTTAGTCATACCAAGACCTGCCTAGTCATTACCAGGAACTCTTTGTCATCCCTTGTTATTCCTAGTCATACCAGTCATTAATAGTCAACCCTAGTGATCTCAGTCATTCCTAGTCATCCCTAGTCACCCCAGTCCTCCCTAGTCATCCCTGGTGACCCTTGGTCATCCCAGTCATCCCTAGTCATCCCTAGTCATCCCAGGCATCCCTAATCATCCCTAGTCATGCCAGTCATCCCAAGTCATCCCAGTCATCCTAAGTCATCCAAGTCATCCCTAGTCATCTCCAGTCATCAAAACTCATCCCAGTTATCCCCAGTCATCCCAAGTCATGCAAGCCATCCTTAGTCATCGCAGTCATCCTTAGTCATCCCTAGTCATACCAAGTCATCCCTAGTCATCTTTAGTCATCCCAGTCATCCCTACTTATCCCTTCTCATCCCTGGTCATCACAGTCATTCCTAGTCACCCTAGGCATCCTTACTCATAACTGGTCATTCCTAGTCATCCCACTCATCCCTAGTCATCCTAAGTCATGGTAGTCATCCCTAGAGCTCTCAGTCATCAATAGTCATCACTAGTCATCTTTAGTCATCTCTAGTCATCTCTAGTCATCCCTAGTTATCCCACTCATCCCTAGGAATCGATAGTCATGCCAGTCCTCCCTAGTCATCCCAGTCATTTTTAGTTATTCCAGTCATGCCTAGCCATCCCTACACATCCCAACCATCCCTAGTCCTCCCTTGTCATCAAAGACATCTCTAGTCATCCCAAGTCATACCTAGTCATCCCAGTCATCCCCAGTCATCCCAAGTCATTCCTAGTCATCCTTAGTCATCCCAGTCATCCTTAGTCATCCCAGTCATCCTTAGTCATCCCTATTCACCCTAGTTATCCCTAGTAAACCCAAATCTTCCCTAGTCATCACCAGTTATCCCCAGTTATCCCTAGTCATCCCTAGTCATGCGTAGTCATCTTAAGTCATCCCTAGTCATTCCTAGTCATGCGTGGTCATCCCAGTCATCCCTAGTCATCCTTAAACATGCCAGACATCCCTAGTCATCTTTAGTCATCCCTAGTCATCCCTAGTCAACCCAAGTCATCCTTAGTCTTCACCAGGAATCCCCAGTCATCCCAGTCAACCCTAGTCATCCTTGGTCATCCCTAGTCATCCTTGGTCATCCCTAGTCATCCCTAGTCATCCCTAGTCATCCCTTGTCATCCCTAGTCATCCCTGTCATCCCTAGTCATCCCTAGCCATCTCAGCCATCCCTAGTCATCCCTAGTCATCTCAGTCATCCTTAGTCATCCCTAGTCATCACTAGTAATAGCCAGTCATCCCAGTCATTCCTAGTCATCCTTGGTCATGCCTTATCATCTATAGTGATCCCTAGTTATCCAAGTCATCTCTAGTCATCCCTAGTCATCTCAGTCATCCCTAGTCATCTCTAGTGATCTCAGTCATTTCTAGTCATCCTTAGTCATCCAAGTCTTTCCTAGTCATCCTTAGTGAACCCTGGTGATCCCAGCCATCCCTAGTCACCCCTAGTCATCTTTAGTCATCCCATTCATCCCTAGTGATCCCTAGTCATCCCAAGTAATCCCCAGTCCTCCTTAGTCATCCCTGATATCCCTAGTCTTCCCTAGTCATCCCAAGTCAACCGTAGTTATCCGTTGTCATCCCTAGTCTGCCCTAGTCATCACAGTCATCCCTAGTCATCTTTAGTCATGCCAGTCATCCCTAGTCATCCTTGGTCATCCTTAGTCATCCCTTGTCAACCCAAGTCATCGCTGGTCATCACCAGTAATCCCCAGTCCTCTCAGTCATCCCTAGTCATCCCTAGTCATCCCAGTCATTCTTAGTCATCCTTAGTCATCAAAGTCATCCCTAGTCATCCCTGGTGATCCCAGTCATCCCTAGTGATCCCTAGTGATCCCTAGTCATCTTTATTCATCCCAGTCATCCCTAGTCATCCCGAGTTATCCCTAGTTATCACTACTATTCCCCAGTCATCTTTAGTCATTCCAGTCATCCGTAGTCATCCCTTGTCGTCTCAGTCATCCTTAATCATCCTCGGTCATCCCCAGTCATCCCTAGTCATCTCAGTTATTCCTAGTCATCAATAGTTATCCCTTGTCATCCCCAGTCATCCCTAGTTATCCCCGTCGTCCCTAGTCATCCCTAGTCATCCCTAGTCATGCCAGTCATCCCTGGTTATCCCAGTCATCCCTAGTCATACTTAGTCATCCCAGTCATCCCTAGTCATCCTAAGTCATCCCTATTTATCCTTGGTCATCCCTACTTATCCCTTGTTATCCCTGGTCATCCCCGTCATTTTTAGTCACCCTAGTCATCCTTAGTTATCCCCAGTCATTCCTAGTCATCCCACTCATCCCTAGTCATCCCGAGTCATGCTAGTCATCCCTAGACCTCTCAATCATCCCTAGTCATGACTAGTCATCCTTAGTCGTCCCTTGTCATGCCAGTCCTCCCCATTCATCCCAGTCATAAGTAGTTATTCCAGTCATCCCTAGTCATCCCCAGGGATCCCTGTCATCCCTAGTCATCCCAGACATCCCTAGTCATCCCTAGTCATCCCTAGTCATCTCAGTCATTTCTAGTCATCCCGAGTCATGTCAGTCATTCCTAGTCATCCTTAGTCATCCCAGTCATCCGTAGTAATCCCTAGTCATCCGTAGTCATTCTTAGTCATCCCAGTCATCCCTAGTCATCCCTAGTCATCCCTGGTCATCCCAGTCATCCCTAGTCATCCCTAGTTATTTTTAGTCATCCCAGTCATCCCTAGTCATCCCTAGTCATACAAAGTCATCCGTAGTCATCAGTAGTCATCCCAGACATCCCTACTCATCAATACTCATCCCTATTTATCCCTGGTCCTCCCAGTCATCCCTAGTCATCCCTGGTCATCCCTAGTCATGCCAGTCAACCCTAGTCATCCCAGTCATCCCTAGTCATCCCACTCATCCCTGGTCATCCGTAGTCATCCCTAGTCATCCTTAGTTATACCAAGACCTGGATAGTCAGTACCAGGAACCCCTTGGTCATCCCTAGTCATCCCTAGTCATCCCAGTCATCCCTACTCATTCTTTGTCACGCCAGTCATCCCTAGTTACCCCAGTTATCCCTAGTCATCCCCAGTCATCAGCCCCAGTCATCCCTAGTCATCCCAGTCATCTATAGTCATCCCTAGTCATTCCAATAATCTCTAGACATTCTTGGTCATCCCTAGTCATCCCTAGTAATCCCAAGTCATCAATAGTCATCACCAGTAATCCTTAGTCATCCAAGTCATCCCTTGTTATCCTTAGTCATCCCTATTCATCCTTAGTCATCCCTTGGCTTCAGTAGTCATCTTTAGTCATCCCAGTCATACCTAGTAATGCCTTGTCATCCCTAGTCATCCCTACTCATCTTTTGTCATCCCTAGTAATCCCAGTGATCCCTAGTCATCCCTAGTCCTCTCAGTTAATAAGCCAGAGAGATGAAAATGCAAATGAGAAGATTATGCATATAAATCACTCGATGAAAGCTGTCTGCGTCTCCAGGGGCTGGTTGTTTATTGATAATGCCCGCATCAAAGTTGAACACCTAAAGAACAAAGGTATCCACTTGAACGGTGATGGCGTGAAAATTCTAGCCTCGAATTTTATAAGGCAGGCGTTGAAAGCAAAGATCAAAGCAGCAAAACACAAGCGAAAGCGGGACCCTCTTTGGTTGCTAGCACAAACTCTGAACAAGATAATTCGGACCTCGTCGGCAAGTTAGATTTAGAAGGTCATTTCACATACGGCCCGTCTCCGTTAAATACTGATCTGTTAAGTGAATTATCCAAAAATAGGGGTTTTAAGTTAGCTGCCCTTAACATTACTAGTATTCCCGGCCATATCGAGGAATTGCGGATTTATATGAATTCGAAATGTATTGATATTCTTGCGGTTAATGAAACTCGTCTCGATGATACTATATCTAGTGGCGAAGTTACAGTACCAGGCTATGCCCTGGAGAGAAATGATAGAAACAGAGACGGAGGGGGTGTCGCCCTTTATATCCGGAATACTATCAATTATGAACGCCTATTTGATCTCGAGTGCGAAAGCCTCGAGTGGATTGGCATTAAGGTAATCAAACCCAAGGCTAAATCTTTTATTGTGAGTACGTGGTATAGACCACCACGTTCTAATGTAGACGCCATGAAGGATTTTGAACTTCTCGTTCAGCGAATCGAATCGCTGGGGCTAGAGGTAAATATTTTGGGGGATTTAAATTGTAATGTGGCTGCTTGCCCACTAGAATCACATACAAAGAATCTTCTGGAAATTTGTAACCTTTACCAATACCACCAGTTGATAAATGAACATACCCGAATCACTGAAAAATCCGCTACTACTATTGATTTATTCCTAACAAATAACAAGGAAATTTTTACGCATTCTGGGGTCTGTCACATCGGAATAAGTGACCATTCTCTTATCTATGGAGTTAGAAAATTTTGTATTCCCAAAGGGAAACCAAAGATCGTGGAGTCGCGACAGTTTAGGAACTTTGATGCTAATTCATTCCACGCTGACCTTAACCTAGCACCCTGGCACCTAGTTCATCTGGAAGATAATCCAAATCGTGCCTGGGAAATTTGGTCACGTCTGTTTTTAGAAATTTGTGACTTCCATGCACCAAAACGTAAAAGGAAAGTAAGAAATAATTATGCTCCCTGGCTTACACCAGAGATAAAAAGGATGATGTTTGAGAGGGACAAACTGAAAAGGGCTGCAATTATCAACAATTCAGATGCTCTTTGGACCGAGTATAAGATTGCTCGTAACAATGTAAATGCTAATATCAGGAAAGCAAAAACTAACTACTATAAAAGGTATTTCGAAACAAATCTAGGGGATATTAAGAAATCATGGAAAGGAGTAAACTCAATATTGGGCCGAAATTTACCAGCAACTGAAATAAATAGAATAGATGTTGGAGATAACTCAAGTACTACCCCATTATAAATCTCTAATGCTCTTAATTATCACTTTACTCACATTGGGCCTAGGTTAGCCGATAATATTCCCAAAACTAGTGTTTGTTTTGAGGACTACATTACGCCATCAAATTCTAGTTTTACCCTGAACGAGACTCACTGCGGTGTTGTTCACCGTTTAGTGAGTTCGCTTCGAGTCGACAAGGCTACAGGCCTAGATGGTATTTCTGCAAGGCTTTTGAAAGAAGCTTGTCCTGAAATCGTGCCTTCTCTCACCCATATAATTAACCTATCCATTAGGTGTGGGTATTTTCCAGACGAGTGGAAAATTTCCAAAGTATTACCTTTATATAAGGAGGATATTAAGTCTGATCCTAATAACTATAGACCTATATCTATTCTACCAGTTGTCAGTAAAATAATCGAAAAGGTTATCTTCAAACAACTTTATGAGTACCTAACTCACAATAATTTGCTGACAGTTTCTCAGCATGGCTTCAGACCGATGCATTCTACTTTGACTGCCTTGCTTGAAGCTACTAACAACTGGTATTTAAATATTGATGATGGCCTAATTAACAGTGTACTCTTTCTGGATCTTAAGAAAGCCTTTGATACAGTTGACCACAGCATATTGTTAAAAAAACTGCAACTTTATGGGCTCGACCCGCATGCAGTTCAGTGGTTCAAATCATACCTATCAAATCGCTTTCAGAGTACTTATGTAAATGGCACTCTATCAGACTATCTTCCTGTTAGTTATGGGGTCCCACAAGGTTCTGTACTTGGACCCTTGTTGTTTCTCATTTATATAAATGACCTACAAGAATGCGAGCTGTCATCATCTGCGCTCATGTATGCTGATGACACCTCGCTTACCCTTTCCGCCTATGACCCCGCAACTCTTGAAGAAAAGTTAAACAAAGACTTGGATGAGGTTCAAAAGTGGCTGAAATCCAATAAACTCACATTAAATGTCAAAAAGACAAAATATATGATAATTGGAAGCCACTACCGACTAAGGCATTTAAATGGTGACTTGAACGTTACTGTTAATAGTCAACAATTGACTCGGGTGACTAATTATAGGTATCTGGGAATAGAGGTTGACGAGGCATTGGGGTGGCAATCCCATGTAGATACCATCTGTAAAAAGGTATCTGCAGGTATAGGGGCCTTAAAACGTATTCGTTCCCTGGTGCCTCGCCAAACCCTACTGAAAATGTATGATGCCTTAGTCGCTCCTTATTTTGATTATTGCTCCGAAGTCTGGGGATGTATGGGAAAAGGTCTGTGTGACCGACTCCAGAGATTGCAAAATAGGGCTGGGAGAATTATAACATTTAGTGATTATAATACAAGATCTGCGGATATCCTCCAAGACTTGAGATGGGATACCCTTGAGCAAAGACGCTCTAAACAGCTCGCAATAAGTGTTTTTAAATCTCTAAATAACCTTTACCCTGAGAGTTTAAAGAACATGTTTAAACCAACCTCTGGGGTTCATTCCTACAACGTGCGAGGTGCCTCAAACAACATTTTTGTACCAAGGCCCCGTACTGAAGCTGCTAAGAGGGCCTTTAGCTATAGGGGAGCAGTCATGTGGAATTGCCTAGAAAATGTGCTTAAAGACGAGATAAATCTCAACTCTTTCAAGTCTGCCCTATCTTTGTCATGAACCAGGTATTGCCTTGAGAGAGTTGAGATAGAATTTTTATTTTAGTTATTTAATGTACCTTTAAGGTTGATTGATTTTTGTGTGATTAATTATAGGATAGATTTTCTTAATATATAGATATATTTTATCATTAATGTAGTTTCTCTGAAAATTTTGTTTTGTAAACGGCTCACTGGAAGAGCATTTTTAATGAAGTGATACCGTTAATAAAGCTTTTATTGATTGATTAGTCATTTCTAGTCATCCCTAGTCATCCAAATCCTTCCTAGTCATCTCTAGGCATCCTTAGTAATCCCTAGTCATCCTTAGTTATCCTAGTCATCCCTAGTCATCTCTAGTCATCCCAAGTTATGCCTAGTCATCCTTAGTCATCCTAGTCATCCCTAGTCATCACTAGTCATCCCAAGTGATCCGTAGTCATCCTTAGTCAACCCAGTCATCCCTTGTCATTCCAAATCAGTCCTAGTCATCTCTAGGCATCCTTAGTAATCCCTAGTCATCCTTAGTTATCCCAGTCATCCCTAGTCATCTCTAGTCATCCCAAGTTATGCCTAGTCATCCTTAGTCATCCTAGTCATCCCTAGTCATCACTAGTCATCCCAAGTGATCCGTAGTCATCCTTAGTCATCCCAGTCATCAGTACTCATCCCTAGTCATCATGGGTCATCAAAGTCATTCCCAGTCATCCCTAGTCATCCCTAGTCATCCCTATAGTCATCCCAGTCATCCCTAGTCATCCCAAGTCATCCTAAGTCATCCTCAGTTATCACTAGTCATTCCTAGTCATCCCACTCATCCCTAGTCATCCCAAGTCAGGCTAGTCATCCCTAGACCTCTCAGTCATCCTTAGTCATCACTCCTCATCCTTACTCATCTCTAGTCATCCCTAGTCATCCCTAGTCATCCCACCCATCCCTAGCCTACCCTAGTCTTGCCAGTCCTCCCTAGCCAACCCAGTCATCCGTCGTTATTCTAGTCATCACTTGTCATCCCCAGGCACCCCAGTCCTCCCTATTCATCCTTAGTCATCCCTTGTCATCCCTTGTCATCCCTAGCATATCTAGCCATCCCTAGTCATCTTAGTCATACCTAGTCATCCCTAGACATCTCAGTCATTCCTAGACATCTTTAGTCATCCCTAGTCATTCCTAGTCATCCCTAGGCATCCCATGTCATCCCAGGTCATTGTTAGTCATCCCAGTCATCCCTAGTCATCCCTACTCATCCCAAAAAATCCCTAGTCATCCTTAGTCATCCCAGCCATCCCTAGTCATCCTTAGTCATCCCAAATCATCCGTTGTCATCCCTAGTCATTCCTAGCCATACCAGTGATCCCAAGTCATTCTATTCATCCCAAGTCATCCCTGGTCATCCCTAGTCATACCTAGTCATACCTAGTAATCCCTAGTCATCCCAGTAATCCCTAGTCATACCTAGTCATAACAGCCATCCTTAGTCATCTCACTCATCCCTACTCATTCCTAGTTATCCCTGGTCATCCCAAGCATCCCTAGTCATCCTAAGTCATCCCAGGAATCCCTAGTCATTCCTTGTCAAGCCAGTCATCCCAAGTCATCCCAGTCATCCACAGTCATCCCTAGTTATCCCTAGTCATCCTTACTCATCCCTAGTCATCCCAGTTATATCTGCTCATCCCTAGTCATGCCAGCCATCCTTAGTCATCCCAGTCATATCTTGTTATCCCAGTCATCCCTCGTCATCCTTAGTCATTCCAGTAACCCCTAGTCATCCCTCGTCATCCCTTGTCATCCTTGGTCATCTCTAGGAATCCCTAGTCATCACAAGTCATCGTTAGTCATCCCAGTTATCCTTAGTCATCCCACTTATCCTTAGTCATCCCTAGTCATCCGAAGTCATCCCTATTCATCCTTAGTCATCCCTACTTATGCCTTCTCATCCCTGGTCATCCTAGTCATTTCTAGTCACCCTAGGTCATCCTTAGTCATCCCCAGTCATTCTTAGTCATCCCACTCATCCCTAGTCATCTTGAGTCATACTAGTCATCCCTAGACCTCTCAGTCATCCCTAGTCATGACTAGTCATCCTTAGTCATCCCTTGTCATGCCAGTCCTCCCCATTCATCCCAGTCATAAGTAGTTATTCCAGTCATCCCTAGTCATCCCCAGGGATCCCTGTCATCCCTAGTCATCCCAGACATCCCTAGTCATCCCAAGTCATAAGTAGTCACCCCAGTCATCCCTAGTTATCCCAAGTCATCCCTAGTCATATGTAGTCATCCCAGTCATCCTTAGACATCCCCAGTCATCTTAGTGATTCCCTTTCATAATTAGTCATCCAAATCCTCCCTAGTCATCCCTTGTCATCCTTAGTCATCCCAGTCATCCCTTGTCATCCCAAATCAGTCCTAGTCATCCCCAAGTAACCCCTAGTCATCCTTACTCATCCAAGTCATCCTTAGTCATCACAGTCATCCTTAGTCATCCCTAGTCATCTCAGTGATTCCCTGTCATCCTTAGTCATCCAAATCCTCCCTAGTCATCCCTAGTCATCCTTAGTCATCTTAGTCATCCGTTGTCATCCCAAATCAGTCCTAGTCATCCCTAGTCCTCCTTAGTCATCCCAGTCATCCTTAGTCATCCAAAGTCATCCCTACGTCAACCCTGGTCAACCCAGTCATCCTTAGTTATCCCTAGTCATCCCTAGTCATCCCTACTCAACTCAGTCATCCCTAGTCATCCTTAGTCTTGCCAGTAATCCCTACTCATCCCTAGTCATTCAGAGTCATCACCACTAATCTTTAGTCATCCCAGTCATCCCTAGTCATCCTTGGTCATCCCTAGTCATCCCTAGTCATTCCTTGTCATCCCTCGTCATCCCTAGTCATCCCTAGTAATCCCTAGTCATCTAAGTCATCCCTAGTCATTCCTAGTCATCCGAGTCATGCCAGTTATCCCAAATCATCCCAGACATCCCAAGTCATCCCTAGTCATCCCTAGTCATCCCCAGTCATCCATAGTCATCTCAGTCATTCCCAGTCATCCCTAGTCATGCCAGCCATCTTTAGTCATCCCACTCATCCCTACTCATCCCTAGTCATCCCTGGTCATCCCAGTCATCCCTAGTCATCCCTAGTCATCCCAGGCATCCCTAATCATTCCTAGTCATGCCAGTCATCCCAATTCATCCCAGTAATCCTAAGTCATCCCAAGTCATCCCTAGTCATCTCCAGTCATCAAAACTCATCCCAGTTATCCCCAGTCATCCCTAGTCATGCAAGCCATTTTTAGTCATCGCAGTCATCCTTAGTCATCCCTAGTCATCCCAAGTCATCCCTAGTCATCCTTAGTCATCCCAGTCATCTCTACTTATCCCTTCTCATTCCTGGTCATCACAGTCATTCCTAGTTATCCTAGTCATAACTGGTCATTCCTAGTCATCCCACTCATCCCTAGTCATCCTAAGTCATGGTAGTCATCCCTAGAGCTCTCAGTCATCAATAGTCATCACTAGTCATCCTTAGTCATCCCTAGTCATCTCTAGTCATCCCTAGTTATCCCACTCATCCCTAGGAATCGATAGTCATGCCAGTCCTCCCTAGTCATCCCAGTCATTTTTAGTTATTCCAGTCATGCCTAGCCATCCCAACACATCCCAATCATCCCTAGTCCTCCCTTGTCATCAAAGACATCTCTAGTCATCCCAAGTCATACCTAGTCATCCCAGTCATCCCCAGTCATCCCAAGTCATTCCTAGTCATCCTTAGTCATCCCAGTCATCCTTAGTCATCCCTACTCACCCTAGTTATCCCTAGTAAACCCAAATCTTCCCTAGTCATCACCAGTTATCCCCAGTTATCCCTAGTCATCCCTAGTCATGCGTAGTCATCCTTAGTCATCCCTAGTCATTCCTAGTCATGCGTGGTCATCCCAGTCATCCTTAGTCATCCTTAAACATGCCAGACATCCCTAGTCATCTTTAGTCATCCCTAGTCATCCCTAGTCATCCCTAGTCATCCCTAGTCAACCCAAGTCATCCTTAGTCTTCACCAGGAATCCCCAGTCATCCCAGTCAACCCTAGTCATCCTTGGTCATCACTAGTCATCCCTAGTCATCCCTTGTCATCCCTAGTCATCCCTGTCATCCCTAGTCATCCCTAGCCATCTCAGTCATCCCTAGTCATCCCTAGTCATCTCAGTCATCCTTAGTCATCCCTAGTCAACCCTAGTCATCCTTGGTCATCCCTAGTCATCCCTAGTCATCCCTTGTCATCCCTAGTCATCCCTGTCATCCCTAGTCATCCCTGTCATCCCTAGTCATCCCTAGCCATCTCAGTCATCCCTAGTCATCCCTAGTCATCTCAGTCATCCTTAGTCATCCCTAGTCAACCCTAGTCATCCTTGGTCATCCCTAGTCATCCCTTGTCATCCCTAGTCATCCCTGTCATCCCTAGTCATCCCTAGTCATCTCAGTCATCCCTAGTCAACTGTAGTGATCTCAGTCATTTCTAGTCATCCTTAGTCATCCAAGTCTTTCCTAGTCATCCTTAGTCAACCCTGGTGATCCCAATCATCCCTAGTCACCCCTAGTCATCTTTAGTCATCCCATTCATCCCTAGTGATCCCTAGTCATCCCAAGTAATCCCCAGTCCTCCTTAGTCATCCCTGATATCCCTAGTCTTCCCTAGTCATCCCAAGTCAACCGTAGTTATCCGTTGTCATCCCTAGTCTGCCCTAGTCATCACAGTCATCCCTAGTCATCTCTAGTCATGCCGGTCATCCCTAGTCATCCTTGGTCATCCCTAGTCATCCCTAGTCATCCCAGTCATTCTTAGTCATCCTTAGTCATCAAAGTCATCCCTAGTCATTTCTAGTCATCCCTGGTGATCCCAGTCATCCCTAGTCATCCCTAGTGATCCCTAGTCATGTCTATTCATCCCAGTCATCCCTGGTCATCCCTAGTCATCACTATTATTCCCAAGTCATCTTTAGTCATTCCAGTCATCCGTTTTCATCCCTTGTCGTCCCAGTCATCCTTAGTCATCCTCGGTTATCCCCAGTCATTCCTAGTCATCTCAGTTATTCCTAGTCATGAATAGTTATCCCTTGTCATCCCCAGTCATCCCTAGTTATCCCCGTCATCCCTAGTCATCCCTAGTCATGCCAGTCATCCCTGTTTATCCCAGTCATCCCTAGTCATAGTTAGTCATCCCAGTCATCCCTAGTCATCCTAAGTCATCTCAGTCATCCTTAGTCATCCTTAGGCATCCCTAGTCATCACCAGTAATGCCTGGTCATCCCATATATTCCTAGTTATCCATGGATATTCCTAGTCATCCGAAGTCATCCCTAGTCATCACCCTTAATCCCCAGTCATCCCAGTTATCCCCAGTGATCCTTGGACATTCCTAGTCATCCCTAGTCATCCCTAGTCATCTCAGTCTTTCTTAGTCATACCTACTCATGCTAGTCATCCTTAGTCATCCCTACTCCTCCCTGGTCATCCCTAGTCATCCCAAGTCATTCCTAGTCCTCCCTAGTCATGCCAGTCAGCAAGAGTCATCCCTAGTCGTCCTTAGTCGTCAAAGTCATCAACAAGTCATCCATAGTCATCGCAAGTTATCTCTACTCATCTTTAATCATCTAAGTCATCCCTACGCATCTCTAGTCATCCCAGTCATTCCTAGTCATTTCTAATCATCCCTAGTCATTCCTAGCCATACCAGTCATCCCTTGTCATTTCTAGTCATGCCAGTCATCCCAAGTTATCCCAGTCATCTCAAGTCATCCCTTGTCATACCTAGTTATCCCTAGTCATCCCAGTCATCCCTAGTTTTCCTAGTCATCCCTAGCCATCCTTAGTCATCCCAGTCATACCTAGTCATCCGTAGTCATCCTAGTCATCCCTAGTCATCCCTAGTCATGCCAGTTATCTATAGTCATCTTCGTCATTCCTAGTCATCTCTGGTCATCCCTAGTCATTCCTTGTCATCCCCAGTCATCTCTAGTTATTCCAGTCATCCCTAGTCATCCGTGGTCATCCCTAGTCATCCTTAGTAATTCCAACACATCTCTAGTCATTACCAGTAATCGCTAGTCATCCCAGTCATCCCTAGTTATCCTTTGGCTTCCCTAATCATCTCTTGTCATCGCTGGTTTTCCTTAGTCATCCCAGTCATTCCTAGTCATTCCTAATCATCTTAGTCATTCCTAGTCATCCCTAGTCATCCTAGTCCTCCTTGGACATCCCTAGTCATCCTCAGTCATCCGAGTCATCCCTAGTCATCTCTGGTCATCCCTAGTCATCCCCAGGCATCCATAGTCATCCCTAGTCATCCTTTGTCATCCTTAGTCATGCCAGTCATCCCTAGTCATCCCTAGTCATCCCAAATAATTCCTGGTCACCCTTAGTCATCCCAGTCATCAATAGTCATCCTTAGTCATCTTAAGTCATCCGTAGTCATCCTTAGTAATCCTTGTCATCCCTACTCATTCCTAGTCATCTCTGGTCATCCCGGTCATCCTTAGTCATCCCTAGTCACGCCAATCATCCCTAGTAATCCCAGTCATCCCTAGCCATCCCTACTCATCCCTAGTCATCCTTAGGTATCCCAGTCATTCCTTATCATACCTAGTCATCCCAGTCATCCTTAGTCATCCTTGGTCATCCCTTGTCATCCCTTGTCATCCCAAGTCATCCCTAGTCATTACTAGCGATCCCTAGTCATCCCAGTCATACCTAGTTATTCTAGGTCATCCCTAGTCATCCCTCGTCATCTTTTGTCATCCCTAGTGATCCCAGTCATCCCTAGGCATCTCAGTCATTCCTAGTCATCCCTAGTCATCCCCGTCCTCCCTAGTCATCCCTAGTCATCCTTTGTCATCCCAGTCATCTCTAGTCATCCCTGGTCATCCCTTGTCATCCCAAGTCATTAATAGTCATCCATAGTCATCCCTAGTAATCCCTAGTCATCCTTAGGCATCCCAGTCATCCCGAATCATCTCTAGTCATCCCAAGTCATGTCAAGTCATCCCTAGTCATTCCAAGTCATCCGTAGTCATCCTTAGTCATCCCAGTCATCAATACTCATCCCTAGTCATGCCTGGTTATCCCAGTCATCCCTAGTCATCTCTAGTCATCCCTAGTTATTCCTAGCCATCCCAGTCATCCCTAGTCTTCCCTAGTCATGCCAGTCATCCCAAGTTATCCCAGTCATCCCAAGTCATCCCTGGTCATCCCTAGTTATCCCTAGTCATCCCCCGTTATCCCTAGTCATCCCAGTCAGCCCTAGTCATCCTTAGTCATGCCAGTCATCCCTTGTCATCTTAGTCATCCCTATTTATCCCAGTCATCTTTAGTCATCCCTAGTCATCCGAGTCATCCTTAATCATCCCAAGTCATCCCTAGTCAGCCCTAGTCATCCCAGTCATAACTAGTCATCCCTAGTCATCTCAGTTATCCCTAGTCATCCTTAGTCATCCCTAGTTACCTCAAGTCATCCCTAGTCATCACCAGTAATCCCTAGTCATCCCAGTCATCCCTAGGTATCCTTGGACATTCCTTGTCATCCGTGGTCATTCCTTGTCATCCCTAGTAATCCCAATCTTCCCTACTCATCTCACTCATTCCTAGTTATCCCTTGTCATCTCAGTCATTCCTAGTCATCCCTACTCATCCCAGTCATACCTAGTCATTCCTAGTCATCCCTGGTCATCCCTAGTTATCCCAAGTCATTCCTAGTCATCCTTAGGTATCCTTAGTCATCCAAGACATCCCAGGTCCTCCCTAGTCATCTTAAGTCATCCCTACTCATCCTTATTCATTCCAGTCATCCCTACTCATTCCTAGTCATCCCTGTTCATTCCAGTCATCCCTAGTCATCCCTTGTCATCCCTAGTCATCCCTTGTCATCCCTAGTTATCCCAGTCATCTCTAGCCTACCTTAGTCATTCCAGTCATTCCTAGTCATCCCTTGTCATCCCAGTTATCCTTAGTTATCCCAAGTCATCCCTAGTAAGCCGTTTTCGTCCCAGTCATCCCTTGTGATCCTTGGTCATCCCTCGTCATCCGAGTCATCCCTAGTCGTCCCTAGTCATCTCAGTCATTTCTAGTCATCCCTAGTTATCCCCGTCCTTCCTTGTCATCCCTAGTCAACGTTAGCCATCCCAGTCATTCCTAGTCATCGCTGGTCATCCCTGGTCATGTTAAGTCATTCCTAGTCATCGCTTTGCATCCCTAGTAATCCTTAGTCATCCTTAGGCATCCGAGTCATCCCTAGTCATCTCTAGTCATCTTAAGTCATCCATTAGTCACCCTTAGTCATCCCAGTCATCCACAGTCATCCCTTGTCATCCCAAGTCATCCTTAGTCCTTCCAGTCATCACTAGCATCCTTAGTCATCCCTGGTCATCCCAGTCATCCCTAGGCATCCCTAGTCATCCCAGTCATCCTTAGTCATCCCTAGTCATTACAGTTATTCCAAGTCATCCCAGTCATCCCAATTATCGCTAGTCATCCCTTGTCATCCCCAGTCATCCCTTGTCATGCCAGTCATCCCTAGTCATCCTTAGTCATGCTTGTCTTCCTTAGTCATCCCAGTCATCCCTAGTTATCCCAGTAGTCATCCTTTGTGATCCCAGTCATCCCTAGTCATCCCTAGTCATCCCAGTCATCTTTAGTCATTCCAAGGCATCCCTAGTCAGTGCTAGCCCTACTCATCCCAGTCATCCCTAGTCATCCCTAGTCATCCTTGGTCATCCCTAATCATCCCAAGTCATCCCTAGGCATCACCAGCTAATCCCTAGTCATCCCAGTTCTCCCTAGTTATCGTTGGACATTCCTAGTCATCCCTAGTCATTCCTTGTCATCCCTAGTCATCCGACTCATCCCTAGTCATCTCAGTCTTTCCTAGTTATCCCTACTCATCCCAGTCAGCCCTAGTCATTCCTGGAGATCCCTAGTCATCCCAAGTCATTCCTAGTCATCCTTAGTCATGCCATTCATCCCTAGTCATCCCTAGTTATCCCTAGTCATCCAAGTCATCCCACGTCATCCTTACTCATCCTTAGTCATCTCAGTCATCCCTACCCACACCTAGTCATCCTTGGACATGCCAGTCATCCTTAGTCATCCCTAGTCATCCCTACTCATCCCCATTCATCCCTTGTCATTCCTAGTCATCCCAGTCATCCTTAGTCATTCCAAGTCATCCCTAGTCATCACCAGTAACCCCTAGTCATCCCAGTTCTCCCTAGTTATCCTTGGACATTTCTAGTCATCCTTACTCATTTCTTTTCTTCCCTAGTCATCCGACTCATCCCTAGTCATCCCTAGTCATCCCTGGTCATCCCTAGTTATCTCAAGTCATTCCTAATCATCCCTTGTCATGCCAGTCAGCCCTAGTCATCCCTAGTCATCCTTAGTCATCCATGTCATCCCAGGTCATCCCAAGTCATCCCTACGCATCCTTAATCATCTCAGTCATCCCTACTCATCCCTAGCCATCCCTGGACATCCCAGTCATCCTTAGTCATCCCTAGTCATCCCTAGTCATCTCTAGTCATCCCTGACTAGGGTGACTCGATTGACTTGGGTGACTTGGGTGATTAAGGTGACTTGGGTGATTAGGGTGACTTGTTTGGCTAGGATGAGTTGGGTGACTTTTGTTAGTAATGTGAGTTGTGTGACTTGGGTTAGTTGGTTGACTAGCGTCAGTAGGGTGGGATGAGTGACTAGGGTGACTTTTGTTACTACTGTTACTAGGGTGGCTTTGGTTTCTTGGGTGACTTGGGTGACTAAGGTGAGTTGGGTGACTTGGATGACTAAGGTGAGTTGGGTGACTTGGGTTACCTGGGTGACTATGGTGGTTAGGGTGACTTGGGGGAGTTGGGTGACTAGGGTAACTTGTGTGATTATGGTTACTTGGGTAAGTTGGTTTTCTAAGGTGACTTGATCAACTCGGGTGACTTGGGTGCCTAGGGTGACTTGGGTGACTTAGATGACTAAGGTCACTTGGGTGACTACGGTGACTTTGGCGACTTGAGTGACTAGGTGACTTGGGTATCTACGGTGACTTTGGTGACCAGGGTGACTAGAGTGAGCTTTGTGACTAGCTTGAGTTGGGTGACTTGCGTGACTTGGGATGACTTTGGCTACTTGGGTGACTGGGGTGACTTGGATGACTTGGATGACTTGACTGACTTGGGTGACTTTGTTAACTAGGGTGACTTGGGGGAATTGGGTTACTACTGTGACTTGGGTGATTAGGGTGACTTGTTTGACTATGGTGATTTAGGTGACTAGGATGACTTGGGTGACTAGGGTGGCTTTGGTTACTAGGGTGACTTGGGTTACTTGGGTAACTAGGGTGCTTAGGGTGACTTGGGTGATAAGGGGACTTCTGTGACTTGGGTGACTAGGTTGACTTAGGTGACGTGGGTGACCTTGGCGACTTGGATGACTAGGGTAACGAGGGTGAGCTTGGTGACTTGGGTGACTTTGTTGACTAGGGTGATTAGGGTTACTTGGGTGACGTCGGATTACGTTGGTTTTTTTGGTTGACGTAGGTGACTTGGGATGACTAGGGTGATCTAGGTGACTAGGTTGGCTTGGGTGACAAGGGTGACTTGATTGGTTTGGGTTACTTTTTTGACTAGGGTGACTTGGGTCATTTGGGTACCTAGGATGACTTGGGTGAGTAGGGTGAATTGTTTGACTATGGTGACTTTGGTGACATCGGTGACTAATGTGACTAGTTTGACTTGGGTTAGTTTGGTGAGTAGCGTCACTGGTTTGACTTCGGTGACAAGGGTAACATGGGTGACTCAGGTGACTAGGGTGGCTTTGGTAACTTGGGTGACTTGGATGACTAAGGTGATTTGGGTAACTTGGGTTACTTGGGTGACTAGGATGCTTAGGGTGACTTGACTTGGGTCTCTAGGGTGACTTGATTGAATTTGGTGACTTATTGTACTAGTGTGACTTGAGTGAGTTGGGTGACTAGGGTGACTTTGGCGACTTGAGTGACCTTTGTCACTAGGGTGACTTGGGTGACTTGGGTGACTTGGGTGACTAGGGTGACTAGGGTTACTTGGTTGACTAGGGTGAGTTGGGTGACTAAGGTGACTTGGATGGGTGACTTGCGGGACTAGGGTGACTTGTTTGACTTGGGTGACTAAGGTGACTTTGGTGACGTGGGTGACTTGGGATGACTTTGGTTACTAGGGTGAGTTGGGTCACTAGAGTGACTTTGGTAACTTGGTTTATTAGGGTGACTTGGGTGACTAGGGTGGCTAGGGTGACCTGGGTGACTTGGGTGACTAGGTTGAATTGAGTGTCAAGGGTGACTAGGGTGGCTTGGGTTACTTGGGCGACTTGGTTGACTAAGGTGAGTCTACTTACTTGGGTTACTTGGGTGACTAGGGTGCGTTAGATTACTAGGGTGACTTGGGTGACTAGGGTGACTTAGATCATTAGGGAGACTTGGGTGAGTAGGGTGACGAGGGTGAATAGTGTGTCTAGGGTGACTTGGGTGACTTGGGTGACTGGGGCGGGATGGGTGAGTAGGGTGACTTGGGTGGCTAGGGTCACTTGGGTGACTTGGGTGACTAGGGTGACTTGGGTGACTGGTGTAACGAGGGTGACTTGGTTGACTTCGGTGACTTGGGTGGCTAGGGTGGGTTGGGTGCCTTGGGTGACTAGGGTGACTCGGGTGACTAGGGTGACTTGGGTGACTTGGGTGCCTGGTGTGACTTGGGTGACTTTGTTGACTTCGGTGTCTTGGGTGAGTAGTGTGGGTTGGGTGACTAGGGTGACTTGGGATACTAGGGTGACTAGGGTGACTTTGGTGACTTGGGTGACTAAGGTGAGTTGGGTGACTTTGGTTACTCGGGTGACTGGGATGCTTAGTGTGACTTGGGTGACTAAGGTGACTTGGGTGACTTTGGTTTCCAGGGAGACTTGATTGACTTGGGTGACTTGGGTGACTAGGGAGGGTTGGGTGTTTAGGATGACGTGGGTGACTAGGGTGACTTAAATGACTAGGGTGACTAGTGTGACCTTGGTGACTAGGGTGACTTGGGTGACTAGGGTGCTTAGGGTGACTAGGGTTACTTGGGTGACTAGGGTGACTTGGTTGACACGGTTGACGTGGGTTACTTGGGGGACCTGGGTGTTTTGGTTAACGAGGTTGAGTAGGGTGACGATGGGGAGTATTTCGACTAGTGTGACTTTGGTGTTTTGGGTGACTAGGATTACTTGAGTGTTTTGGTAACGTGTTACTTTAGTGACTAGATTCGCCTTTATTGGTTGAGTGACTCGAGTGACGTTTTTTACTATATTTTTATGATATATGTTTAACTAGGTTTTAAACTTCCTTAGAAAAAAGTTTATTAGATTTGTAATAGTTTTAATTGATACTGTATATAGTAAGAAACCATTTATCTGTACAATGCGGTAGGGGAGAGGAAATGGAACGATTAAAAACGGAGTAAGCGAATGATGTGGATTTTCTGCCGAGGCAACATTTACTCTTCTTAAATAGGGTGGTTCAGATTCAGCTCAGACTTGAGTGACAATTTTAAGAGTTCTCTTTCCTCATACTTCACTTTTCTTTTAACAGATCTTTTCTAAAAGACCAGAGCACAATCATAACGGTTATAATTCACATAACAATTCCTGAACAATAATGCCTCCAGGCTTCTATTTCAGTTAGAAATTACTTTTGCTGTTGTTCAAATGATTTGAACTTTAGTTAATAGTTTAACGGGCAAATTAGGATGATTGGCGTTTAAATATATTCTCAAAAGTAAGACGCTTCACTTAGGCATTTGTACGGTACGTTCTGACTGCATTTGGAACCTTTCCTTAAGTCAAGCGTAGATCGTTTAATTGCCAAGCAACAGCAGATAAAGCGAACACGAAAAAAGAGGGTATAGTCTTTGTTAAAATTATTTCTATATTGTAGATAACATTAAATTTCGATCCGAGCCTTAATCAGAATCTGACTACGACTACGACAGTCTTTATTTCCAAAGTTTAATTTGTTTAGACATGCCAAATTATGTTTGTTTCTTCCCGTTGACATCGCCCTTCTTCCTGTGGAGCGTGCCTCACGCTCCCCCCACGCCCGCTTCGTGCTTCGTTTGCCCGAAAACCACAAAAAAATAGCACCTGTACTGCAGGCTATTCCAGCATGGCTCGCAAATCACGCGTTATGTAGTTAGAGCTAAACCTGACACATTCGTCTTTTCTACGTTGAGTGTTTCTAAACTAATACTCTCGTTAGTGAGGTTGAGATTGAATGTGCCGTGGGAGTGAAAGAAACTTTACGGACGTAACGGTCATCTCGACAGCAGACAGACAGCCCAGGTAGATCTAGTCTCGCCGGATTTAATTAATTATATAAAGAAATTAACTACCGATATACATCAAACGAAGTCTATTCTAAAGCACCGTTTAAGATCGGTTGACGTTGAGGTCTTTTTTAAATGGATTATTAACATACAAGTTACTCAAGCTTGCGCCATATACCAGTTTTTGGCACTACTAACAACACTTAACAGTAGATGGCATTGAGATAGTTAGGTTTAAACAAAGAGAAAATGGTTTAGAACGCAGCCAGCTTAGTTAAACACTGAATAACTTGTTGATTAATAACCACGCCTAAAGAAGGATGCTAAGCAAACGGAACTTATTGGCGGAGAGTCAACACTCAAAACTGCAGAAAAATGGACAAAAAAATCGATCAAAAAATCGGACATATACATCGGACAAAAAATTGGACAAGAAATCGAACATAGGATATCAAAACTCAGACATCAGACATAGGACATCAGATGTAGGAAATAAGACATCGAACATCAGACATAAAAAATATAACATTAAAAATCAGACATCAGACATAGGAGAACAGACATTAGACAGGACATCAGACATCAGACTTCGGACATCAGACATCTGACATATCACATCCGACATCAGACATAGGCATCAGGCATTAGGCCTCAGACGTCGGGGAATCAGACATTCGGACATCAAACATCGGAAGTCAGACATCAGACATTAGACAACAGACAACAGACATCAGACATCGGGACATAAGAACATCGGACATTAGGCATTTGGACATCACACATAGGACATCACAAATCAGACGTCAGTCATTAGACAAGACATTAGACACCAGACACCAAACATCAGACTTCAGTCATCAAATATGAGTTATAGGACATCAGACATCAGACATCAGGCATCAGACATCAGAATGAGGCAAAGAAATCTGACAGGAGTTTGGACAAAAATCGGACAAAAAGATCGGACAAAAAGTGAAAAAACGGAGAACAAAATCGGACAAAAACTATGACAAAAAAAATCAGACAAAATTAGGACAAAATTGGGACAAAAGAAATCGGGCAAAAAACGCGGAAGAGGAAATCTGGACAAGAATCGGACAAAAAAGTCGACAAAAAAATCGGATAATAAATCGGAAAATAAAATCAGACAAGAAATCGGACAAATAAATCGACACAGAAATCGGACGAAAAATCGTTCAATTAATTCTACAAAAAATGGGACCAAAAAGACCGACAAAAAGATTGGACCCAAAAATCGGACAAATCAATCGGAGAAAAAAGTCGGAAAAAAAAATCGGACAGATAAATCAGACAAATAATCGGACAATATATATCGGACAAAAAATCGGACAAAAATTGGATTTAAAATTGGACTAATAATTAGACAAAAAATCGCACAAATAAATCAGACAAAAACTCGGACAAAAGAATCGGACAACTAAATCTGACAAAAAATTGTTAGAAATCTTTTTTGTTCTAATGCAAAACATTCTGCCAATGTTCCATTGAATCTTTGAGTTGGACAATAAAGTAATCGCTGGCTAGTTGACTCCCAATAACTCGAACTCTCTTTAACTCTAGCCTCGAACTACCTCGAACCAAAATCGATTTCCCCTGGCAGTTTCTTTCATAAATTTATTCTAATTTGCCCTCGGTAATACTCGAACCTCCCACTAACTCTGAGTAATGTTTGTTTCTCCTCAGGTTATTCCCATATATTTTAACCCTGGATAACTCGAACCATGTTTGAAGTGCATGGAAAGTCGAAAAAAAAAAAAACAGTGTACTGAAGTTCTATACATTGAACTTATGTTCAGCTATTTCGAGAGAGGTTGTAGGAAAATATGTGCACGAGCCAATCCCGAATAGGAATATGGAATATGATCAATCCTTAGTTCCTGACACTGCAGCTGTCGAAGCTCTGACTTTTGCTGTTTAATTTGCTTTAGCACTCGCAAACATACGCCCATAGCCCCTCTTGCCATTCTTGAACACAAAACCACCCACAATACCTTTCAGGATTGTCGGCTGCACTTTTTCCGATTGAATCTGTATACAACTATTTCGAGAAAGGTTGTCGGAAAAAGTGCACGCGACACTCCCGATAGCTATTGTGAGTGATTTTGAGTTCACTTTTCTTCAAAGAAATTTGAAAGAATTAGCACGAGACATGGACATATGTTTGCGAGTGCTAAAGGAAAGCCACAAAAGTAGGTTCGACTGCTGCAGTTGTCGGGAACAGTGTATTGGTCATATCCTATATTACCATTCGGGATTGTCGAGAATAGCTTTGTCGAAATAGCTGTAAACAACAGTGTCAATTCTTTGTCTCTACTTTTATGTCACTCCAGTTCAAATTTTAACATCTCTCTATATATTAATCAATCTTTTGTGCTTATCTTTGTTTCAACTATCTATCCCTGACATCTCTTGCTGCCCTTGAAGTTGAGTGTGCATGATACTTGCATTTCCTCCCCATCCACTTTCTTATTTCCTTATTTTCGGTCATTTCCTTCGAACTCCCGATAAATTTCAGTTTACTTGGAAGGTTTGAGTTACGGGGAGTCAACTGTAGTGTGTTGATTTGTCTCAAAGGTTTGTGTTAACAGGGATTCAGAGGTCCCAGTATTAATATACTAAGGTAATACAAAAGACAGTCTCAGATTCTAGCTTCCATTGTTGGATCGAATCCCGGGTTCCATGTCATTGGATTTTGGATTCCTGATTTTCCTTGACAGTGAATCCTGGATTCCAGAATTCCAATTGTTCGCGTCATTCCAGATTCCAGATCAATGGAACTTATATTCCGGATTCATCTCCCGGGTTCCAGAATCTGACAAATCTAGATTGCCTTACCTCGGCGAGCGATTGTGATTCATCGTGTTCTAGTGGGGTTTACTGTGTAATTTAATGAGCAAGTATAGAACAGAGAGAAAATTAGAAAATGACTAATTCCGTTACATGGGAGGAAGTGATCGAAGGCTATCGCCTTGCACTCTAAAAAGTGCAGTCATGTAAAAAGTGCTGAACTTTTTGTTACCAAATTAAAGTTTCACTGGCTGGCCCAAGACGGACGCCTTCCTCCCTCCCCTACCTGTCAAAAAATTCTGCCTCTGAAGAAGTTAGCTTTGTTTCGCGCAGATGTTACATAACACAGAACACTGTTGGAAATTTTGGGCTTCCTCTAAATCCGGTCACTACGCTTTTTATTCCCATACAAGTTTCCAGCGACAGAATAATTTCCAGATGATTCTAATTTCAGGGGCACCCAACAAGAATATAGTTCAAAACCACTTAAAATAGCACTTTTAAACGTATTTTAGTATTTAAACGGTAGATATAGGCATGTCTTTATCCCTTAAAAATTTTGATATGTTCGGATTTCCTAGCTGAAAGTCCAGTGATCCGAAAATTGTAGGGATCAAAACTTACCTTTTCGAAAATTTCAGCTAGAAAAAAGGCTCCCGAAAATTCTAGGTGATCTTTTTAGGGTAAAAATCCGTTAAAAATGGGCAATTATAGCATTTTTTAGATCTTCGAAAATCTTAGGAGAGGCAGTCAAGCAAGAAATTTTACAAGTGTTCCGAAAATTCTAGATCTCAAATCGTCTTCCGAACAGATGTTTTCCGAAAATTGACGTTGTGCTCCCCTGTAATTTGTTTTTATAAGTGGTAAACATGCAACTGGTTCGACACGTTTTCATGTGCGTGGAAAGAACCAATAATGAAGCACTTTCTAAATCACGAGGTCGCTGGAGAGCGCCTTATTCAAATTTAAAATACTGTGATAATTATTCATGTTGACAGAAGACGCGAAAGTACGCTTCTGTTGCGAACAATTCTGTGAACTCTTGTGGAATATTAACGTTTCATTGCCGTTCAGCTCGTTTTGTCATTGCACTGTATTCTTGACTTTACTTCAAAATGCTTAAATTGTGGAAAACATTATGGAATGCTTCGCGCAACGAGATATAACAAACCGCGGGAGAGGTAGGTAGAAAATTTTTTTTGGCTTATATGTAATTCACGTTCACTTCAGTTTGTAATTTGTGTTCTGAAAGGTAGATAAACAAGGTAATTTTGCTGTTTAAGTATGATTTGATATTGATGGTCATATATACTTACTGAGAATTATTTTTCTGTTGCAGAAAATACATTGGAAGTTGAAAAATAAACTCTGAATAAAGTTTGTTGTCGCGGACAACATGGCCAACGGCTCACTCGAAATTATACACGTGACACACAAGAATTCAGCAACTCGCCTTTAAATAAGGTAAGGCACGTTTTCATATCAAATAATTCATAGAATCATTAAGTCTATTTTATGTCTTCGGTTCGTTATTTTTTAGAGGGGTTGTAATGTTTACTCTGCGTAGTGTCAGGTAGCGACTCGATTTTGCAAAATCAAATTTGTACACTCGGGTGAAAAAAATAACTCCTGCTTTGTGGAGGGAAAAACTACCCAGTCTGTTAGCTCATTTCCAGCGTCAGCATAATTCTTACTAGCATGCGGCATACGTGCATAAAAACCGAAGCAAACAGTATTTGCATTGAATGAAAGTCGAAATTGTTATGTTTCGCTTTGCCGAACAACTGTTTGTCGGGGCGGTTGACAGCTTTTCCTAGCTCTCGTTTAGCTCAATAAACAGAAAAAGTGAGAAGTAAAGAACACAAAATATAGTCAAACAAGAGTAGCTTTAAGGGACCGGTCATTATTTATCACCTGGGGGGGGGGGGGGGGGGGTCGGAGGATTTTGGGGGGATCACTTGATTTTTAGGAGAACAGAGGGGGGGATCAGTCGTAACTGAGAGCCCAAAAGGGGGGGATCACTGAAAATTTTGGAAGGATTCAGAGGGGGACCACTCAAATCTGCTTGAACAATGCCAGTTTGAAAGCATACAACATAAATGTGCCCATTCTGCTGGGAGATGATAGCATTTGCAATCTCAATTTGTTCTAACACAACTTTATTTTGAAAAACGGAAGTCTGTCACACTGGCGAATGTGTGCATTTCAATATATCGAGAAAGCTTTGTTTTAACGCTTTTATATTTTTCCTTTTATAACGTGCTCATGACTTAGCTAATATTCATCTTTAAACATGACAGGTGAATTCTAAATTGTGAACTATATAAACTTCTGATAACTGAAACATTGTAGAAAGCGTGTTTGTTTAAACATAAACCATTTATCGCCTCTCCAGGAATGGGCGTCCTGTGTCAGCTCTATACTAAATTCGATTCAACTGCTTCATTTGCCTCATCTTGAGCCTCATCATCCCATTCAACAACTTCATTTGCCTCTTGAGCCTCGTCATCCGATTCAACAGCAACATTTAGTCCCCTTCGGCAGGTTGACCCTGGACTTTGTGCCCTTAAAATGGCCGCTACTTGCTCTAGATTTTTTGCTAGGGTCGTGCTAAAAATACCCTTAATACCTGTATATGAACGTTTAAAACACTAAATATACACGTCGAAAGGTGAATATGGGTACAAAGACATGGGGGGGGGGGATCACGAAAGTTATATATAGTTATGAGGGGGGATCACTTCAATAAAATAACATTTAAAGGGGGGATCGGCTAAATTTCATCGTGTTTAGCCCAAAATCCTCCGACCCCCCCCAGGCGATAAATAATGACCGGTCCCTAAGTCGTTGGCGATAATGAGTTTAGTCTTTTGTGGGTCTATTTCTCTGGTCTCCGTCTCCTTTGTATGGAGAATGGTTGTTTATATTCTTATTACGCTTGTTTCGCCAAAGTTGCACATCTGGTAGGATAATTGAGACGTTTCTAGCCGGGGGTGGTACCCCTATAATGGCCTACACGGGGTGGCTCCACCTGAAAGGGCTACTGTCTTCAGGCTTCAGGTATATAAAAGGGTAGGAATTTCACTTGTTGGAGTATATCAAAAGGTTTAAGAAATCCGTCATTGCGCTTCGTTAAAAGCATTTTATCGCTGTAAAAAGAGTCGAGTTAAAGTGGTACAAACTAGGTTTGTGAAAGGGGTACCATATTTCAAAAGAAGGTTTTCGAAAAAGGTACTTTTCTGTCAAAGATAGTATGTAAAACGTATGGGGCTATACCTTGCGGCTAAGCTTCCCTGTATAAAACTTTGGTGAGCACCCCTGCCCCCTGCACCCCTGCCCCCTGCCCCCCTCCAGGGCATTTCCAACAGTTGATTATTATATTTACACTTTCCCCTCCGTAATGTTTTAATCCTTTTCTTTTACGAATTTCAGATTTCACGAATCAGAATCGTTTCATCCGTCCAGACCACCAGAGCAAACCACCTTCCTCTTGTACCGTCAGTTTCAACCAAAGCCCAGCCTCCAGACAGGATGCTAATGAGCTATTTTGCCATCCAGGTTAGGTTCATCCTTTTGGGTTGGGTCACGGGAGGTTAACGTGATAGAGCTCTGGATGAACCTTACAAAGCACACTTTAAAACACACACACACCTTCGGCTCGAAGTCTTCGGTTTTTTTTTTCCGGCTTAACTTAATTGTAGTTAGATTAGTTAGAGGGTTCCCTGGGCTGGTAAGGGCCTCCCCTTCCCTTTTTTCAAACTTGGGTTGCTTTGCAGGTATTCGGTCAACGATAGGATTCGGCTTTTCAAACGCAATTTCGGCTTCGATTCGGTGTTCATTCGTCTTTTCATCGGATACATTTTGTCGCTTCGTCGTCGTCGTCGACGTCGACACCATCGTTTTCGCTGATGTCTCCCGCTTAGTTGCGCCAAATCCAATTAAACTAATCACACTTCACTTGACAGCTCATGCGCTGAGCAAGTGAAGCTTTCATTCGTAAGGTTCAATCAGACAGTGATTAGTTAATGACACAATTAGGAAACTGGACACTAAAGACCACTTAACTGCTGTAGGGGACCTTATTTGGGCACCCCTTACAGGTTAAGTGGTTTCTCTAGTTGCAGACAGTTAAGTAGTTAAGCCTCGCAAATTTGGTTGTGGTATACCTAAAATCGTCAAAACCTTAAATCTGTAAACCATTTGGCCTCCTTTAACGAAAAGTAAAATTGTTTTTACCGATGACTGACAAATTTAAGTTTCAGATGAGTTTAATTTGACCAAACTTGCGAGCGTAGAAGAGTGTACCGTTTAGTCTTACAAACTTACGACCAGGCGTTGCTTAAACGTCTCGTTGCAAGTTATCAAGGGGAAAATGGGACAACACACACATCCTAGGCTAGACCGTTTACAACTGTAAGCGTAGGTAATCTTCGACTCACCAATCTATGATGCAGATTCATCGCTGGAGGAACAACGTGGAACTGGCAGTTTGTTAGAAGAGTCAGTAACCCGTGTGGTAGGCAAAACAATAACATTGGCTGCAACCACAATTCGGTTACACGCATGCGTAGGATCCCCTTTCCTTCGCATGTGAGTTGCTGAATTTGCGCCCGATGTTACTCTTGTGTATGCTTCACTGGTCATAGATATTTGTATTAAGAGCATTAGATAATGGGAGCTTTCTTTCGTTACGACATCATTGACACTAAGACGTCTGGGTTTGCCTTCTTGTTAATCTTGTCTTGCGGGAGAATTCTCTTGTTTAGAAGCCCTGCATTGCAGTACGCAGGCACTGATCGTCTACAAATCGTAGGCGTAGGTAGTCTTCACATCAATGGTCCATTGGAAATGGTTGCCTCGTCCTGCAGCAGTCTTAAGCCTTTTGGTGTTGCCTCGATCTGTGACTGGGTCACCCTGCGCGTGCCATTGTTGGTAAAAAGAAGAAGCCGGCCGAAGAAAGAAAAATAAAGATCCTCACGTAGGAAGCTGAAGTATTTAGCTCAGTAGATGAGGTACATTTTCCATTGACGAACGAAAAGGAGGTGCCTTATGGAACAAAACTGACAATGATGATGATGATGATAACTTCGAAATCGTAATTTTGCCTTAAAGCACAAACGACCGACTTGTTAGGAAGAAGGATAGCCAGGGAAGAAAGCAGGTAGAAATTACTTTATAAGCTGTTTCAACTAACATTGATATTCACAGCTGCTTAAATTTATTGGGCAGTTAAGATATCTTTTCATAAGAAAATTGTTACGAATCAGCTTTTCAGATAGCACTAAACTCGCAAAGGTTATTTCGCAACTTGTACAAGGTAAAAATCTTAAATTGAAAAAATTTCTTTTGAGAAGTTTGCCCATCCTTGGGCCTCTTTAGAACTACGTGTACAGGAAATATAGTTTCCATGCCGCTGAGATAAAATTAATGTTAGTTGAAATGGATACCGAGGTTTATTTGATATAATTGGCCGGCTGGACTTCAATTTCAAGAGTAACATCGACCCATCATCATCTGGAGGAGCCTGGAGCCTAGACTGTGTCATGAAGACTTTGGAGACCAGATCCCCACGGAGGAGTGTGTGAGAAGGAGGAGTGGTGACAAAATATGACGGATTGCAGCAACCCATATAAGGTAGGGCTGATTTAAATGGTTCTGTGCCTGCGTAAGGCTATCGTTTACTGCGAAAGCAGAGTCTGTTTAGAATCGTGGTTACTACGCTTAAAAGGTGCACATAGCAGTGCTCCATAGCAACGTTTCTCGTACGGTACGTTGAAAGTTATGCAAACGTTGAACCATATTTATCAGCCCAAGTATACACAGGGACACCAGGTTAGTGGAATCCTTTATTTATATGATAAATCTAATACCTCACGTTGGAACTCGGCTTCGAATTCGGTTCGGCTTTTTTTCGGGTTTTTGATCGACGCCTCCGGTCTGTCTCCGAACTGGCTTGGTATCGACAATGTATCGATAGCAAGCCGCCAATGATCCCTGCGTATACATGGTCTGGGGAACCCTGGGGTGTCCATTCGACGTGTCAAGTTTTATGGACATATGAACACTCCTTGGTTTTACCTGGATCTTAAATTTTTCTCCTAAGAGCGCTTCCCATTATTTAATGAGATATTTACTGTAACTGGAGTATGAAATTAATAAAAAAAAGACAATTATGCTGTGTTGTTGTGGTGTGACTTTATTTTCTAATATAAACTAAATTCTGTAAGATGATATAGGTAATGAAATAAGTGATTTTGTTTCTGCTAAATGCGCTTCTATTTTTTTAAGTATTCACCTGTAACTGGAGTATGAAATTTAATAAAAGATCCAATCGTTGTTGTGCTGTTGGAGTGTATTTTTTCCTAATATACATTAAAATATCGAGTCAGTAAAGTTGTACTAACAAACAGCTTTACAGATAGGGAATGATGTGAAATTATTTACATTTAATAAAATAAAATTAAAACAACAAACTAAGAGGCTGTCAGTATGGTTTCTTAAACTGTCTTTTAAAAAGTATCTCTTAAAAAATTTACTAATGCTGTTTTATTTCAGCAACGTCGAACGTCAGCGGTTTTTTCCTTTTTCGTATACGTTCCGCCATGATTTTTTTTATCCGAAGAATGGAGGAAGAATATTTTTTGGGGCGCGCCCTCATCGCCTTCAAACGTCAACGGCTTTATCTTTTTCGGTAATCCCAAAAGTGGACAAGTTACTTACAGAACGAGCATTTTTCGTCTTATTCTCTCAAGATACTTCAGTCTCTTTTTTGCCGTCGTTCAAAAAAAACTGCGAAGCCATCCAATCCTGACTGAACCAAGATTCACCCGCGACATACTGATAAAAACTGTATTAATTTGATTTGATTGTAAGATAGTTGCACTTAAAGATCAATAAAGCTTTGCAAATATTAACATAGAATAAGAGGGTGTTCTTTTCTTTGTAGTTACATTATAATAATACTGAAAGAACATTATGTGGATCATACTTATAGCATTGTAACTATTGTTATTAGCTTATACTTTGATGATCAATAAAGATACGAACACACAGTGCAGGTGAACGTCTATATCTTTTCTACTAACTCTTTACAGCAGCTTAAAAAAAATTCTTTTCAGGAACGTCGAACGCGATTTTTTCACCTCTACTTTTTTTAACGTCTTTTTCTGGAGAAAATGGACTTTTTGGGGCGCGCCCTGTCGGCAAGATGAACACCCAGATGCAAGTTTTGTCAAGATGCACCGTTTTTTTCTTTCATTTTGGCACTTTTCTCCAAGAGAAGTCAGAGGCCAATACTTTTGACTGAAACCACCGTTTAAAGAGTTCAGGTCAAGAGTTGAAGAGCAAGAGTTCACTGGCAAGATTCAAGGTCACTCCCATTATCTTTGGCCTGTACGTTTCTGATTTTTGGATGAGTTCCTGCAGGGAACCCACCTGTCCGTTATTTTGACTGGAACAGGAGTTGCACGTTGAAGGTGAGCAAGTAAAGTATTTTAAAGTCCAATTTAGTTTCGTCGTTTTCAGATCAAATGCAAGAAGCCACAGCAGACACCCTTTTCACGATCATACTGACGGGAGGAGGGTTGCTAAGATGTCATGTGACAGTAAGTATATAGTAAAAAAGGGTCTGAACAGTTAACAACGGAATTTCAAACCATACACTCTTAACAATTTTTAGTGAGCAAACATAACCGTAATAGACGAGCTAATGATGGTTTTACGCTGCAATCGAGAACTTACAAGGACATCAACATGCCACTACATTTTGAACGCACACATCAACAACAATTTCGATGAACATACTAATTTCCTTTTGAGCTTTTTGATTTTTGCAGGAGAAGGTACCGTTTCAAAATTCAGTGAGGTGGTCTTACCTAGTACGTGATTCAAGCCCGACGCCCGGATTATAGTTTGTGGTAGGTCCACTTGAAGAAGTTATGTCAAGCCTTTTAACCAAATTTCAGCCGTTAGTAACCGGCTATCGAAATTGAGTCAAATCTTTATATTAGCAGTAGAGAGCAAATTTAAAGGAAGTCACGAACACAAATGATGGAGTACATGATAGCTGACAACAGTTGGAGCTTTTCACTGTCAATCGTACTGTTAAGCCTAAGAATTTTTCAAAGTTTTTTTTTTAAACCCTTTTTGTTTTTTACCTTACTATCATGAAGCTGTTTGTTTGTTTGTTTGTTTTTTTCCATTAACAGGTAATTTTTTTTCGCTAAGATAAAATTCATAGAAGTTATACTGGCAAAGCTAGCTTAAACAATGGGCCGTCGTTTCTATCACACTGAAGAGTTTTGTGGAAATAATCCGACACAGGACTGAAGAAAACAACTCTAAGACAATAAGGAGAGGAAGAGACGTTTGTAACTAGTTATTGATTGTATTGACTGGCTTAAATTGCTAAGAAATGTTCTTAAAATCACTTTTTGCAGATCAGAAAATCTCCGAGATGTTATTGCAGTCGGTAATAAGGAAAATTATTGAAGGTTAGTGACTTGTTGGTCAAAAACATTCAACGAACACTCAAAAGAAATCAATGCTTAATGTCGTGACTAAAGGAAGAAGGCAATTAAGAAAACCGCAGTGTAAGACAAAGAAAGCAGTGCTTTGATTCCTAACCGCAATAATACACTCTTAATGACTGGTCCATGGGAAATAGCTCTGCCTCGGGAAACATTGAAATTCAAGGGAAACCAAATTTACTGTTTCCCGAGGGACCAGTCTTTAAGTTATTTCCTATACAGCTGGAAATTCTTTAAGCCCCGGCGGTCGTCGGTCAACATTCGCGGGTAACAGTGCACTGTTACCTCTGACGTCATAGATTTTGCAAAGTTGATCGCTCAGAGATTTTGGCTAGAAACAGTTTCATTCTTAGATGTCATGTGAACTCGAACTAACCAATAATGAGAGCGCACGCCGTTGGGAAAAATTTCTAGCTATATAACAATCAATCTTTGCGCTGCGGTGACTGAATTTTAGCTGGTGAAAAACATTTCATTCAAAGTTAGGAACTTGTGGATGCTCGTTATCTTCACCTGTGAGTAGATGGACTGCATGAACCCCTCTTACAGTACAGAGGTGAGTTCGAGATCAGACAAATAAATATTCTTTCCGAGTTCTTTCATCACAAAACTTGTAACAACTTTCGATTACTGGATACCGGTCTAAGGCGTTAGCTCCAAGCTGTAGAACTGAGCTGTGGGTCGCTGTAGGATTCAATAGCCTTTGTGATTAGCTTTAGCAGAGTGTGCTAACCCTGAAACTTCATAAAGGCTCAATAAAATGGCTTATATAGATTATAAAACAAGTCAGCTACAACTGAAAAGGAAATAAAAGATTTCAAGTTACACTACAAAGGTAATCCGTGACAATAGGAAAAGTGTGGTACATTTTGCTAAGCTTAAATTCCTTGTTCTTGAGAAGCATTATATTGAACCGGGGATTCCCAGACGTCATAGCAGCCATCATGAAGTGTCGTGTCTGCCTTTGTGATAATCTTTTAATGGTCGAAAGGACGTGCCAAATAGAGGTAAGGTACTGTAATAAAATTTTTTAAGCTAGTGAACCAGAAAAAATAAGCGCATTCACTTGGAAATTGAATATAAAATCAAGTGTTCATGGAATTCAGGAGCCCGGCCTACACACTAAAAAGACAACAGGTGAACTAAAGTGTTTGAATGATTTAAAGTGGCGTTCCTTTCTGGGTTAAGTGAAAACATGAAATTATTGTTTTGCTTGTGCGTAAATCTAATGAATCCTTCAACGGTAGGGGAGAAGGGAGAAGCAAACCTCCTCTTTGAATATAGCTTTTTTCGCGTGCTTTTCCAAAATGTTAAATGCCAAAGTTCTCTCAATATTAACTGTGTAAATTTTGTAAATTTATTATTGACCATTGGTTGCTGTAAGTATGCATGAGGCAAGCTGTTTTCATGAAAAATTCTCGGGTTTTTTTGCATTATCCTGGCTGCAGACGAACGTGCGCTACTAAAAGTAGCAAAATTTAAAATTGTTCGACTTAAGGGCACAGCTGTTTAGAAAGTTAGTTTTTTCAAAGCATTCAAAACAATAAGAACAACGAAGGAAAAAAATGCAGTTGATTCCGCCATTCATAGAAAGATAAGCTATGAACCAGTTTTTCGACAACAGCTTAAGTAAGCCTTTCTTTAAAACGATAATAAAGAGAAGTTTCCATGGTTGCCAAATTTGTTTTCTTTTCCATGTCTAATTTTTGCACAACTAGCCCAGAGCATTATACACAGTCTGCGCTAATTTTAAAAGACCGCAATTAGGAAAAAATTATAATTCGCCTTGGAATGCACCCAAAATTATACTGTCTGTTGCTTATTACCTTTCATGAGATCATGTCTAAAGCCATCTAGTGACTTGAGAAGACACAGTTTCACGACTTGTGCATTTTAAACGCAGAACTTTTAATGGTCTCTCGGTAGGTAACTCTTGAGCGTCAACTGGGCGCAGGGAGGGGAGGGACAGTGATGGATGGGCGTATGCCTGCCCCGCGCCCCTCAACCCTCCAACGAAAAAAAGAAAAAAATATTGCTATTTTCTTATTTTTGATTCCAAGAGCGAGTGTCTCGTTGCAAACACAGTTAAAGAGTAGAATGCAGAATGTCCCTTGGTATATAACTAAAGTACATGCATCAATATAAGCAAGGTACATGCATTAATTACTGGTCATGAACATATTACATGTACAGTTTATATCTTAGCTTAATTTACGAGGATTTTTCTGTACTTTACTCCCTCAACTGGTTTTATCGCGTGGGCGTCAATGTCGTGAAACTGCGTCCTTAGGCCCTTCATGTATTCGATTCTCTAATGCTAACCGTTCATATCCTTAAAATTCCCATCCCAATTCCCTTTAAGTTCCCTGCAGCACAGATTCAGTATATTTTTGGGTGGCTTGAAATTGTCGAAAATTTAGGCCAAAAAATTCGATGCGAGATGGTGATAATATTTTAAATGGCTTTTTCGTGAACTGGGCTGATTGTGTATGTCTAACCATTTTCCAATGTTGACTGATTTCAGTTTCGTCCTAAGATGCTGTAAATAACAATTATTAGCCTCAGTTTTTTGTCACGAAGAAAAGCAAAAGAAAAAACGAGGGTTCTTGGCAGGTAGTTAAAGAGATTATTAGGGAGCCGTTTTGCGGTGTTGTGGATAGCGGAAGTTGCTGGCGAGGTTCATGTTGACATCATGGAATGCGGAGACAGCGTAAACCTGTCACGTGGTCTTGTCACCATTTTTCGATTTTCACTGAAATGCAGATTTAACAAAAACCAATGAAATTGTGATGAATTTCGGGATTGCTTTGAAAATGTAATAAGCCATTCCTCTTTCTCTTGACCATAATATTTTGCCGCTTTCGGAAGCGTTTTGTACGTTTTGAGGTCTAATCACAGGATTGAACCAGCTAATTGGCTTAAGGGGCTTACACGAGGGAGCCTCTACAGTGTATACGGGTATTCTGACGATATGGAAGTCGCGACGATGGCCACTGATAAAGCGATAAAGTGCGGGAAGATCGCATTACCTTTTCAATAAAGTTAGACAACGTTGGTCGTGCAATGAAGGCAAAGAAACCTGCTCAAAAGAATTGCTGCAAGTTCAGAGATTTTGTTTTGCTAATTTCCTCATTTCCGTCGTCGTTGTGCTTAAGTTGAGTTCATTAGTAGCTTAAATACCACGCAAAACAATTCTTGATATGCGACCATTTCGCCTGAAAAACCGTTGTTGGAAATCGCGCGACAGGGGCTCATAAGGCCAAGAAAATAAGGGTGCTTTTTTCAAGGTTTCTTTGGGATTTAATGACGTCGAAGATGGCAGCGGTAGCCGCACTGGCTCCTTTATTCATCTCTTTTTTATACTGAATTCGTCATCTTCACCTGGGCCAGATCAGATCGGTGTACGCGTGTGACTTTTGATAGCAAAGGGCATTCGCAAAAGTCTTTGCATGTGTTTCTAATTTTTTCCTTCTCAAAGTATTTCCATTTAGGTCCCTGGAAACTACTCTTCCGGTGGCAGCCATCCTTAGTTGACTGGTGACATTGTCGGGCGAAATCAGATCAAACTCGCTCCTCCTCTTCGACCAGAGGTATGAACTTTTAAAATCAAAGATCAATGTCTTTCTGTAAACTATTTCACTCAAAACTCCAAAGAGCGAATGATGAAAACTGAACCCTCAGTAATGCCATAAGAATTAAACTACAAACTGTCAATGACAAAAAACTTTTAATGCAAGAACTGACTCCTCGATAATTACAATAGTAGGAACGTTAACTTTTTTTCGTCATGAGGACGCACTAATGCTTCCTCTACACTCATTATTTCTCAGGATTAGAATTATTTGTCACTGATCCATATCAATCCCTTACCTCCTGGCCTTTTGTGTCAGTTTTTGTTTTTGTTTTAATTTGTTTGTTTGTTTGTTTGTTTATTTTAAGTTTTCAATTTTACAGCTATTTCACCTAACCAGAAGTTATTATGTCCAGGTTTCCTTTATTTAATTTTTTTAATTTGATTTGTGCTTCGCAAAGTAATGACCACCATAAGTAATCTCTTACTAATGTCATAAATAATCGTCTGTGTCGTTTTCTTTGTAGTGAGATCAAGAAAATCGGCATGTGGATTCAGTTCAACGATGTCGAACAGTCTCTTCCTGCGATAGCTAACGGGGATGTCGATTTGAATGGAGCCTCTTCAACATTGGTGCAGGTGAAAGCCCTGTGGCCAAGATGAACACCAAGTTGTGTCTTTTTATGTCAAGGTGGCGTTTTTTTCTTTCATTTTGCTACTTTTCTCCAAGAGAAGTCACAGACCAATACTTTTGACTGAAACCACCGTTTAAACAGTTCAGGACAAGAGTTGAAGAGCACTGAAGAGTTCACTGGCAAGATTCAAGGTCACTCCCATTATCTTTCAGGAACCTGCCTATTCGTTATTTTGACTGGAACAGGAGTTGCACGTTGAAGGTGCAAGAGCAAGTAAAGTATTTTAAAATCCAATTTAGTTTTGTTGTTTTCAGATCAAATGCAAGAAGCCACAGCAGACACCCTTTTCACGATCATACTGACGGGAGGAGGGTTGCTGAGATGTCACGTGACAGTAAGTATTTAATAAAAAAGGGTCTGAACAGTTACGAACGAAATTTCAAACCATACACTCTTTACAATTTTTAGTGAATAAACATAACCGTAATAGACGAGCCAATTTTACGCTGCAATCGAGAACTTACTAGGACTTCAACATGCCATTACATTTTGAACACACGCATCAACGACAATTTTGATGAGCATACTAATTTCCTTTTGAGCTTTTTGATTTTTGCAGAAGGTACCGTTTCAAAATTCAGTGAGGTAGTGTTACCTACGTGATTCAAGCCCAACGCCTGGCTTATAGTTTGTGGTAAGTCTACTTAAAGAAGTTATGTGACGCCTTTTAACAAACTTTCAGCCGTTAGTAACCGGCTGTTGAAATTGAGTCAAATCTTTTATTAGCAGTAGACAGCAAATTCAAGGGAAGCAGACACGCTGTTTTAACACAAATGATGGAGTATATGATAGCAAACAAAAAATGGAGCTTTTCACTGACAATTGTCAAGCCTTAGAATTTTTTTTTAAGATCCTCACGGTTTTTTACCTTGACTATCGTGAAGCTGTTTATTTTTTTTTTCATTGATAAGTATTTTTTTTCGCTAAGATAAAATTCATAGAAAGTATCTGGCAAAGCTAGCTTAAACAATGGGCAGTCGTCCCTATTACACTGAAGAGTTTTGTGGAAATAATCCGACACAGGACTGAAGACAACAACTCTAAGAGATTAAGGAGAGGAACAAACGTTTGTAACTAGTTATTGATTGTATTGACTATTTTTCTGGCTTAAATTGCTAATAAATGTTCTTAAAATCACTATTTTCAGGTCAGAAAATCTCCTAGATGTTGTTGCAGCCGGTAATAAGTGAAAATGTTAAAGGTTAGTATCTTCTTAAAGAACTGTGAACATGTTTGTCAAAACATTCAACGAACACTCAAAAGAAATCAATGCTTGATGTCGTGACTTAAAGACCAAGGCAAGAAAACAGTAGTAAGAGTGTGTTAATTGGTAACCGCAACAATAAACACTTAATGACTGGTCCTGAAGAAAAAAGCTCCGCCTCGGGGAACAAAATTAACTGTTTCCTGAGGGACCGGTCTTTAAGTGATTGTTATACAGCTGAAAATTTTGAAGCTGGAAATTCATTAAACCTCGGCGGTCGTCGGTCAACATTCGAGGGTAACAGTGAACTGTTGCCCTCTGACGTCATAGATTTTGCAATGTGACCTCGAAGTAACTGATGAGAGCGCGCGCTGTTGGTAAAAAATTTCCAGCTATATAACAATCACTGATCTTAGTGCTGCGATACTGGATTTTAGTTTGTGAAAAACATTTTATTGTAGGTTAGGAACTTCTGAATGCCGTTAAAGACGCATGTGTGATGGACTGAATGAACCTTTCTTACAGGACAGAGGTAAGTTCGAGATCAGACAAATTAATATTCTTTCTCGAGAAGGGCGAACTCGTTCATGACAAAACTTACGACGACAACTCTCGATTACTGGACACAAGTCTAAGGTATTCGCTCCAAGTTGTAGAACCGAGTTGTATGGGTCACCTTAGTGATTTGTTTTAGCAGAGTGCTAACCCTGAAACTTCATAAAGGCTCAATAAAATGGCTTATATGGATCATAAAACAAGTGAGCTACGGCTGAAAAAGAAATAAAACATTTCAAATTGCCTTACTAAGGCAATCCGTGACTATAGGAAAAGTGTGGTACGTTTTGCAAAGCTTAAATTCCCTGTTCTTGAGAAGCACTATAGTCGGGGATTCCCAGACGTCATAGCAGCCATCATGAAGTGTCATGTCTGCCTGTGTGATAATCTTTTAATGGTCGAAAGGACGTGCCACGTGCCAAATAGAGGTAAGGTACTGTAATCAAATGTTGAAACTAATGAACCAAAACAATAAGCGCATTCACTCGGAAATTGAATTTTAATCAAGTGTCCGTGGAAACCAGGAGCCTGGCCTAAACTCCAAACATGGCGATTAACATCAAGGGCACACTAAAAAGACAAAAGGTGAAAGTATTTTTAATGATTTAAACTGGCATTCGTTTCTGGGTTGAGTGAAAACATTAAAATATTGCTTTGGTTGTGCGTAAATTTAATGAATCCTCTAACGGTAAGGGAGGAGGGAGAAGCAAACCTCGACTTTGAATATAGCTTTTTTCGCGTGCTTTTCGAAAATGTTAACTGTCAAAGTTCTCTCAATATTAACTGTGAAAATTTTTGAAATTTATTGTTGACCATTGGTTGCCCTAAGTATCGTATAACTGCATGAGGTGAAAATCAACCTGTTTTCATGAAAAATTCCCGCGTTTTTTTGCATTTTCCTGGATGCAGACGAACGTACGCTACTAAAAGCAGCAAAATTTAAAATTGTTCGACTTTAGCGCACAGCTGTTTAGTAAGTTAATTTTTTCAAAGCATTCAAAATAATAAGAACAACGAAAGAAAAAAATGCAGTTAATTCCGCCATTGATAGAAAGATAAGTTATGAACCAGTTTTTCGACAACAGTTCATGTAAACCCTTCGTTAATAAAACGATAATAAAGAGAAGTCGGAAGCTACAGCAAGATGTCATGGGGACCAAACTTTTTTCTTTCCATTTCTAATTTTTGCACAATTAGCCCAGAGCATTATATGCAGTCTGCGCTAATTTTTAAAGACTGCAATTAGGGAAAAAAAATAGAATTGGCCTTAAAATGCAACCAAACTTATACTGGTCTGTTGCTGATTACCTTTCATGAGATCATGCATGTATGTGTAAAACAATCTTATGACTTGAGAAGACGCAGTTTTACTTGTTCATTTTAAACGCAGAACGTTTAATGAAATCTCGGTAGGTAACTCTTGAGCGTCAACTAGGGGGAGGGAGGGGAGGGACAGCGGTGGATGGGCGTATGCCTGCCCCGCGTCCCTCAACCCTCCAACGAAAAAAAAAGAAAAAAAAAAATTTCTATTTTTTTTCCAAGGGGGATTAAAGTGAGCGTGTCGTTGCAAACACAGTTGAAGGGTAGAATGCAGAATGTCCGTTCATATATAACTGAAGTACATGCATTAATATAAGGAAGGTACATGCATTAATTACCGGTCATGAACATATTACAGTTTACATCTTAGCTTATTTTACGAGGATTTTTCTGTACTTTACTCTTCAACTGGTTTTATCGCGTGGGTGTCAATGTCGTGAAACTGTGTCCTGTCCTTAGGCCCTTCATGTATTCCATTCTCTAATGTTAACCGTTTATATCCTTATAATTCCCATCCCAATTCCCTTCAAGTTCCCTGCAGCACAGATTCAGTATATTTTTGGGTGGCTTGAAATTGTCGAAAATTTTAGACCGAAAAATTCGATGCGAGATGGTGATAATATTTGAAATGGCTTTTTCGTGAACTGGGCTGATTGTGAATGGTTAACCATTTTCCAATGTTGACTGATTTCAGTTTGGTACTGAGACGCTGTAAATAACAGTTATTGCCTCAGTTTTTTGTCACGGAGAAAAGCAAAAGAAAAACGAGAGTTCTTGGCAGGTAGTTTACGAAGTTATTAGGGAGGGGGATGCAAATCTCACGCCTTACTTCCGGCTTAATCGTCTTGCAGTGTTCTGAATAGCGCAAGTATCATGGAATGCGGAGAAGCCGTGAGCCAGTCACGTGGTCCTGTCGCCATTTTTGAGTTTCACGGAAAATGCAGATTTATCAAAAGCGAATGAAATTTGTGAAGAGCTTTCGGAATTGCTTTGAAAATGTAATAAGCTAATCCTCGTTTCTTGGCTATAACCTTTTTGCTGCTTTTGGAAGCCTGTTGTACGTTTTGAGACCTTATCACAGGATTGAGCCAGGGCCTGAACTAGCTAATTGGCTTAAGGGGCTTACTTGAGGGAGCCTCTACAGTGTATATGGGTATTTCCGACGAAATTCTAGTCGCGACGATCGTTAATGATGACTGATTAAAGTGACAATCGCATTACCTTTTCAATAAAGTTAGACAACGTTGGTCGTGCAATGAAGGCAAAGAAACCTGCTCAAAAGAATTGCTGCAAGTTCAGAGATTTTGTTTTGCTAATTTCCTCCTTACCGTCGTCGTTGTGGTTGCGTTGAGTACGTTCGTTAGTAGCGTAAAAACCACGCAAAATAATTCCTGATATGCGATCATTTTGCCTGAATAACCCACGATTTGTTGGAAATCGCACAACAGGGGCTCATAAGGCAAAGAAAATAAGGATGCTTTTTCCCAGGCTTCTTTGGGATTTAATGACGTCGAAGATGGCAGCGGTAGCCGCAGTGGCTTTCTGATTCAACTCTTTTTTATATTGGAACTCGTCATCTTCACCTGGGCCAGATCAGATCGGTGTACGCGTGTGATTTTTGATAGCAAAGGGCATTCGCAAAAGTCTTTGCATGTGTTGCTAATATTTTCCTTTTCAAAGTATTTCCATTTAGGTCCCTGGTTACTGCTCGTCCCGTGGCAGCCATCCTTATCTGACTGGTGACATCATCGGGCGAAATCAGATCAAACTCGCTCCTCCTCTTCGACCAGAGGTATGAACTTTTAAAACCAAAGATCAATATCTTTCTGTACACTATTTCACTCAAAACTTCAAAGGGTGAATGATGAAAACTGAACCCTCAGTAATACCATTAGAATTAAACTACAAACTGTCAATGACAAAAAACTTTTAATGCAAGAACTGACCCCTCGATAATTATAATACTAGGAACGTTAACTTTTTTTCGTCATGAGGACGCACTAATGCTTCCTCTACACTCATTATTTCTCAGGATTAGAATTATTTGTCACTGATCCATATCAATCCCTTACCTCCTGGCCTTTTGTGTCAGTTTTTGTTTTTGTTTTAATTTGTTTGTTTGTTTGCTTGTTTATTTTAAGTTTTCAATTTTACAGCTATTTCACCTAACCAGAAGTTAATATGTTCAGGTTTCCTTTATTTAATTTTTTTAATTTGATTTGTGCTTCGCAAAGTAATGACCACCATAAGTAATCTCTTACTAATGTCATAAATAATCGTCTGTGTCGTTTTCTTTGTAGTGAGATCAAGAAAATCGGCATGTGGATTCAGTTCAACGATGTCGAACGGTCGCTTCCTGGGACAGCTAACAAGGATGTCAATTTGAATGAGCCCTGTTCAACATTGGTAAGTACTTTGTTCATGTCTTTGACGTACGATATTTTAAATTTACCAATTGCAGGAGAAAAAAGTTTCTTAGTCATTCGTCAGTATATATAGTAGTACAAAGAATTAGATATCTGCAGTTGTTGTTCTTGACCTGATTCCGCGCGAGAAGCACCATTTTAAGTTGTTACTGGGCAAAGTCTAGACTTGACAAGTCCCTTGTTTTCCGGAGAGATAGTAAGACGAGCAAATTATGCGAGTGTAGGTGAAATTTGTCACTCTCGTGAGATGATGAGCTCGCTCCTCTGTTCCTGGAATAAACCAATGACCTCTGAAAACAATGTTCGCAGTCAGTGTTGGTCAGACATTGCCTGGGAATTTAAGCAGCGACGTTTTAAGCTACGCGAGTCAACCGAAAATGGTTTTTTTGCCTTCTTGAACCGTGGAATTGAACAATTTTTTGGACAAATCTTCTCTAGAAGAGTAAACGCACTTAGTAATACAAATTTGATAGCGTCAAGGCATATTAAAAGAGAAAATGCGTCGCTTTAAAACGTCGCTACTTAAACAAGAACCGTGAACTCTAGTAGAAAACTATGTGTTAGGGATGAGCTTAAAGAAATTCAAGCAAAATTAAAAATATTGGAATTACAAGGGATTGCGGAAGGAAATAAGCGCTAACCGAGATCTAAACCTAAAACGGATCAGAATAGTTATCTCATCATAAATACATTATTTTTTTTTCCTTTTAACAGCTACCAGCCGAAGCAGTACATTTTAGACTGCATTGCTGTTCTAGACTGCAGTGCTGTTGGAAGGAACCACAGGATGGACACCAGTCATTCAAATTCGGCGGAGATGAACTTTTTGAAATAGTTATTTAACCACGTAGGAAGACCCATTAAATTTAAACACTTCCTTAGGTTTAGAAACTTTATGAAATATGTAATCGTACAGAATTCCTCGAAAACAGAATGAGAAATGTAACTGATTCCTTTGTCATGCAACACTTTAAAAGGAAAGTTCTGACTGTGAGTTAATTAAGTATAACTAAAAATTGAGAAATTTCGAAACTTGTGGGAAAGTCCAGTTCCGACAAAATAACGTTGATAAGAGTCTACCCTCAATGAAAACAGTTTTTTACCGGCCAATTGGACTACTGTCAATCTGGAACTTCTGATTTAACCTTATGCTTTATGGCACGCTTTAATCTGACCGCTCACACTGATAAATAACCAGCTCTACCTTGCTAATGACACAGTACAATAACTTCAGAGATTCCAGGTTGTTTTTAAAACAAGAAAAAATGTTTGGCACCGCTGCATAACTTTAAAACGGTGCCAATTTGTAGCAATTTCTTCATCAATCAGTGACACTTAAATCGAGGCATGGCAAATTAAATGTATCAAAATTTGATTTCCCGCTAGTGGTAATGGCCAAACGTGGATGCAATCAACTCAGATTTTTAGTTTTAATTACACTTACTTTCATGTCTTAGTCTATACAACTTGCTTTTAGAGTGTTGAATATTTTTCGAACGATGCAGGCAATGAATTTTTTTAGAGCTGGTAGATCATTGATGTTAAATAAAAAATACATGAGTTAAACGCGTGCATGTACACAAAATTGCATTTTTTCTTATGAACCCAACGGAAATAAAAGACTTATAGCCTGATCTGATCTGTAATTGCATGTCATGTAGACACTGTTCATCAGTGTTTGGTCGTTGACTAGTCTTTTGCGAGTTTTTCAATAAAGAAAACTTATTGATTTATTACTTATTGATTAATTGTCATGTCTGGTACTGCAGAAAAGGGGTACTGGGCACCGACAAGTTATCCCACTGCTATCTCTTGTGATCTTTTGTTGTCTACTTTTTGCCTTTTTTTTCTCACCGTCTGTGCGTTATGATTAACGGCTGATAAGGGTTCGCGCATAATAGTTTCCCATTGTCTGATCTACGCGCGGAGGAAAGGTGCACCTTCGTACTATCGCCTTCGTACTACTCCTAGGATTTCTTGGTGAGGGTGTGCCGCCCGGTTCTCCAAATCCTGACCCTATTTCAGACTAAAAAATGTCATTTTTCCACACCCGCTTTTAGACCTCATGACCCCTAAAATCCATACTCGTTTTTAGACCTGGCCTTTAGGCAGAAATTATCATAATGTCATCATTACTTAGATTAGAGTGCATTTAAAAAAACTCCTCAAAGCCATTTCGAATTTGTATAATTCTCTTTCTTTCTACTCATTTGGAATTGAAAAAATAAATACGTCCATACACGCCCCTAGTTCCCTCGAAAACCACACCCGATTCCAGACCAAAATGGGCAAAGTGTATACCCGTTTTCAGACTAAAAAGGCCCAAAACCCCTACCCTTTTGGGCGGCACATACTTATACGGCTCATATACGGGAGTACCCCCCGGGGACGTTTAAAATCCACATGATTTTTCAATGCCGAATTGAGCAAAAATATCCGACACGCTCTTGTTTAGTTGATTATCAGATTATCTGAGAATGAGTTTTTTTTTTGAAGTGGTGGGACTTTTCTGGGGGGATACATTTCAGACTTCTTTTTGTCCCTAATCTTTGTGAGGCCCTAAAAAACATGAGTTCTCGTTTCTTTTTCTTTACTAAAAGATTCGGGGGACGATCTATTTTGTGGTGGAGGTGGGGTGGGAGTGGGCGGCAAAATACTTTTGAAGATAAAGGGTTTAGTTTATAGTTTGTCTCAAGGTTATCACTTTGATATTGATCGCGACGTTTACTTTTTAGATTTGTCCTGATGTTCCTGAGCCTGATACCTGTACGACCATTTATTAAACAACCTCTTCCTTAGGGCGCTGTACCCTTGCTTTGGAGGTCTTTCTTTTTCTAAAAATTTTTAAATGGTGGCGGAGGGGAATTTTTTTCTTGGGGGAGGATGATTCGAGGGTCCAGATTATTATAATAAGGGACCAGTCATAATTTAAGTTGGAGGGAGGGGGGGTGGAGGAGAAATTGGGGGGCCTTCATTTTTTTTGGGATGGACTATGGGGGGCCTTAAAATGCCAAAAGATGACCTTGGGGGGTCTTCAAGTTTCATGTAAGTAGCATCCCTACTGAGCAGCATGATGTTTGAGTATTAAAGAACCTGATTTTGATTCAGTTTTACACAAAGTCCTATATTGTGTAATACTAAAACAATTTAATCAGCATTTTTACAAAAAGATTTAATGCTCAAATAGTAGGTGCATCAACACAACATCCATTATTGTGTAACACTGAAACAATTTCATCGGCATTTTAACAAATGATTACATGCATGTTACATGCAAGTCATGTTATGCAATCTCGCTATCCGAATCAATATTTGTAGATGAGGTTGATGTGGACTCACTGTCTGTGTCACCGTCAAGTTTTTTGCTATTAGAGCATGTACTGCTCATGTAAAAAGCAGTAAGCTTTGGCTGATTATCTTCTTTCTTCCTTGAAGCGGTCCTGTCGGCCTCTCACCTTTCGATGGTTTGTCTTATCTCAATTATGACACAATCACTGATATATCCTTGCTCTATAAGCTGTTTGAGAGGCTCTAGGTGAAAGCTCTTTCTCAGTTTAGTGTGAAGTGCTTCTCTGTTGTTAGTTGGCACATTCGGAAGTGACAGTGAGTAAGAACGGTAAAGTAACGAAAATGTTATTTGTTATTACCATTTGGGTATTATGTATAAGAAAGGGGGGCCCTTTAAATCTTTTAACATGATTGAAGGGGGGTACCTAAAAAAAATGGGTGCTATTAGTGGGGGTCTGGAAAAAATTTGGAATAAAAAACAATTTCTCCTCCACTCCCTCCTCCAACTTAAATTATGACTGGTCCCTAATTTTTTTTTTGGGGGGGGGGAGGGGGGATGGCTAGCTCTACCAAGGTGACTTTTATCCCGGTATTACATGAACCCGGCCAGCCCGGAGCCACCATTTTTGTATAGGGATTGGAAGCAGTGCGCAAAAGCGATGTGTTACCCGTTGCCCTGGTTCTCGATTGGTTCATTCACCAGACCACCCGGCAAGCATGATAACTTGGAAAATTTCCAGCAGGATCGCGGCATCACAATACTGGGATCCAAGCTAACTGGGCCTGCCCAGTTGTCATGTAATCGCAAAGTTGATTTTTTTTGTATTGCGTTTAATGAAGGTGCCGAGGTCTCTGCAAAGCGAGCCCTGAGCCCAGCTCATGTAATCAGGGCCAGGTTGCATAAAACCCTCTTAAGATAAGAGAGCTCTTAACTTTTGTTCTGGAACAATAACGTATTGTTTTGAAATAATAGTTACGAGTTCCCTAAATAAGATGTTTTTTGCAACCGACCCAGGGGCCCGTTTCTCGAAAGTCCCGGTAACTTTTCGGGCCCAAAATCAAATATTCAAATCGAAATATAAAGAATGAGAGCGCCGGTCCTGGTTAGCAAACTACTCCATTTTGTTTTATTAATTGGTAGTTTTATCATGTTCGATGCAAAACTATTAAAACCTCAATCTTTAATGTAAACGGAGACAGCTTACCGGGCCCGTTAATTATCGGGACTTTCGAGAAACGGCCCCCTGGCCCTTAGTTTTATAGCCAGATTCTACGCCTCCTCTGACCTCTCCAACTTTTCAAAGCCCCCGAAACGACACGCCCAAAATTTCAGTCCCCCCAAACATCTTCATACCTCCTTTTCCATATTTATAAATGAAGTTTCCCTTATCCATATACTCTCCATTCAAATATTATCAAAAATAGCCGAAAAACAATCCCAAACAGCAAGTCTAACAACATTTAAAAATAAGTACAATATGTTTTTGACTATTGATAAGATCTTTTACAACCACTACTTCATTTCAACAGACCGTAACTACACTATCCCTTCATAACCAAATTAGCTCTCTCACAACTAGCTCACTGTAACACCTATAAAAGATGACTTTTACCTTCCAAAAAACTTATTTCTTTGTCACTTCTTATCAAATTTTAAACAATTATTGGATGAGGTTTTTGTGATATCCGGAATAATCAAGGTCGAGGTATTCGGCTGAGGCTGATAACACTAACCGAGACCTTGATTATTCCGGATATCACAAAAACCTCATCCAATAATTGTTTAATTATACAAGCCATTCTTATTTTTTTTATTATAGAAGCCATTCTTCTTGGAAATCATGCATTGCGCGCGTAACCTACAGATTATTCACTAATCTGTAGGTACAGATTAGTGAATAATCTGTAGGTTGCGCTGTTTCCCAGAATTAACTGTAGGCTTTTAGCCAATGAGAAGACAGATGGTCACTACAATGTATAATAATTTGAGAAACCAGTTTCATTGATTAACAAACTACAGCCATTATCTTACCAATCCACTTCCAATATATAACTCCACGGTTTCCACTTCAAGCATCTCAATCAACCCTTTAAATATACAACGTTAATGCCCTACTTACACATCCCTAACACATAAAAACTTCTTATGGGCGTAGTACCACGACGCCCAAATATGCACTCTTACAGCTTGTTGTCAAGAACCTCGTCACCAGGGCGCCGCCGGGCTTCCCCTCTTGTCACGCAGAATCATGCGCAATGTCACGCAGCTGTTTACCTTTTGTGCAACTTCTTGACTTCAATCAAAGTAATCAAAGGCAGGAAAAAAATCTGCAAAGTGAAAGCAGGTAAAATATTGGCATTGGCGACGGAATGTCTTTTGCAAGTTCTACGGTCACAGTCCTAACTGGACTTGTAAATACCTTCAAATCAACAATACAATCGAACGAAGCGCCCTTGAAGACCATCGTTGCGGCTTTGTTGCTGTATGGCGTTAAAGAATTTCTGAACGACATCGTCTTCTCTTGCCCGGACAAGAATTTCGAGATTTATGGAAGCCTTTTTATCTTCGGTCCTTCGGTCTTCTTGTTTTGTCTCTCGCTATTAGCTTCCACTCCGTTTTGGCAAGTTGCTACGGGTTGTTGTCTCCTAAGATGCCGCGAACAGAAGATTTTGTGGTCAAAAACGAAGAGCGGTGTTTTTGTTGCGTCCATGCCGCCAGTGATATGGGTAATCTACGCTTTCGTGGAAGAAGACTACTACGTCTGTGCCAAACTTGGCCCGCTGAACGCAGCACTTGCTAGAGCAAATTCAAGCGCAGAAAGAAATGCTATTAACCAAGAATTCTCTCAAGCAAGAACTTTGTCGGAGTTGATTGCATGGGGATTGTTGCTTGGGCTTGCGATTTTTTCTACATTATTTGTCACAATTTATCGCGTTTTTACGGCGATTGATCCAAAACTGCTGGGAAAACGCGCCTATCACGAATACGAAGCGGACAAAGCTGTGATGCTTTTCAACGAGAAAATAAAACCTCTCGCGGAGCAAGACGCGAAACAGCTTGTTGACCATTTATTCGAGAAGCACAAAGAGAAAACGCATGAGGATCAGATAATCCATATCGAGGAGGAGCTTAAAAAGATATTTCCAAGACACGCAGGGGATTTGAGTGGGCCTTTTCGAGTGGAAACAGAAAAACCGAAAGAATATAGTCCAATTTCAACTAGTGCAGTAGCTCCATCGCCACCTCGCACCAAACCTCCCCCAACGGAGGATATGGAGCTACAACCGATTGTGTATACCTAAAGGTGTTCTGCGGCTCTCGATTATGAACAATGCTCCCCGGTGGGCTTGACTGCAGAATACCTGGTACCTTCTTAGAGTGTGACTGCTCTAACTGGGGCAACCTAGAAAAAGTTGGAACACTATCAATATTAGCACTAAAGCACACATACCAACTTTGTGGTATGGCCATTAGCTTGTGCATGCGCACATCCATATCACCGTGGCAGTGGCAGCCATGGACAGCTGTTTCACCCTTATTGGGGCTCATCAGCATGGCATAGCCAGTGGACCTTAGCACAGACAAACCCATCTTCAGAGTCCCTTTACTGCCGGTGTGCGACAAACGCAGACTAAAGACTGGCAGGTAAACGAAGTAAACATTGTTGTAGAATGCTCCGACAGGTTCCCTATCCCTAAACTAGACTTTTAAATGACTTAAACAAGGTTTCCTTCGTTTACCTGCCAGTCTCGCCAGTCTGCAAGTCTGTAGTGTGCGTTTGTCACCCACTGCTTTACTGCTGAGGCGGCTGCAAAGTACTCCTTTAAGCACCAGCTCCACTGTGGATAAGTGGTAGCTGTTAGTTGGCAACTGCAAAACAGTTCTCCCACACCATGCGTATGGAGATGAGAGCAGAAAAATTGACCTGTTTGCCAAAAACATTTTGAAGCCATGGAGTTGGTACATTTTGATTCACTGCTAAACTTGGTATTTTGACAAAGTTGGTCAATCCAATTACAGGAAAGTAACAATGCATTCTAAAGAAGTTAGTTTTTATCATAAATACCAAGAAACAAAATAAACAACGTGGATCGAAATCAACCAATTACAACCTACAGACGTGACCTTTTATAAAACCTGCTGAAGAAAGCCCATGTTTCCTGAGAGGTCTGCTGGAGTGAGTGATGGAGGTGAAAAATGTAAATATTAGTTATACTTTTGACTTGAGGTTGCATGTTATTGCAAAGTGTGGTAAAGGTAGCAAAGAAACTGCTGATAGATGACAAAATATCAGCTTGTGTCAAACAAATATGTTGCCACAGTGTATGTAAAGTTTGATTAGAAAAACATTGTCTGAAGAAACATTTTGCTAATTCTTGAAAAACGTTTGTTATCAATGCTTAAATTTTGTGCTTCGCAGTAACCAATTCTTTTTTACAAGCTGCTGATTGGTCCACAGCTAACATTTTGGAATGAATTATTGTTATTTTCCTTTAATCCGATTGGTCAACTTTGTCTAAGTGGCCCCAGTTACAGTAGTTGCACTGTAAATTAACACCTAAAACTGTTAAGTTTCCATACTGTCGGGAAAATGGAAATGACAGTTATGCTTGTTGGAAAATTAGAACATTCTGGGCTTGGAGACTGACCACAGTATTACAACAATTTGTTATTTAGGTATTTCCTTACAGGCAACTTTGAGCAATACCTTTGTGGGTAAAATTGGCTCTCCATTCAGAATGCCCTGTGCGACCAAGATCTTCAATTTTACCCCCTAAGTGGGATGATAAGCATCCCTGTCATTTTAATATGGAAGTACCACCCAGACATTGTGAATATGTAGTCAGTACACATCCACATACTTAGTCACTGCATATCTCCCTATGTAATCCACCTAGATCCTACAATGCACTTAGGACATTACAAGATTTCAAGTGACAGGGATGGTCGAAGGTTTTTTTTGGGTTGAAAAATTTTGGCAAGTATTTTTCAGGGTAGCTTGATTTAAGTAGGGATTTTTTGCAGTATTCAAAATAATCTGGAGATTTGTGTTAGTTCCTATGTATCCCGGCTGCGTAATTCCTTGAACAAATTTTTATGGCTCAGAAATTCAGCATGGGATGTTTTGGGGTTAAATTTGGCTCCAGGGATTTTTTTAAGTTTTGATTTTTGCCTCCATTCAGTCATCGTTGTCACTTGAAATCCAGAGTACCCCCTCTAGGCATAAAGCAAAGCGGTAGCGGTATGTCTATTTCTCATTCTTAAATTACAGTAACTGATGATGGGTTATTAAACAGGGTTGATCAGGCTTGGAATGGTAGAATTTGGAAGCAGGTATTTTTTCCATTAGGGATACTTCCGTATTTCCATGTCACATAGACTGTTTCCAGTCCTCCTTTTTTCTTTGATCTGTTGAGTTCTTAGATGTCAGAGAGTAGGGGGGGAAAGGATAAAAAGGGACTGGGGTGCCTAAACCCTTGTTTTTTTGTGGGTCTTATTTACATCTTACTCTTTTATTAAAACCTGACATATACTTGGAGCCTGGTATTAAAATGAGAAAATGCAGTGCTGTGATTGAAATCATACCCAGTCATAAATGGATTCAACTTAGAGTTTTATGTTTTTAATATAAAGCCTGCAAACAAGCTCGCTATTAACTTTTTCTTTCTATGCTCAATAGCTATTTAAGTCAAGTCACGATCTGCAAGACAGCTTTCTCCTAACTGTTCTAATTCCCACTAGAATAAACAGATAACCCTTGAAAATTGCAATCGTTTTTAAATAACGTTTTGTCTTCTATTTAAACCATTTTTAAAGTCAAGCACCCTAGATGCTTTCATTCTCTCTTTTGATTATTAGTGAATAATAAAGGAATAAAATATGAGAATAAAAATCATGTGATAAAAATTATTTATAATCATTAAGTAAATCAAGGGGCTGACCCAAGTGACTTCTGATAAAGTGCTAGTTACTCCTCACAAATTACCATGTATTTTTTTGTTAAACAACGGGAGAATTTGACAAGAGAGCAAGTGACAATGATGACCATGCGCCCTAACAATACTCTAATCATGGCGTACCTTTGGGGGATTACTCCCTATGATGGCCTTTACAGGAAACTCCACCTCCACGCCTTTTTCAGGTTTCAGGTGTATGAAAAGGTATGAACATCACCAGTTGAAGTATATGAAAGATAAAGGAAATCTGTCATTTTGGTCTGCAAAAAGGACCAAAAGAGTGCTCATGGTTTTGTGGTTTATTCATATTTTAAAGACAGTGCATTTACAGCAGTAAAAAGGGGTTATGTGAAAGGGGTACCTTTTCAGTCAAAAATGGTATATAAACCAATGGGTTGGACCTCAGGGCGGAGCCTCCGTGTGTAAAACTTTGTTGATTGCCCATATTCCTGATACATGTTGTTACCTCCTGCTCCCCATATTTTTTGCAAGCTTCTGATTTCTGAATTTAAAATATGGACAAAAAGTAAGAAAAAAGCTCTAGTTTCTATTCCTATAGCCCAGGCGAAAACAGCCATTTCTTCTCACTCCTCGCCGCTTGGGATGTTTTGAAGTGTCCCAAGAAGCAAACAGTGAGGAACTGAAACAGCTGTTTTTGCAAGCTACCATTCTCAGTAATTACTAGAAAAGGCAACAGTGAAAATATTTTTTAAAATGCAAGATCTGATTGTGTGAACTAGACGGTTCGAGGCGTTCAGATAGTAGAGAGTGGGCGAAAAAGACTAGGGAGCCAGGCATCTCCCCTAGCCTCATTTCACTCCCTTGTTTTCCCTGCATACGATTTAACTTTCTCCGCATTAACTCTGAATGTTGGGAGCTACTATCTGATCACCTGGACCAGGCTATATGAAGTCATGAGTGGGCTACCATGAAATAGGGCAGTGTAAATTTCACGACAGGTAACTGATCAATAATGCTCACTTACCTAGTTTTGTCATTAGGCATTTTCAAGACCCTGGACTGCACAGCAATAAAGAGTTTCCAGTCAAAACGTCAATGCATAATGCATATCTTAGGGAATTTGGAAATTAAATTTTTCAAAGTTCTCTTCATAAGATTATATTATACTATGAAATAATGACTCGGAGTAAGGTTAAAATGAAAATAACCATAACTTGGATGTTTTTAATCACGAGTAATGTTGATAATTGAAATCGTTGAGAGCCACCTTAAAATTGACTAATCAACCCAGAGTTCTCTCCTTTAACAAGATCGCGAGGGCCCTGGTTACGAGTCGACACTCGCGTCACGTTTATTCAAAATGGCGTACTTTTTGAAGCTCCATAAACAGCGAGGGATTTACACAATTTTTTGCTTTGTATCATAGATGGTTATGCAGATTTACGACCATGTGAAGTATGTTTATATAATTATAGCAAGTGAGGTATGAGAGGATGAATTCAACACCCGGTTGGTCGTACACTCCACTCAAGCGATGCCTCTTATCAGATGATCCATTTTTCGAGGTTGGGCTATTTTCCTTACCGTACTAGTTTGTAAATGTTTAAGAATACATCCGATTATAGTCACCTTGCCTAAAGAAGGAAGTCTTTTTTTCCATCTTCAACAACATTAAACGCAGTTTGTAGAGAGTATGTGGGATTCAAGACAGCTATTGCATTCTTCGCAATGTTGGCTGCCCAAACTCCCTTGACGTACTACCCTGAATTTCAGCAGAGCAACTCAAGGAAAAAGCTAAAAATCAGCTGCTTAAACAAAGAGTTTATGATATTAGTTTGTTTCCTGCTTGTCAGTTGTTTTAAAAACAATGAAGAAATAAATTTAATATTTTTTAAATATTAATTAAACAGCTCTCATCTTTAATAATTTTATTTGCAATAATATTTTTGTATGTTAATCTTTGAAATGAAGGAAGGAGAGTTACTTTGTAACATTTCAAGGAAGCAGTTGGATAACAGTGAAGATGTTGAACATCTTGTTCAAAGGCAAGTTTACTTTTATTAATTACAGTGAAATAACTGAAATCAAGAATGTGGCCTTTCAAAAAAACACACGGAAACTCTTCTTTTTGCTAAACAGTTGATAGCCTACACTGTAGCTACTTAGAACTTTGTATTTCATTGAAGAACTGGGGGTGTACTCCATAGAACTTTATGGTGTGGGGGATAATTGAGAGGGGGCAAAAATAGAAATCGGACGTTTGTGGTTATATTTCTTCATCGTACAATATATCGTTTTGGTAGTCCAGAACTTGCAGCTGACAAATGTGCGCAGTACTACACCAAATTATCTTCAGTTGTTTTGAATACCCCCAAAACCCTAATGTCGAGGCAGCCAAAATATACTTGACACATTTTCCTTCCCCTAAAAATCCTCAAATAAAAAATTTCAGATCTTAAAAAATTCTTTGTTCATCCCTATGACTTTACTCTGGAGTACCTCCCCTGGTTGAAGAACTCTACCCCATAGATGTTGTTTATGCTACAGTGGTTAAGTGGCAAGGTATTCTGAAGTTGCTCTTTTCTGAGACAAAACATAATTTACAGCGAGTTATAATAATATTATGGGGAATAAAAATTAATGAGTTTAATGCAAAGTGATCCTGACTGCTGCTGGAAAAGACAATTTTATTGACAAAAATATATATTTTAATGATCAAAATATTTGAATTGAATCTTTTTAGAACTGACTTCAAGTGCGACAGTTGTGGAGAATGGTTTTCTAGTGTACCAAGGTATGAAGGCAAATTGTTTAATTTAAACTTGGGATTAACACCAAGTTAGTACATTAAAAGTACCTGCAAGGCATGTGTAGCCATGTGCTGCAGCTTAGCAGGTAACCATGACAACTCTGTGAATAAACTACCACCTAAATGTGGTTCCCATCATACCAAAGAGACCTTAAGATATACCATTTCTGCCTAAGGGTACAGCTGCAACATATAGGCCGTCATATTTGCCACATAGTTATATAAAGGGCAACCATGATTTCTCAGATGTGCTTATGACATCACCCTTTTACCCAGTAACCTACTCATTTCTCAGTCTTTCTTACAGCTATGGATAGGAGTAATTTTCCCATACCTGTACACACAGGAACAGCAGTGTATCTTAAGGTCTCTAATAAGTCAATGTAAAATACATGTACTTATTATAATTTATATATAGACGCGAGTGTTTTACTGGAAAATATACCACTTGTAAAATTCATAAAAACTACATCCGGGACCCGAGTGGTTTATTTTCCATAATCTCACACGCGAGTTTATCAATGACGTAATTTCAGTAATTTCCCTCCGAAATTTGTAGGCGTCTTGCGTCTTTTGAATTGCTTTGCTTATATTTTGTCATTGTAGAGCCCTATTCCGTTCAGTGTTATTTCTCAAGATTATTGTACATGTAAACAACGTCTTATATTGCTGTACTGTAAATTTGGACTCACTTGGACAGAAGTGAGCACTGGATTACCTTCAGTTAACCAACAATACATGTACCTTTTTGATCTCATTCTTACTTATATTAATTTTGATGTTAGTTTGCACTAAGAACTTTCCATTCAATGTATTTTTTATAACTTGGAAACAACGCACAGTGATCGTGCTCAAATCCATTTAGCTAAGTACTAAGTATTAATTTTTCTTTGTTCTTACTTTTTTGTTGCAGTTATGAAGCACACTACAATAGCTTGCACCGTCACACCTGTCTTAAATGTCAGAGATCATTTCCATCAACACATCTCCTGGAGATCCATGTCCTTGAGAATCACGATGCTTTGTTCAGCATGATTGCCACAAGAAAAAACTTGGTAATGCCAGTAACAGTTTACAGAAGTATATTTACCTTTTATTCGAAATTAATGTTCCATGAAATCAATGCAAATCGTTAAAATTCTAGTTAATTTAAGTTGCGTTAATTTTGTCGAGCGTTAATTTCCGTGCTCTTAATTTCCAGTATTATTTTTAACACCAATTTTGGAACCTGTCCAGACATTCTTGACACCTAAAAAACATTAACTACAAGCTTCTTTCTTTCCATTTACCCTTTATTTTTCATCTTTCACAAAAGCTAAGGCGTAGGTTTACAATATTTAGAGTTCATCTTCATCGTTGTTGCTATTAGAAGTGATGTCAATATCTTCTCCTTTGATTTCAGCCAAGATAATCGCATTAATTTCCTTTTTATGAAATTCTACCCCCTCTTTGGTGTTAATTTTCTTTATTTGAAAGTCATTTTTGATTAAATTCGCGTTAATTTAAGTTGCGTTAATTTCCAATACCTTAATTTCATGGAGTGTTGATTTCCTATAATAAGGTATACTCTGTGGTACCTGCAATAAGTAGGTGTAAGATATGCCTGTGCCCCATATTAACCCTTTTATACATTGTAAGTCCCAAGATTGACCAACATCCATTTTCTCTGAACAATATCACTACATACTCAAGAGGAAAGGTTATGATCTCAAATATATGAAATAATCACTTAAGGGATTATAAAGATCATGCAGTAACAAATTCTCTTCTCTTACTCTGCAAGAAATGTATGGGGAACAGTTGATGGTCTCTTCACTTGAGTTTTTTATTCATGAAAAATATATTAAACAAAGGTAAACGGGGACCCGAATTAGAACCTGAACAGCTTAAAGTAGAAATGGCCAAAGTGAAAAATTCGCAAACATTCCAAATTATAATTTTACGCCTTTAATTTGTAAATTCCTACAAAAATTTTTGTACATGTAGTGCTTTGTCATGTTTTCACTCTGCAGTTTATTGTTATGCCAATGAAGTGATATTTTTACTCCATGGTTTTTGGCCAGTGTATATTATTAGTGGAGGTTGATTAATTTTGTGCTTATTTTTAAGACTTAAAAGGTCAACTTATACACCTGGCCCCAGTTGTTGAAAGGGTGGATAGTATTATCCCCTGGATAAATATCTCTCTCTGCTGGATAATGCAGTTATTATTAATTTCTATAATACTTAATATAATAGCTTTATAAGGATCATTACATTTCTGGGAAACTGCCCACCTACCCCTTCCCTAAGGCAACATTTTGCCCTAAATGAGAAGCAAGTGTTAATGTTGGCTTAGGGGAGGGGTAGGTGGGCAGTTACCCAGATATGTATAATGGTCCCTTGATAATGATTTACAGTGTATCTGGTGGATAGCACCATTCAATGTTTGAATAACTGGGGCCAGGTTTTTCATTTGCTATTAGACTGACAAAGCATTGTCAAGATAATTATTGTGAGGAATTTGAACACAGATTGTATACATGTACACTTTAGTTTGACATCAGCAAAACATTATGAACAATTGCTTTTTACTTTTGTGAAATAGTACAGATGTCTTGTGGAGAGCTGTCCTGATAGATTTTCAAGTGATAAAGAGAGAAAGGTGATTTAGTATAGAAGGATGTTAAAAACTATCTTAATGTTTTTTTTGTTTGGTAGCCAAAGGGGTGGCTGTACACAGGCAAGTATTAATGGTAATAATGTTTTTTGGTAATAATTTATATTATCAACTGACTCATCTCAACAAATGCACAAAAAAGTACAAAATACTATGTTATTAATGAGTGGGACCTACAATTTACATTAATGGACTTCAAAGTGTTTAACAATTGTCTTGAAATACAGTCTGTACTGTGTCAAATGTTTGATTTTACTTCTCGAACATGATTTCCAAACACTCATTAAACATCAATTCCTGCATGTTTTGGATATAAATAATAATGAATGAGTTTATTTAATAAGAAAGATGGGGAACAAAATGTACATGATAACATTATGCGAACTTTCATAAATTAGTCACACAAACAAACACAAACAAATTTTATTAATAAGCAGGTAATATAACAGAAGAATTTCCTGCAGCTGTGTAGCAAGGCTATTCAAGGTGGGACAGTGTGTGCAAAATAAGAAATTTAGATTAAGGCTAATAAGAGCGACCTACACACGTTCAACCAGTGTGCTCTTGGCACAGGTAACCATTACAGAACTGTGTTTCTTGCCCATTTTTGGAAGGTAGTGAAAGAAAATATGAATCTGATTCAGATTGTTTGTAATCTGTCAACAGGACCATCTAGTGTCTTTTCACAAGTATCCTGCAGACTTCAGATTTAATCGTCCAAGTAGACAGCAGCGGAAAAAGAAAACTTCAAGGTTTGAACCAAGGCACAGCGTAGCACCATGAAATAATGAAAATCCTATTAAATTCTTCCTAAACCTTCTACTGTATTTAACTTATCTTACTCAAATTAAGATTCTAGTTTAAGAGTGGTTGCCCTCTAATAGACAGCCTTAGAAAATTTTTAGTAGTAAAATATTAATTTATTACACTTTAGCCTATTCCAGGCATTCAGATTGTGCAAATGTAAGGAGTGGCTCTCCAAAACATTCTCTCTGTTTTTTCTTGCTTTCTTTTAATACTTTGGCCCCGCCTGCCCCTTACTATCTGAATGTGTGGCGCAGGCTGATAGGCCACTTTTGAATTGACAAAATTCAGACTTGGCTCCGAGGCTGAGAGAAATAAAACAAGAAAGTAGTAATCAATGAGCCCCACTATTTGAAACTGCCAAGTTACACTTTTTATTCCATTTTGATTTAGTTCCCCATCCTCTGAAGAACCTATGGAAACATCCTCAGCTTCACAGGTAATAATTATAATAATGGTGATTCTAATAATAATAATAATAATAATAACAATAGTAGTAAAAAAAATTAATGTTCATTGTATAATTTACAGTCATTTATTAAAAGTACTTGACATCCGAATGGAACACAAACTAAATTTAAAGTTGAAAAGGATAAAGTGTCCTGATAGTTGGGATGTACAACTTTTACTAATGATGTAAAATAATCAGTATTTTTCACTTTTCAGGGTTTTTTCTGACCTAAAAGTGAAAATTATTTATTATTATTTTACATGATTCAGCTGAGAATGTTAAAAAGGCCCAAACAAACACATGTTTGTACATGTATCACCCAATGCATTGTACGTAGGAGACCCTTAATTTTAAAAAAAGGATTCCTTGGTGAATACTGATTGTGTTCCTCTTAAACTTAGATTTCACTTTCCCTCTTTACTTGTAGGAAAAAGAGCCAAGTTCAGCCAGTCCAAACCCAAAACAAAGGTACAGTAGTTCAGTTGGTATGATTTACAGCCCTTGATTATTAAAGTTTGGGTCTAATCCTTGACTGTTACTTTATACTGAAGTGACTATTAGCAACTTCTGATAATTATAGTCTTTTAAAATTAATTGTCATGCCAAATTGCCTTGTATTACTAGTAATTGGCTTGTAAATTTGACAATACAATGTAGATCAATTTGGGCCTGTTCAGCATTGTTTTTAATGTGCGAATGTTACTTATGACTAATATTTGAATGTAATATATTCCATCTTGGTTTATTCTTTATGAGACAAATCTTTGAATTACTTCCAGACTTCCAAGCACAATTTGTTTTGGTAGAGGATCAACCAGGGCTTTCCAAAGAAATATTCCCAAGAAAAGTAAGAAAAAGGCCAAAAGTAATCATCAAGAAAATGGAGCAAAGAGCAATTCTGCTGAGGTGTGTTTTAATAGTAATGCCAAACTTCTATCTAACTACGAGTGATTACTTTGGGATGCTGAAGATTCTACTCAGCTAGATGTAGGTTAACAGTTGGAAGTTTTAATTAGCAAAATTCAATGAAACTGACCAATTTTCAGTGAATCTTGACGTAAATTCTTACCGGTATGAGTATGATACGTTACTGAATTTCCGTTCCATTTGTATTGAAAAGTTAACCAGGATGAGGTCACCAGGTCACTAGTCTATAATATTTTATTTTGGGAGTTGGTGGCAGGGTTCATACTCCTTTGATCTCTTCAAATTTCATGACCAAATTCCATGACTTCTCCAGGTTTCTATGACCTTCTTAGTTTCAAAACTATCCTTGTTTAAGGTATTTTTTTTAAAATAACTCTGTTCAACAAATAGAGAATCTGGCCTTAACCAAAATACGTGGCATTCGCTTTGTTAAATTACTTGTCTTTGTCATAATTTTCCTTGCTTTGACAACTTCAATAACTAATCTGACATAATACAGCTTTACTTTTCCATGACTGACTACTAAATTCCATGACTTTCTAGGCCTGGAAAATTAAATTCTTAAATTTCATGATTTTCCAGGTTTTCTAATGACCTGTACGAACCCTGTGTGGGTAAAATGAAATGCCATTTTGAGCATGATCAGGGTTATTGTGAAAGTCTAGTATGTCTAATGAAAAACAACTATTATCTGTTATCTCTTTCAGGTAACAATGGCTGATGTTAGCTAACACTTCCTGTTAGTGTATCGAGTAAATTTAATTTTTGTCTTATTACTAAAGTGATATTAGTTTTGAAGGGCTGTAATAATGAGAATTGCAGTTGTAAAATATTGCCCTCAGAGTTAGTCCTTGAATGCTGTGGTTAAAGACATACCTTACAGGGAACCCACTCTCACAGCTAGAGGGCATGACTCAAGGAGCCTCCAAAGTATAAACGTTTATAAAAACACAGAAAATAATTTATTTCTGATAATCCAGAAAAACTATTCTTGACTACAAAGCTAGACTAGAATAGAAGTTTTACCCTGAAAAGTGGTAGTGAAAGTGTAATATCATACAAATATAATGTAAGTAACCCAGAATTTTAGCTTGATATTATACATGCAGGGGGAACCCACCACACCTCTTAAATCACCACTTCTAATAGTGAATAAACTTGTTCCTCACAGAACAAGCAGACACCTACTGGGCTAAAGCCTTGGAAGAACCTCAATCCTTTTTTGTACAAGATTTGAACCCTGTTCCTTTTTGAAACACTGGGGATGAGGTTATGAGTTCGACCCTTAGAACAGACTCCAGTATGGTGGCTAAAGCCAATTCCCTCCTTGAATGGTCTTACACAGCCCATATGGTGTTGTCGATTGGATTCAGGGTGGCTGTCAATGCTCCTTCACGTTTTGCATCCTGTGATGACCTGTTCTCTCCATTTATGGCAAGCGAAGGGAGCTGTGAGAGAAACTGCCCCTTGTGTCTCCTCTCATGCAATTTCTTGCAACTCACCCAAAATTAATGGAGAGCTTGCTCGCAGGCTATGCCTTGTGAACTGTGATTCCAAGTGATGCAAGGCGCCGAAGGCACTTTGCCTAGTAAGGTTTATAAATTTGTTGCGTGTGCACGTGTGCCTCACATGTTGATCGCACAGCGAGGAAGAAACTCGAGTTGCGAATATTTCTATAGATCTCTTGGGTGTCCGCAGTTGACCTTATCCAGTTGTGACACTGGGTGCATGGCGCAGTGGTCAAGGATAAATTTTCACTTATTGCAAATTTGGAGGGAGCGAGGCCAAATCCCAGCAAAGCCATACCTTTTTAACTTGTGCATTTTTTCCCCATTAGTTTTTTGATCATTTTTTTCCCTTTTGCTTGTTTCTCTTTATTCTCACTGGTAATCGTTTAAAGCTTCTTGAGGATTTTGTGATAACGTATCTCTAGTACATGTAGAGTAGGGGAATGATGCAAGACCTCTTCAAAATGAACTCTCCTGCTATGGCTGATAGCATTACAGTTGAATTAATTAGCTCCATTAAGCAGACACTCTGGCCCCTTAATAGAGGTTTGTCATAGCATAATCTTTAGCAGAAACATCACCTTTTTAGTTGAAACAATCACATGAAGGGGATCAAACAGCATTACTAGTCCATAATTGGTATAAAGGTTTCATGTACAATAGAGGTTGGCTGTTTAAATGGAGGTTCAACTGTATTTTGTACTCAAAGGATTTTTCAGGAATCTCTTCAAAGTCCAAGCTACAGTAAGTTTATGCAGTCATGCAACAATGATTTGAAGGCATTTTTCTGAATGTATTATTTACTCAAGTGAAATATTTATGTACATGCAGGGCAATTCAAAATCACTATTTTTAAAAGACTGAAGATAAGCCTACTAATAGTATTAAAATAATATTTCAAGTTTATAACATTGTTTTCATTATTTAAATGCACCAACCACTGAAAAAAGAATTTCTTCAAGAGCCAATAAGTGTCTGGTTTGCATATCATAATTAATATCTATTAACTATTGCTATAACAAGATGTTACATTAATTTTGCTTGCCAAAAACTGTACAATGTTATAGCATTAATGCTAATGTAAATAATTATACGTATGGAAGAGTTCGAACAGTGTCACCTTGTCCTTTAAAAAATGACAAGATGGATGAATAATGAAAATACTGTGGTTTATAAGGGGCAAGAAAAGTGATTTATCGCAGACCCAAAGCAGGGCTACATGCACTAGTGGAGCCTGGGGGCACCTGGCACCTAAGTTTTGTTCTTAGGCAACTAGAAAATCTTAGTTTTTCATGCAGATTTTTCTGGTTTAGAGCACTGGCTTTCCTTCAGTTTTCCTTTTGAGCCTTCAGAGCCTTAATTGTCCAAGGCTTAAAGCAATCATGTTCCTTATCACCAGTGTTCTCTATCTAGACAACTTAATTGTTTTTACATCTTATTTCTAGCTATTTCTTCATTCTTATCAGTAACTATCACTCAAATCAATGAAAATTGTGACAGTAGTGGTACACAAAGATAATTTTTTTGATTATTATTATTATTATTATTATCATTATTATTATTATTATTATTATTCATAACTTTCTCTATTACAGAACGATTTAATATGGAAAATCTCTGGGCTTAAAACCAGCTAGCTTTTGCCAAATTTTACGAAGACTGCAAAAAATCTCAAGACCAATTGAGGAACATCAGATGCTCTTTGAAAAATCTGAATCTGCTAAGGAACTGGTAAAATATTAAATGTTTGGAAATATTTTTGAACAAATAGTAAAACAATGATATACACTGTACATGTATTACTGAATTTCATTTTTGTACGACATACATAAAGCATAAATTATGGAGAAATTGGAGTGTGTTACCAATGGTCACACCTTTTGTGTATTTTCAACAACTTTTGGCTTTTGTCAAAACCCCTCCCCAGTCTACGTGATTTGGGTTCCGTCAAGCCCATTAGCCAAACTCAATTACAGTTCAACTAAGTGCTAAAAGTTTGTATTCTTTTAGTTCATCTGCTCCAAATATGTATTTCATCCCCGTCTTTCATCTTGAATGTGTACAGCTTCTTAGCCCCGAACCACATTTCTTCAAGACCAACGCAAAACCCAACATCATGGTAAAGTAACTTGAAGCCTGGAGGTGGTATTCCAATAAACTTACTCAAATATTTTTTTAAACTTGCTGTGCTTTGCATAAGATTTATCTCCCTCTTGAAAAGTGGCTGGTCATCAAATATAAATGAGACCATGGCAGACGTTTTGGCTTGAAGGTTAACATCAGCAAGCCGATCTAACATGCCATGTCTTTCAACTAGCTCTGAGTATCTTAATGGTGGGTTTTCATCATCCATATGGTGTCGAATGAAAAACCTCTCAGCGTCTTCCCTTTCTTCCTCAATTATTTTGGTCTTGTTGAGCTTTTCAATGTTGGGAAGTCTTGCAATCAACAGCTGTCGTTTCTCTTGATCGGAAAACTGATTTAACAGGGGAATTCCTATGAGACTGACATCCGTCAGTTGGGGAAAGCATTTCAGTGCTTCTATGTCCTCCCATGTATTTAGAAGAGTATCATTCAGGTTAAGAATCTTAAGCTCAGGAAACTGCTGGGGTAATTCTGTAGGCGTGATGTTTTCCAGGGGGCACTCAGACATTCGTAGAGTGGTCAATCCTGGGAAGACAAATCCTAGTTTTCCAACCTCATCCCACTGTTTGATATCATGCTTATTGATTGATAGGCTTCTTATGTTGGGGTATTGCTCTGGTGCTTCGGGAATGTTGTCATAGCCATTAAGACTTAAATACAGGTCTTGTACTCTGCAATTTAGAAACAAAACAAGAAGCCGGTCATGAAGTATTGTAAACCTCAACCTGATCATAATATATTACTGTTAATCCTTGAAAACTTGATTGCTGGTCACATAACCGGGGTGGGATGGGTGTGGAGATTCTTATCCTGGACACTGTGCACTAGTATACAGGTGGGTAATTCACAGAATTACCCCCACCCTTTAAAATAGACTGTCATTAGCTGGCAAAAAACCCCCTATATTTGGCAATTAAAGATGATTATTCAAATGTAAGGCTTTTACCCACAAACGTTGAAATCTTATGGTCTTATACCAATTTCAAATGAAACCTCTTCAGCAGAACTTTTGCATGATCCTATAGCTATTTTTTTTAGGATTTTATTTCTATGAAAAGTATTTGACGTGTTGAAAAATTTATTCCTGTAGAATTAGGAGATCGAGGAAGGTTAAAGGTATTGTATATTTAACATTACACAAACCTTACCCAGTTAGACAGGTCAGAAGAGAGTAAACTGTCTCTAGTGGGACGGAGGTGTTGTTGAGAATAAGTTTCTTAATTGAAGGTAAAGCATCTCTATCCTGGTCTTCAATAAATGGAGAAAAATCATCAATCCTTTGTGACAAGTAATTTTCACTCAGGTTTAAGAACTCCAACTTGTGTAGCTGACTGATTATACGGAACACCTGTGAAACAAGAAGAAGCAACGTACATTACACTGGCCACTTATTAGTTTGCAAAGAGCAGTATTCACAAGGTTGTACATACGAGATTAGCCCTTAATCCTCTTCCTAAGTAATGACGCTCGACTGAACTGATATACACTGTACATGTATATCCTAATGTTTTGTGTGATACGTTGGTTGACCTTAATTACCTAGGCCTTGATCCTGTAATCATCTACAATTATTAAATAGCATTACTTTACAACAGCTGGGCTTGGCACCAGTTAACCTTGTTCAAAAGGCAGGGTAAATCTCTATTCACTGGAAATTTAACAATTATTCCTCGAGCCCAAATGGGTAGATAACCAACTAATCTGTAGGTTACCCATGCAATGCAAGATTTCCCATAACAATATCAATTCAGGTTCCTTGCGACGGTGTGTTAGTCGTTATTTTCTTCAAAACAATGTATAATATAACAATAATTGGATTAGGTTTTTGTGATATCCTAAATAATCAATGTCTTCGTGAGTGTTATCAGCCTCGTCCTTCGGCTCGGCTGATAACACTTGCCTCGTCCTTACTTTCGGATATTTCACAAAAACCCCATCCAATAACTGTTTCTCACCTCCTCAAAGTTAGAAAGCTTGTTCTTTGCCAGATCCAGCTCCTCAACATTTGGACAGGTTGTTATGATCTCCCGGTCAGGGCCAGCGCATGTGATACCACAGCCATCAAGGGTGAGGATTCTCTTTTGATAATGCTCTGATTGGTCAAAAGGGGCTGTAAAATGGTGCAAAATTATTGAAGGAGGTTAAGTGAATTATATTTCATGAGGATATTGCTTTTTGAGGTGAAATATGTCCTGAAGTCATAATACTAAAAGGTACCTTTACCATTATGCAAAATCCTTCTATAGAGTTACAAAGAAAATATGAAACAAAATTTATCTTGTGTCTGGTGATTTTGCTGCATAGCATTTTACAAACTGCCCCCACCCCCCTCCCTCCCCTCCAAAAAAGGCAACCTACAACTCAGAAAGCTTTGGTTTTGGTGGACAGTGCTGGTGACCCGGGGGGGCAGTTGTTTCTAGAAATATATTATTTACTAATAGTGAATCTAGGATCATAGGAAGGGATTTTGGGAGTTTGGTCTACTATGGGGTAGCAAAAATCAGCCTCAGCTGGGTTTGGCATAGGCTATGGCTTTCAGGGTCGCAGAGGCACATCCCCATCCAAAGACTTCTAAAGTCCCCCCTCTCCCCTCCCCCAGTTAAATGTGGTCACTCATACATCAGCAAGTGACCTCTTTACTTTTCTAGCATAGATCACACAAAATTTTTTCTGATACTGTCCCTTACACTTCTACTCTGCACTAACCCTTTAAGCGCTAAGCCTGACCAGTATCTAATTTCTCCTTCAGACAACAATGGTTGTGTTTTCACTAGGGCGATTAACTAGCTGAACATTCTTTCTAGGATTTGTTTACAAACCGAGTTTTACTAGTTAAACGTGACAACTGTTTTCACTGTGGCAATCTAAGCCACTAACTCAGAGGATTCAAATTGCAAAAGCGCGCCATAATAATAAATGAAAGGGGACGAAGTGCTTGTAATGACTTCTCGTGTGATTATTTTCGCTGTATTTTTGCGAAGGAGAAGGAGTTTTATTCAGCAAATGAGGCTTATGTCCTTACAAATGAGGAAGATGCGACGAAATCTTTTAATTCTGTCAATGCAACAACGAAACAATATTCAGTGCCATAACTGGGATAAGCGCAAGACTATGTGGGTTTATCCAAGACCACAATTCTGGTTTAAGGATCTGGCCGAAGAAATAGACAATGCAGTGGGGTCGGTGGGATTGTAAATCGGAAGAAATGACTGTTGGAATTGTCTGCCATGTTGAATTTCTCAAGCTCAACCAAGAAGCAATAGCCTCTGGAAAATAATATTACCGGATTATTTGGCAGGCGTCTGTCACTACGCGCGACCCGATTGGCTACAGCGTTTATCAGGACAAGTTATACCATCTCGCGAGGTAGTATAACTCTGCGTGAATTTCCGCTCGTAAAGGCGAGAAAATCCCTTGTTTTTGCTTGTGAAAACAGCTTGCATTTTTAACTAGCTAAAACCAAGACGAGGTGTTTTCACTGTATTTCCGGACTTTTCCGGCTTTATCTAGTTAAAATTGTCCTAGTGAAAACACAGCCAATGCAAAAACAAGAAGAAAGGTCCAGAAATTATTCTTAAAGAATTATTATTATTATTATCAATGGAATTCTCTTGATAAGCATTAACAATAACTTATAACTTCTAACTAATCTGTATGTTGATAATGTAAGCATACATGTAGAGATATAAAAGAACTTAAATTTTGATATAAGGAGTAAGTGTGTTAACCAACTTATGTGCAAAAACAAACTATTATTTTTGGCTTTTCCCATTAGAACTGCAAGGTCAATGAAATTTAAAATATATTAATTTAAATGTAAATTTTACAAATTAATAAATTGTATATTCTATTAAAAATGCAATTTCTCTTTGTTTCCCTGGATAAAACGATATAGCTAACCTACAAAGCTAAAACTAAGCAATAAACTTAATCGTCAACTTTAAAAGAGTATCAGTAAATCAATGGCTTTTCGAATTAAACAGTTCCTTTAAGACGACTGTAGCTGTAGGCATCTTGTTCAAGCTAATGATGAATACCTTTAGAAATTTTGGCACCGTATAAGTCTGGAAAGAAGCCAGTAATTGCCAACATAAGAATGTTTTTGTTAAACCCTAAACTTCGTTTACCTTTGTGTTTTGGAGATCCACTTATGTGTATAAAACAAAGTTCTTCGTCATCTTCTTCGAGGCTGTATTTATTCAACAGCGCATCTTTGAAAGAAAGCTGTCTTCTGAAGGCCTGAGATTCCATTATCGCTACAATACCGAGAAAAAATAGAAAATAATTATTATACGAAAGCTTGACCTTAGCTATCCAAATTCAAGTACAGAAATGAACATTTTTTGCTGAACTTTCAAATTGTGCAATGCACATCTTTTTTGTGCTCATTCATATGCGAGTCACGCAATGAACCGCTAAAGTAACCCAATCACGCGCTTTGAACCTGTCAAAATGTTGCCTAAAAGGGTTCATTACCTCTCTTTGTGGATAAGCACGATGAACCATTAAACGCTGGAGACTTTCAAAGGCAATTTTTACGTATTTTCTTCTCAAAATCACACGCAAAAATTATTGTTATTGTTTTTGAGTGACCGCAAAGGATCAAGGGATCAAGGAGTATTAGAGAAAGACGAGAAAGACTGGTACCGTTTACGTCATCTTTTTTTGCTGCCCAGGCTACACCGAGTGGTGCACAATATTTTCCTTTTCCTTTAATACACAACCGGCTCAAATATATACCGGCTCCAATTCCTCAGTGTAATTTCCTAACATTGGCTGATTATGTGATCTAATGGTTCCCAGAGTGGCTCTTCCTATTTGCTTCAGTGCAAGCGAGGCTCACGAGGAATAACGACCGAGAGCGACCTGTTTCTGCCGATGATGTTGCCGAGTTCCTGGATTTTCGCAAGAATAGCATTTTATCCATCGCTTTTATGGGGTATAGCCACGGAAAGCTCCACTAAAAGATGGTACGACCGAATAGACACTCATGTGATACTAGGAGCTCTGCCGTTTAAGAGTCAGACCAGGGAAGTAAGTGGAATATTTATTCCCTCTGAAACAAAGGGGTATGGGGCGACTCTCTATTACCGTTACCGCAGTCACAGTGATATGGGCATCCTCGCGTTTTCGGCATCCCCATTGCCAAAACCCAAGTTATATAGGCATCCCCTGTAACCCTAACCCTAACCCTAAATCTAACACATATCGCTAAGGTGATATGGGAAGGGGATGCCTTTATCATAAGGGTTTTGGGAATAGGGATGCCCAAAACATGGGGATACCGATATAACTGTAACACTGCCTTATTAATTAGCCGCCTAGCTATATAGGCCCATCTACTTGTAAACAAGAAAAAACGTATTTACCTGAATAATCGCCATTTATTTATCACACCTCAAATGTGGTGCTTATTTGAGGGTGATGTTTCTTTGAAATTTGGACTCAACAATTCAAACTAACAGGATTACTCTGGGGGGGGGGGGGGGGGGGGGGGGGGACTCCGATAAAAAAATTGACGAGGATGCTTGCCAGAAAATTCAAATTAAACCCCTTAGGGAGACCAATGTTGGGGTGGCTCAAAGGATAAAAAAAGAGGATAAATTTTGGGCAACAGGGCTGAGTTGTTCAAAGCTGGGTTAAGATAAGCCAGGGTAATGTCAGGAGTGTGAAATTTGATTTCAGATTTGAAAGCTTAAAATGGAAATTTATCTTAATTCTTTTTGTCCACAATATGATGATTAAATGATCTTAAAAGACTAAAGAAAATTGTCTGAGAACTGCAAATCACAAATAATATTGATCTTAAACAGTTTGCACTCCCAGGCAGATCAACTACGCATGTGCTCGTTTACTTGCTTCACTGTATCCTAGAAGCACTTGACAACAGCCATTGCTATGCTTGCATCTTGTTTACCGACTTTAGCAAAGGATTTGACCTGGTGGATCATTCTGTTTTGGTATCTGAGCTTTGTGGTTTGGGGGTGCATGAGGCCTTAATTAGATGGATTGGGGCCTTCTTGACAGGAAGGTCGCAACAAGTCAAAATTGGTAGTGCTTTGTCCAACAGCATTATTCCAAGGGGCGGTATCTCCCAGGGGACAAGACTAGCCCCCCTGTTGTTTGCAATCCTCATCAACAACCTAGTGAAGGACTGGGAACCTAGAGTTAAGTATGTGGTCGATCTCTCAGTCTTAGAGATTATTCCCAGATGTTCAACCAGCGTGCTGCCCTTTATAGCTAGGGATATTTGTTCTTATGCTAGTAGTCATGGTATGAAGCTAAATCCATCCAAATGTAAAGAGTTTAGCATAGATTTCTTACAGTATAAGCCCTCCGACCTACCTCCCTTACAGATGTCGGGCAGTATTATAGAGCAGGTGCCATCTTATAAGTTTTTCGGTGTCCATCTGTCGCACAATTTATCATGGTCTACTCACTGCGACTATATTGTGAAGAGAGCACCCAAGCATCTCTACGTTTTGCGTGTCTTAATGAAATCAGGCCTCCCACCAGCTGATCTCATTCAGGTTTATTGTAGCCTTGTGCGGCCCATTTTAGAATATGCATCTCCAGTGTGGGCCGCATTACCCAACGGTCTGGTTCAATTGGTGGAAAGCGTGCAGAAGTCTGCACTAAGAATAATTTTTCCAGATTGCTCTTATGAGTCGGCACTCGTGCGCTGTGGCTTGCCTACACTTTTATCACACTGTGATGAGGCTTGCAGGCGTTTTATATCTTACATCAAGGAGTCCGGGTTCCTTTCACACCTGCTGCCGCAGCCCACGAATGTCGCTCATGGGTACGGGTTGAGGTCAGGTTTTTCTCGTTCTGAATTCCTCTTTGTCAGAACGGACCGCCTTAGTAATTCTGTTACCCACAGTTACAATAGGATTTAATTGTTTTTGCCTTCTGTGCCATGTGTAATTATGTGTTCTGCGTATTCTTGACCTCCTTTGTAATTTAGTGTTATACACTACCAAAAGGGTTTAATAAACTGATTATTACTGATTATCCCCCTCACTACCTCCAAGTGTCTATAAGGTTAATATTTTCCTTCTTTCTTTTAGCTGGTGGAAAATGAAAATGTTAAAGCAGTTGTAACGATGAATGAAGATTATGAAACAAGATATATTGCCAACAGCAAACAGGTTATTAAAAGTTCATAAATGTATCTGTAGAGACAAATTTCTTGAATGATAAAAGGGAAGTACATCATACACTGTATTACATGTACTTGCATTTGTATGGGTGACACTTTCGTTATTTAAAAGTCTTCTAATTTGTTCATATTGTTCCTCATAATTGCCCACAATCCACAATTTGATTTTTAAGTTGCATTAGGTCAAAATGGCTGGATATTGGCCAAGTTTTTTTTTGGCACATGTATGGAATGATACAAAGTCTAGGTCAAGAAAAATGTGAAAAAAGAATGCGGCCAATATTCAGCCATCTCAGAGATGCCAACCTCCAGAGATCTAAAATCTGGAGACTGTCTATTTTGCACTACACCCCCTCCCCTTGAATGTCAACAAATCCACCACCACCCACACCCCTCTGCCCACCAATTGACCCAGCTGCCATAAGGACATCATATGAAGTCTTGCATGAAGGACATGCTATCAAAATTCGCTTCCATGATTGTAATGACGTAATAATCTGTGTCAGTGAATAAATACAAGCAAAAATGTCCAAGAAACTGTACAATGAATGATAAAAGTTCAAATTTTGAGAAAAAATGGGCTAAACTTCAAGCTAAAGCACAGAATAGCTCAAAAGTCCATTTAATCTAGGAGATTTGGTGACCTGTACAGGAGGCTGTCAGATATGTGCCTTTTCCAAGAGACTCATGGATAATCCAAAGCTTGGTCAAGCTTGGTCAATAATGGATATATTGTATTGCCAAAAAGGTAACTTTTCTTGTGGGACCATTGCGGGAAATTTGCAGCAGGGAAGATGGGCTCATCTTGTGGACTTGGGTAGCCAATCAAAACCCAGGATTCACATCATCTTATATGCTCGTGGATAGTGGTTATTTTGAATTTTTGTTTTGTTGTCCTCAACAGGAGTGGGCTGAATGGGGTGTTACTCAGCTGCAGTTGTCAACTGTAGATTTTAACAATGCACCATCTCAGGAGATGATACAAAGGGGTGTGGCTTTTATTGAAGAGATGAACCAAAATGAAAAAACTGTGTATGTCCACTGTAAGGCAGGAAGAGGGCGGAGTACTACACTGGTGGCTTGTTACTTAATGAAGGTGTGTTCTTTTACTGCTAACTGTATTGCTGGCTTTTGACTGTCTAAAAGCAGACTAACCTTGGAGTAGAAGAGTACCGATAGGAGTAAATCAAGCCTGTGTCACTGACTGAAAAAAACATGTTTCTCGTGTGTTCACCTGACTTGAAATTCACCTTCACATTTCTGTCATTGCACATAAGCACATACAGACATTCTATTCCAAGCAATACGCAGGATGTCTGTCACATGAACCTAGTTTGGTGATCTTGGATCTCATGAGTCTCCTGTAGCTCAGTGGTAGAGCACCTGCATTGTCTAGTAACCAGAAGATCATAGGATCAACTCCTGTTGAGAGTACTCAAATGTTTTCTTTTGAACTGCCTGTGTTAATGACAGAAAAATCACCTTTCTTATATATTCACCAGGCTTAAAATTCACCATCACATCCATTATCATTGAGCGTAAGCACATAACAACATTCTAGTTCAAGCAGTATGTGGGATGTTTGTCACATGACTTTAGTTTGGTGGCCTTGGCTCCCACAAGTCTCCTGCAGCCCAGTGGTAGAGCATCTGGACTAGTAACAACAAGGTCATAGGATCAACTCCTTTTGAGAGTACTCGGATTTTCTCTTCAGAGCCAGCTGTCGCCTCCCATGCAGGAGTCATATTTCCTCCCTCCCTCCCCCGTCAACACAAAGGGAGGGAGGAAATACGACTCCCCTACAAATGCCTGGGTGGGAGGCTAAGCCACTTGTGTTGCTGTCCGTAAAAACATCTTTCTTCAATCGTGATTATTAATTTTTTCCAGGATTATTGTGATAATTAAAATAAGCTGTATGTAGAAGTAGCTCTCACTGTCTTCTTTTGTCTCTGCAGGCTAAGAAACTTACTCCAGAGAAAGCACATGAGTACATCAAAAGTCGAAGACCTCACATCTTACTTGCTTCTCGACAATGGGAAGCCATTCGATTGTTCCATAAAAGCCTTACTCAACAAGATAATGATCACAGCTTATAACAATCCACAACTTTCTTAATTTATGGTAAATATTGACTCATGGCCCCAGCAGCCTATTTAACTTCACCCTCCCCAACTCTGTGATTTCAGTTTCAAAAATGGAGACATTCTCTATTCCAAATCTGCTCAATTCTGGTCGTTTGCCAAATTTGTAGCTTGCGTAAAAGGACGCTATTTTACTCAAGTAAAATACCTTACTTGTAAAGCGCTTGTACCAATTCATATACATTATGCTTTCCCTATTGTAGTGTATAAATGCATTTAAAATTACCGTTGAAATAACTAGATATAAAAGTGGCCTCTCAAAGGGGCACTGTGCTAAAAATGTCTTGCTCTTCAGATATCGTGGGCGTTTCCCTTTCACATCTCAGCGCGATCTCACTTGATCTAAAAAATACCTCAGTAAAATTAATGTAACAGCAGTAAGGCTGGAGCTGTCATTGCAAAAAATGGCTTAAAATTTGAGGGAAAAAAGTGATTTTGATTATGTATTAAAATTTGAAATGATTAATTAATGGGCAAAGACAGGATACACTTGCCAACTTCTATTTACTCAGCTTGTGAAATAATTATGGTGCCTGGCCTCCCTCGACTAGCGTTGCTATTTGCAGGCTTGGCTTAAATGTTTTATAATTCAGTTACGAATGCAAATAAACATTGTGTACTCGCTAAACCATCACAAGCAACGCGTCGAAGGGCGTTCAGTCCATCGCTGAATTGTATAAACCTAAGCATTTTATAAAACGTGTACAACAGAAATGCTGCGTGTTTTCCCTCTTCTCGAGTGTTTCCTAAAATTTCTCAAGTGCTCATGTAACTCAAGAACGCGTGAGAAACGTTTCTTTACTATCGCGCGCTAATCCTGTTCATAATAAAAGATCAGGGGCGGATCCAGGATTTTTTTTAGGAGGGGGTGCACTCGCCTTTTGCTCTACTTCAACACCAATAAACCACATAGTTTTTTTTTGGGCAGAATACCAGTTGTATCAGAAAACCGCAGGTCATCTCAGGGGGAGGGGGGGTGCGCACCTCCTGCACCCTCCCCCTAGATCCGCCCCTGAAGATCGCGTGCACTCCTATTTATACGCACGAACAACGTAGCAAGGAGGCGTGCAGAGCGAACTATAAGCTTGGATATTTAATAGATGCCGTCTGCAAAATACAACTTGACTATCTACACAAGTGTAAACTTGACAACTATACATGTATAAAATCTGGGCTAAAGCCTTAACTGAAAAAACCTTTTGATACTACAAGGGAAAGGTGGGAACACATCCCACAACCAAATGAAGGCGCCCTAGACTTGGAGGGTAAAAGGGACAAAGGAAATATAATGGGACTTCTCTTTGGGGACACCTTTATTCAAGGGACACCTCTAGTCAGGGGACACAAAATTTGGTCCCAGAAAAATTTTTACATAATCTTTGTATCTGTTACCTCTATTGAAGGGTCACTTCCGTTCAGGGGAAAGGGACACATTTTCTGGGTGACACCTTTGCACGAAAAAAAAAACAACACTCACAAAACGCGTTCACTAGTCACAATGACCACAGATTTCACGACATGAACTATCTCACTTAAACCGATGTACTGAACTTGTCAGAATTCTACACACAATATCGTAGAGATTAGTTAATCATGATTTTTTTAAAAGGTGCAAGAGCTGAGGTGCATACATAATGAGCTAACAGCGTAACGTAATGTGCGCTCTATGGAATATAATGAAATTGTTTTTCTTGACCAATTACAACACAAGCCCTTGTTCATTGTTTTCTCAAACTAGCCTTCATCCCTTCCGTTTCCCTTCCGCGCTTTTCTCCCTTTCCACCTCCCCTTTCTCTTTTTGCGCCAGACGCGCAGGGCATTAGACTGGTGACTTTAAACAGATAGCAGACTGCTACGCAATACCCTAACTATGACACTACTATACACTAATTCCATTGTCTTCTTTTGATTACTTGCAGCTATTTGGCATTAGTTTTTGTATCTGTTTCACGGGTTAAGTAAAATCACTGTAACGAAAGAAAGCATCCATCTTCCAGGCTATTGTAAAAGTAAAACGGCTTTGTTATGTGACAAAACCATATACTTTTTTCGCAGAATTTACTTGAAAAAGGGCAAAGTTCGCAGCTCTTTTCTTATCAACAAAAGATGGCCGCCGTGACATCAGCTGAAAACGAGCAATAGCTCCTCCAAGATCACTTTTATAGAGACCTCTTATCAAACATGAGAAACGGTGTTCCATCCCGTAATGAACATTTCGAACTTCATCAAAAATACTCCCAACCGAATCTCTTCTCTTTGTTGGATACGTGATTAAAAAGGCTCCCTTGTCTTTGATTAGCCTGAGAAAACAGCCGGCATTTTGCAACGCCACCACTGGTTACCCCTCGAAATGACGTTTCAGAAACAAGCGCAGAAATTCAATGCTGATGACGGGACACTACCCAGATCTGGGTAGTGCATCTGATTGACTAAAAATTTGCTTCAGCCGACTGGGAGTCACTACCCAGATCTGGCTAGAGACGCGTCATCGGTATGGAATTTCTGCGCTCTTTTCTCAGAGGTAATTTCGCGGGAAACCAGTGTTGGCGTCGTGTAATGTCGGCTGGTTTCTTAGGCTAGTCTTTGATACATTGTAAGGAAACTTCAAAACGACTAACAGGCTGAGCGATTTCAGTTTATCACTTAGCGTCCGCTGTACCAGGACGTTTAATTCGTCTGAATCTTAAAGCGTCTGCCTCAACGTCCTTTATTTTTTCTAGGCGTCTCAAATGCGTCAAACGTCTCTACGGCCATCGTTTACTTAACAATTATTCGTCGAGCCCGAATGGGCTCTGAGTCAATAGCCCATGAGGCCATGAGGACGAAAGGAATAATTGTTTTAGTAAAATCCAACTAGTTGCTCAAAAACATCGAGACAAAAGAACTTTAGTCAGTTAAAGCTAGACTTGCATCTATTTTTTGCCGCGGAAAAGCAGGCGCTTTTCGCTACCAGTCGGCTATAACATATATTAGCCCAGTAGTAGCTCAACCAATCAGAACGCAGCATTGATGATAGACCACTAGTTGGATTTTACTAATATTATATAGTCGTAATAGCATTCACGAAAGAGAAAAACCCTCTGGTACAAACAAAACAGGAGTCAGTATGGTCTGTTTACAACTCTCTTTGAATTAAACGTATTAGCTAAAAATAACTCTGACAAAAGGCGTTTAGGAAACTTGATCATAAAGTAGGTAATCGGATTATAAAGCTACAACTGAGCTATTATAAACAAAAACCTGCTAAATTTCCGCTTAATTTTACATACTTCATAGAATCGCCTAAACCTCACAAAAACGCTAGTAGAATGAGGAATGAGGTCACGTGATAGCTTGTTGGATGCGGAATAGATAACTTGACATAAAGTAGAAATTAATGAAACCCTAACCCTAAACGCATAGTTTACAATTTATACCATTCCTCATGCTACGCCACCAGCCTAGTCACTAGGAGTTCTTCTGGACCCTACCGTGACCTGTGACGTCACCAAGAGAGACTCGCCCGCTGCTTCCCAGACTTTGCGCGTACAACGGGGAAGAGAGAACGCCTAGAGACTATGCTGCCAAGCCGCGTGTCTTTTCGCTGAGTTACTTCTCCTCTTACCCAATCCGCTTACAAAACGGTTATAATCATACTTTCAAATGTTAACTACAACTAGAAAAATTCTATTTTCGTGTCATTTTAAAATGAACGATAAAAATGTACACTTTGTCTAATCCTTAAAAAGTAAAACTCGAAAGGAGTTTGTAAACGTCTTTGCTACGGTTGAACTTAAAGAAAATTGAGCTAAATAGGTTCATCCACAGGGCGACCACTAAAAGTTAATACTGTACGTGGTTCTTCGCTGGTGCTTCGAACAGTACTGGAAATCCTTTATTTGCAACTACAAGGGAGGACTGAAAAGCAAACTTTAGAACCTGCCTTAGCCTCAGGTGCAGCATTGGAATCCTTATTTTTCTATTGGTGTCAGCATCTGTCGTGGTAACGCTGCGCCCTCTGAAACAATCAGCTAAAAGAGTATGCCAAGAAACAGCAGATCTGACGGCTTTCAAACGTACATCAGTGAACTGCAAAAATAAAAATATTGCCAAATATTAGCTATTAGATCCAGACTAAGGCGGGTCCTGTCAAGATAAATGGTTATGCAATAAACAGTTTCCGCAAGTTGATATCTTGAAGAAAGGACATACAGCGATATGAAACCAATTTACTTTGCTCATTGTAATTTTGATTAAAAAGGAAGAGGAACGTTATTGGGGTCAGTTGACCAATTAGAAATAACTTAAGTTAAAAACTGCGAATAAGCTTTAAACATAAACGTACGTTTCCAAAAGTACCTTTTCAATGGTAAAGAGTCCTCTGGGAGAAAAAAGGCAAAAAATACCGTAAAGAGATGACGGCTTCATGTTGTAACAGGGAGGGCAACTTGGTGTCATGACTTTTCATTCCAGTCTTACTCAAACTCAAGCTACTTAAGATTAATTCGACCCCATCATTTCACAGCACAGCGGTTTTGTGGAATTGATGGTTCTCAACGATAGTCGTTAGGATGGTTAAAAGCCCCTGCAAGGATAACATTCGTTCTCACTCTTTGATAAAGCTGTGCGTCTTTGTTATTTAACCCCTTTCCCAATAACAAAAAATGTTAAAAAAGTGACAATTAGAGTGCTGTCACCGTATATAATTAATCTATAACTACAAGTGTAATTTATCTAGCACTACTAATTTATTTTCCTTTTTGGCTTGTGTTCACTTGGTAGCACGTTTTCTGGTGCCTAACTTATTGCAATTCACCTTTAATGTTTCCTTGTTTACCTCCAAAAATTGGCATAGCCATTGCCTTCGATTTCTCTTAGGACGACTGTAACAACCACGAAAAATTGGAAAAAATAATTTCCGGAAAATTTTGGAGGGGCGTGGGGGCAGGTGGGGGTGGTTGCAAACAAGGTGCATTATGGTCCATGTGAAAATAGTGAATGTAAAGAAAGGAGAATAGGATGTGTAGATGAATGCCTATTTGAATGAACTCTACAAATTGAAACAAAGCCTGACAAAATATTGTTCATAGATTACAAGATTTTTGACGTTACCTCGGCATTGAAGGTTATTTATTCGTTCCCACCAAATTCCAAGGTGACGTCATCACCAATAAGCACGAACGGTGCCCAATACTTGACTGCATTAAACTCCTCAGATTCTCTCATACAGTTCATTGTTTGATTCAAGGATTCACTAGCACTTGTTCCTTTCACAAGATGCTGATAGAAATTTTTCATGAATTCCAAAGTGGCTTTATCATCAATCGCCCACAACGACACCAGAACAGAACGAGCACCAGCACCCAAAAATGCCCGTGCTATACCGACCACACCCTCGGCTTTGATCTCCCCACGAGCACTGTGACAGCAACTGAGTACAACTAGTCTTGCTCGCATATGAACACCCAGTACATCTCTCATCGTCAAAATGTTCTTTTTCACACCTTTTGTTGACGCTAGGGCAATCTCGCCCGTTTCCATATTGCCATGTGCAGCGATGTGCACCAAGGCAATAGAATCGAGTCGGGCTAAAACTTCATCCTTTGTGGCCTGTGTTCCAATTAGAGGTGTACTGCCAAGCATTCTGCCAATCATTTCTACTTCCTCCCTGGCACATGGTAGCGGTGGAAGCTCTGTCAAAGGGTCACCCACAAGAAGGGTGCCTGACTTGTGATGATAATCTACTGGACAATCCGCAATCATTTTCAAGCTGGTGAGGGATGGAGCCAAGCGAATTTTGAATGACTCGCAAAGGTACTTGAAATCTGGGTTCTGGAATGCAGCAAATGGGGCCAAGCAAAGTGAACCTTCAGGAACGAATATTAGTTCGCTGCCCAAAAGTAGATCTTGAATAGGCTCAATTATCATGTCATACAATGTACTCAAGGCACTGCTATGAAGGTCCAAGAGTTGGGTTTGTCTGTCATCCTGGAGCGATGTTTTAGCTATTAGTCTTTTATCCCTCGCCAATTCAAGTGATCGATCTTCACACTCCAAAAGATCTGTTGCTCCAATTTCCTGCTGCAAAATCTGTAAAATAGCCTGAAAGAAAATGTTGACTTTATTCCGCGAATTGATTTGCTTCTTTCTTAGTTCAACACTCTTTCCTTTCTGGCAGACCCAGAAATTTAATTCACTCTTTCCAAAGGCTATAAAAATTGTATTTGGAGGAAGGTCACTGAGCAGTTCATTGACCGTTTTTATTCTGGCTGTACCTGGTCCAGTATACCTCCTTTCAAAGGCATATTTTAATTCAATAAGATCTTTTAAACCTTGTGCGCGTCCTTGCTCGGCAGAAAACAAAGCCTCCGTAACGCTACCTTCTGCTAATTTCAAGCGCCAAAGGGCTGCGTATGCTGTCTGGTATTGATCACGCAAGCTTATTTTCCACTCGTCGTTCAATTGAAGACGCTCTCTAATGTTATTAAAGAAAGTAATTCCTGTCTGGTAATATTCAATAGCCACTGGAAATTGGCCTAGTAATTCAAACGATTGACCAAGATTCGAACACGCTGTTCCCTCACCCAATGTGTCACCCAACTCTTTTGCAATTTCCTGGTTACGTTTAAAGTAGTCTATGCCGGTCTTCAAATCTCCTAGAAGGTACTGGACCTGGCCAAGATTGCCATACGCCTTTCCCTCCCCCGATTTGTCACCCAATTCTTTCGCAATTTTCAGTCCACGTTCATAGTAGACGACCGCTGTTTTAAGATCTCCAAGACGTTGATGGGCGATGCCAAGATTGCCATTTGCCCCTCCTTCTCCCGGTCTGTCGCCCATAGCTTTCGCAATCTCCAGAGATCGTTCATGGTAGTCTATGGCTGTTTTAAAATTTCTCAGACTGTCATGGGCGCATCCAAGATTGCCATACGCCCTTCCCTCCCCCGATTTGTCACCCAATTCTTTCGCAATTTTAAGAGAACGTTCAAGGTAGTCTATGGCTCTTTTAACATCTCCCAGACTGAGAAAGGCGCAGCCAAGAATGCCATACGCTTTTCCTTCTCCCAATGTGTCACCCAACTCTTTTGCAATTTTTAGATGACGTTCTTGGCAGTCTATGGCTGTTTTAAAATCTCCCAGACTTTGATGGCAAAAGCCAAGATTGCCATATGCCGCTCCTTCTCCAGATGTGTCACCCAACTCTTTTGCAATTTTCAGATGACGTTCATGGTAGGCTATGGCTGTTTTAAAATCTCCCAGACTGCTATGACAGATGCCGAGATTACGATATGCATATCCTTCTTCCGCTCTGTCACCCAGCTCTTTCGTAATATTCAGATGCCGTTCATGGTAGACTATAGCTGCTTTAAAATCTCCTAAACGTTCATGGGCGGATCCAAGATTGATATACGCAGTTTGTTCTCCCGACCTATGACCCAGTTCTTGAGCAATTTTCAGATGACTTTCATGGTATTCTATGGCTGTTTTAAAATTTCCCAGACTGCTATGTGAGATGCCAAGTTTACCATATTCCTCTCCTTCTCCAAACCTGTCGACCAATTCTTTAGAAATTTTCAGGCTACGTTCATTGTAGTCTATGGCTGTTTTGAAACTTCCCAGCCTGTTATGGGCGTCGCCAAGATTGCTATATGCAATTCCCTCTCCTGATCGGTTGCCCAATTCTTTCGCAATTTCCAGATGACGTTCATGATAGTCTATTGCTGTTTGAAAATTTCCGAGACTGAGATGGACGATTCCCAGATCGCCATATGCCCTTCCTTCTCCCCGTCTGTCACCCAGTTCTTTCGCAATTTTCAGGCTACGTTCGTGGTAGTCTTTGGCTGTTTTGAACTTTCCCACGCTGTTGAGGTCGCCGCCAAGATTGCTATACGCTTGTTCTTCTCCCGATCTGTCACCCAATTCTTTGGCAATTTTCAGACTTTGTTCATGGAAGTCTATGGCTGTTTTAAAATTCCCCAGACTGTACTGGGTGTTGCCAAGATTGTTATACGCTTTTCCTTCTGCTAATCTGTCTCCCAACTCTTTTGCAATTTTCATGCAACGTTTATGGTAGTCTAAGGCTGTTTTAAAATCTCCCAGACTGTGACAGGAGATGCCAAGATTGGCATATTCCTCTCCTTCCCTTGATCTTTCACCCAATTCTTTCGCGATTTTTATACTACGTTCATGGTAGTGCATGGCTGTTTTGAAATCTCCAAGACTGTGATAGGAGATGCCAAGATTACCATATGCCGCTCCTTCTGCGGATCTATCACCCAGCTCTTTCGCAAGTTTCAGGCTACGTTCACAGTAATTTATAGCTGTTCTAAAATTTCCCAGACTGTCTTGGGCATTGCCAAGATTGTTATACGCCTTTCCTTCTCCCGATCTGTCACCCAAGTCTTTTGCTACTTTAAGGCAACGTTCATGGTAGTCTACAGCCGTTTTAAAATCTCCCAGAGCGTAATGGGCGCATCCAAGGTTGCCATACGCAGTCCCTTCTCCCGCTCTATCACCGAGTTCTTTTGCAATATTCAGCTGACGTTCATGGTAGTCTATGGCTGTTTTGAAATCTCCCAGACTTTGACAGGAGATGCCAAGACAGCCATACGCCGCTCCTTCACCCGATCTGTCACCCAATGTTTTCGCAGTTTTTAGGCGACGTTTATAGTAGTCTTTGGCAGATGTAAAATCTTCCAGACTGTCAAAAGTGTTTCTATGGTTGCCATAAGCCTTTCCTTCTTCCGATCTGCCATCAAAGTTGTCAATTCTACTAGAACTGCTAGTGCTCCCAATGGTGTGCGTCGGATTCGCGTCAGTTCTCTGCGAAGCAAATCACGCAAAGTGTATGAAATCACATGTTACATTAAAATCTATACCTGGATATAACCGCGGCACTATACGCTGTAAGGCACCTGTTGGGCCGGAATCCCCCTTTTTAATTTTTCAAATTCAACCAAAAGGGTTAACGTGGTAAGGTCAAATAGTCAAAGAAGAAATACAACAGAAATCGGCAGATATTGAAAGGAATTTAGGAAGGTTTAATAAACATTCCAGTACAAGTCGGTGTTCTGATTGGATTAAGCTTATAATAAGTGTCATCGATGACAAATAGTGTATATTATTCATTCTTATAGACTCCATTCTCGGTACCTTGCAACTCGTAAAGACGGAACGGGTTTGTAAGGGAGTGTGAGTTAAAGTTAACTGGCAGCACGTAAGCGACCAATCGTTTCAGTTGTTATGTGTAAAAAGTAAAACAATTAAACTGATTTTTTTTTTCTCAATCGAGTGTGGCAAAAATGGCTGGCCTAAAAACCCAACATCAAATTTCTATAAGATAGCACTCTTAGTTTTGGAACGCCTTGAAATTGTTGTAGAGTAGGGACCTAAAACTGCACAATTCTCTTCTATTGGTAGTTCGTTACTCTGATTTTGCGAGGCCCATTTCCGACAGGCCGCCCATTCAGTCTCATGTTCGCCGTTTTAGGCAAGTTTTAAACATTGCTAGTCGGGTACCAAATTTTTTTGTATCATTGATGCTTAATCTGAAACTCTACAGATACTTAGCAGTTGTTATCTTTTGGTAAGTCCTAGACACCGTAACAAAGACATGGGAGGGCTACCCAAGAACTACACATTGTGCTTAAGGAGGACGCAGGGCTTGAGTTTGAGGAATTGGGAAATGCAATGGAGGATAGATGTTCGTGGCAAACTATTGTGGGGTTGTGTTCGAGCAACTCGCTCGCCACACGATGAGGTACCAGGAATCTGATTTACATCTCGGCCTTTATTCTTCTTTGACTTCTGCTAACAATCTTAATTTTCCTACTCTTGTAACTCTTTTCTACTTTTCTACTCTTCTCTACTTACTAGTTCAAGTATAGTAGCGGTTTTTATAGCCAAAGCTGGACATGTTTGGGTTAGCTGACCGGAAGAGTTTCTATTGTATATCTTATCGCTAACTTTGCAACAGGTTTGCTATTGTAAGGGAATAGATTAGCCTACGCACAGCCGCAAGACAAGTACCAAAGAACCTAGGCCAGCTCTAACACCACAAACACGACCACCTGCAAAAACTAATTAATATCTGTCAATGCCAAGCTAATAACATTCCTAATAATTGTGGCAATAAGTAAAAAAATAGTTCTTTTGATCTACTAAAAGAAAAAAATTTTTTTGTTGCAGGAACAACATGAAAAACTTGTAGCGGCGGTGAGAAAATGAGAAATGCTAGCGGCCACCATGATGAAAAATGAGCAGCAGTGAAAAAAAAGTGGACAAGGACACTTACGACATTTCCTCCATAAAACGTGTAACTAGGAAGTTTCTAGAAGTTTCACCTTGTAGTCGTGAAAAACAACGGCAAAGAAATGTCCAAAAAAGACTCTGGTGTACATGCAAAGTTGCTTTTTTGCTTAAGACCAATTGTCGTTTTTTCACCGTTCTCTTTGCCTTCGCCGCGTAGCATTACACGATTCTATATTTTGTTTTTACCCCTGGCTAAATCTATATATTACCTTGATAATTAATTAACCCAAGAGGAACAGTAATTATTGTTTCTGGTGAATATCTATGTTCCCCAAGGCGACATTGATAGAAACATTGAAACTTGTGGTCGTATTTGACAGTGAAGTGGAAAAATCGGGCGTAATGATACCAAAATCACTCTCTCAAAGGAGACGCATTCGCGAAGAGGCTGGATCTGGTACCGAATTCTGCACATAAAACACATATGTTTGAACAAGTAGAACAATCTTTTCAGTACGTCATGAAAATTACACAATTATTTGCCTATTCTTTGACTGAATTCAACAGAAACGTTTTTCTGGAGCATATTAAATATTTCTAAACCTTCATGTTAGAGATTATTGACCATTTAATAATAAAAAAGGGCGAAACTTTATTTTCTAAGTCAAAATTTATTCTCTTGTTATACAAAATTCCTTATCTTGTCTCTTATTCCCCATAAATTCCCGCACATTCATTCCAACGCTAAAGAGATAATGGTCGGAACACACTACAGGACGAGCGACAAGTTGCTGCAACACTGAGGACGAGGCTTGTCGTCTAGTGCGTACCGTTACTTGTGCAGTTAGAGTGATTTTCGTGTGACCTTGAAAAATGAAATCGGTAAGTGTTCGTTATTTGTTTTATCAGCCAAGGGATGAAAAGATAAAAATATTACCCTTTTTGTTTTCCCGCCAAAAGAGAATACCCTAGTTCGATTGGCCAATCGTGTTGCAGTATGACATCAAAGCGAAGTATTGGTTAATTTGTTGAACGTTTTCGGACATGAAGTTTTTTCACCCGAGGGTTCGCTTAACCAACCAACCAACCTACCGTATCCGTTCGATAAACCAATCAAATCGCTCTCTTTCCGTTCGTTTGTTGTTTCTGTTATGTTCGCGCGTTTTCATTTCAAGGTCATACGAATTAAAATCGCTCTAACCCGGCATGCGTGTGCAGACGTCTTGCTAAGTTTTTGTTTCACTGGTCGAAACTGATTAGTTGGTATCCGCCTACTACCAAGAGTGTAATATTTTTTTTCATCCTTACCTTTTCTTGGTGGCTTTCTTGCAGTTTGCATTTTTCTTTCATGGACGAGCCCCGAATTCCCAACAACTTCTGGTTATTCGGGTCAATCTTTAAGTAGTTAAATTGTTCAGTTAATTTTCATATAATTTTACAAATTGCAAAGCTACCCAACTTGAAAGGTACTATTTATAATTACGCAACGTTTCGTTGGTCATATAACCCCAAATTAAGTGTCTCTGATTGCAAATGATTTTCAATACAATAATATCTTTTTGTGTAGCAGCTCCCGATTATCAAAATTAAGTTTGCTAATTTGATAAGAGGATACATTTTCTTGCCTGAGGATGCCTCGTGTGATAGAAAAGGATATAGTCATCATGCAAAAAGGGGAAATCTGTACAGTAACTGGAAAGCAGCCGATTGATATACTTGCTCGTGACCTCACACATGAAAGATACTTTTAAAACTAGGAGTAATCGGAGCTTAGAAGAGTGCGTTCGATATGTTTGTAAGGCGTACAGGTAGGGTGGATGGTTATTGCTATAGATTAAGCCCAGTTTCCATATGATCGCTACGATCGCTGCGATCGCTGAGAAAAAAAAGTTCAGCGATCATATGGAACCACTCCCCAGCGATCGCAGCGACAACGATCGCTGAGATATAACTTTTTATATCTCAGCGATTGTTGTAGCTGAGATCGCTAGAGAATGGTTTCATATGATCGTTATGATCCGGAAGTTTTTTTTCTCAGGATCGCAGCGATCACATCGATGGTAGCGATCATATGGAAACCGGGCTTTAATTTGATCATGGAATATTTTAAACGTAAGGATTGCTTAAAGCGAAACCTCTGTTTAAACTGTGTATCATCATGAAAAAGCCTTGAAGGCTAGTGATATCGTATGTTCCGTCTCAGTAAGTGCAGTAGTTTGGTCGAGTGTGTTGATTTCAGTGACTTGAGTGGAGCTACTGTGGGCTGTAGTAAGTTTTTTCGAATAAATAACATAGACCTAAAATGTTCGTTTGTCCGGTGCCGAAAATATCACAAGTCATGATGAAACGGCGCCGCCGAGCTTCACATCTCGGTAGATTTACTTTGTGGCACAACGGCCGCCGAGCTACACAACTCTGTAGATTTACTTTGTGGCACAACCGGCGCCGAGCTACACAACTCGGTAGATTTACTTTGTGGCACAACGGCCTCCGAAACTCTTTGAACGTTTTCAAAGATTCAGCAAAGACAGATCGATAGTAGACCTTCAGCATACTCTTGAAATATGTACGCTATACGAAGATTCAGAAAACTTTTAAAAGATTTACCAAGACAGAATAAAAGACCTCGACAAACGCTTAAGGACGCACTAATCACCACGTGAGTTAGTTCGTCAAAGTGAGGCAAAACGTAAGCAAGCCCCTCAAAGCGAGGCAAATGTGTGTCGACGACGACGACAAATGCAGCCTCGAAAAAACCTCCCTTATTAATTGCACAGGGAACCCAATAATGCACAGAACACCCAATGCAAATTAGGGGTTGCGTTCTCGTACCTCGAACGCAATTAATTACTGGTCATTTTTTATAATAATCTATTGCTTTCGTAAGAAAGGGGCTGATTTCATGAGCCGAGGTAGAACGGTATGTCGAGATCTCGGTCCAATAATTAACACAAAATCAACTTCGTGCACGTGGTTAATAGACAATTCAGCCATCCTTGAATCGAAACTGGTATTGTGAAATGGCGCCGCCGAGCTTTAATCGAACGCTGAGATATTGCTGATAACCGCGGCAGTGTTAGCTCAGTCGGTAGAGCGTGTTGACTGCAGAGCGGGAGGTTGCGGTTTCGATTCCTGGGGTCGGATCAATACTCAGGGTCTTAAAATAACCGAGAAATGAAGGTACTCCCTTTGCACTGCAAGCGGCTAGACCTTCGCGTGGCTCGGATGACCGCGTAAAATGGCGGTTGCGTCTCCAGTTGGAGACGTAAAATATAGTCTCCCCAATTAGTACTTTCGTGCTAAATACATTGACACTAAAATAAAAGTGCAAGTGCATTTTTTTTGTGATGCCGTGATCCCTACCGAACCGGGCAAAAAATATGCGAAATTTTGGTGTTATACAGTTGCACTCTCACATTGAGATAGTTTTTAGTCTTCTGTCTTCTGTCCACAGTTACCGGACTAGATCTCTTACTAATGAAAATTACTATGTTGAACAAGTTAGAACTGAAAATATGAAGCGAGCCTTCTCTATTTCCGGTGCTTTAATTTGGAACAGTATTCCACTTTCTATCAAAACACTTAAAAAAATCAATTCAAAAGCCAACTAAAGAGAAAACTCTTTGAAATACTGGAAAAAGAGGACGACTATATTAGAGTCTCTGAAATTACAGGGCAATTCTCAAAATCGTAACATGGTGTACTTCCGTATGAAGTACGGTCTGCCTTCCTGTCTCACTCTGGCTATAAACCACATGACAAACTAGATTGCTTCTCGGATTGTTCGTTTAACATATATATATATATATATCTATACAATTTTCTTTTTCTCTTGTACCCGCCTCGAATAGCCTTCGCTAATTGCGGGCACAAGCTTTGTAAGCTATATTTAATTTGAAATAAACTTACTCTTGTTGTTGTTGTTGTTGTTGTTGTTGTTGTTGGTTGACTCTTTCACATATATACACTTTTTTGTACCAAAGCCTTTGTTTTGATTCAGTTTCGTCAAGTCTTAGAAACCGAGCGTTCTCTTCGAATCCTAGGGCGCAGGCGCTAAGCGCGCGGTGTTTTCTCTTAAACGGGCGGCGGCAAGATTCGGAGAGATCTCTTGGTTACGTCAGGGAAATTGACTCCAAATCTATTCTATCAACTTTAGGAAAGGATACTGCTAATCCCTTATCACACCAAGTGATGGCTTCGTCAAACTTTTTCAACTGAACGCAGGCACTTGCACCTGTGAATACACAAAGCACAGTTTAGCTCCAACACATTTACTGTATTCAATGCTGATTATCTTGTTTGTTGTACCAAGGGAAGGACTATTTGAAAATTTGTGTAGGTGATGAAAGTCAAGAGAAAACTACGCGAAAAAAAATCATGTGCATGGAACAGTCCACGGATCCTTTCAACTGCACAACTGCACAGCCAATCAACATTGCCTCGATCTAATGAGCATTTTTTTTGTAGCGATAACTGCGTAGTTTTACAAACATTACTCTTGTTATGATATCCTACGCTATCATGTTATAAACAGCGGCAGCAGCTTTATTTTAGTGGAAGCTTGTGATAGGGAAGAGATATAAGCTGGCTTAACCTACTGTACACCAGACCGATCAGAGAGTCAAAGAATCATGGTTAATACAGCTGCAGCTGAACGTTAAAACAGTACTGGGAGAACATCACGTTTGTTGTTAAGCGAGGGAAATGAGACATCGTTAACAACTCGGAGAGAAGAGAGGCTTTTCCATAGGTTGACTGGTGTGTTGGAGGAGAGTTTACCTACGTGCAACGGAGTATATTTTACTAAGTTCGGAAATTTTTGATATTGTGATGAACATTAGGTTACCATGGTTACAGTCCGTTTGGTTGGCCACAAGCTTTTCAATGGCTAATTAAGGACCTGTTTAATGGAGTGAGGGACCCCGGTCTAGTGGGGTTGGTTTCTTTTGTTTTCACGCTCTGGGGGACACAAAACAAAAGAAACCTACCCCACTAGGCCGGGGTCCCCCACTCCATGTAAACAGGGCCTAACTTGGAAAGAAATTTCTGGATCCAGGTATTTTTGCTTAGGAGGGGCCAACCTGAACTCCAGTTGAAGCCAGTAACTTCCATCCTTCTACGTCGTTACACACTGTTTATTTTTTTTTTACCACAGTACATGTGAACATGGAACATTCTACTCATAAAATCATTCGCCTCTTGTGTTAAAATTGCTAAATGATGAACTTTCTCTGTTCAGATTTAATTAATTTGATCAAGTCCCAAGGTTAAAAGACAACATGAAAAAGCATTAGTTCTGTATCTCAGCCAGGAAGTGGAAGTTGTATGCAACAATTCAGGACCATGCAGGGGTAACTGCGTCAGTTTTATAGCAGCTGGTTGGCTTAGTACTTGTTCAGTCGGATATACTGGGGGGATCCACACCCCAAAGACCCTCCCCCCTGGATTCGCCACTGAATTTTGACGACGGGACTATAGCTAACTTACCTCGCACAAAAGCTTTCAAGAAAGATGGTCGTAGGCCCACGGCAATTTTTGCATCATCCAGTGTTTCAGTGTAATTACCTGTGAAAGAATGAATGCAAAAAGACGACAGAACCATTTGACCACAGTACTCACATAATCACTGCTAATATTTATAGCAGTTGTTACTCTTCCCTGCCCCCAAAACAATCCGATAGGCAAAACGAAATTAAAGATATTTAAGACAACTAACAGCAACTTCTCACCCAAATTAAAACGTGCCGCCGCCCTGTTGCTGTAAAGTATGGCGTTCAGTTCTTCATCTTTACAGTTCACTTTAATTCCTTCCGTGTAGAAGTGAATGGCGCTGTTAAAATTGTTCTTCTTGTACTCATCGTTGCCCTCATTTTTGTAGACCTCAGCGATTGCTACAATAACAACAACAACAACAACAATAATAATAATAATAATAATAATAATAATTGTCACTTACATGGCGCAATCTCCATATGAATGCTCAATTGCGCTCCACAGTAGACCGTGAGCGGTTGTCCTTCTTCCCTCATTGCCACGTGCGGAGAGCGAAATAGTGAAATTACGTAAATTAATGGTAAAAAGGAGGAGAGACTGGGGCGGAGAGAAGACTCTTATAATTTATTCGCTCGGGCTTCCGCCCTCGTTCCTCGCGGCTTCTTAAAACTAGGTTTAAAAACTTCTCCTGATGGCTGATATTGGCCAGGTTTAAAGGCGCTCAATTTTTGACGATTTAGGCCTGCCACCCTTTCAAAATAACGTCGGTGTAGTTCCGGGTGTAGTTGCATCCCGGAGTAGCCAATAGATAAAAATCGAAATCGATGAAAGTTGTTAGTAATCAAGTGATTTTTATCGATTGATAACGGAAAACGGTGAAAATCTATCTGGGGTAACCTGAATTTAGTTCAGACACCGGCCCCTTCGACTTGATTGCTACCGATTTTTATCGACTGACTCAAAACTCCGGGCTCAAAAGAAAAATAAGGAACTGCTCGCAGTCTAGCTTCACAGAAGTTCTAAAAATATCAATAATAATAGTAATAATTACATAAGTGCATACGAGTAAAAATTAAGAACCCTGTCATGAAAAAAACTTGGGACAATAGAAATATTTTCAGTTTAGTTTTAAAACATGATAGAGTCGTGTTTGTCCTTATGTCATGTGGTAGGTTGTTCCACAACTTTGGGGCAGCGAACATAAAATCGCAATTACCAAGGGTCTTTGATGATTTCTCTGGAGGAAACCGGAGTAAGGTTCCATCACACAAATAAGAGAAGAAAGATGAGAAGGAGCCATGTTACTTAAAATCTTAAAAGTAATTAAAATTCACTTAAAATCGATGTTTTGCCTCAGAGGTAGTCAGTGCAAATCCCGTAATCTTGGCGTGACGTGGCAGAATTCAGGCACTGAATATACCATGCGAGCACATGCGTTTTGAGTTCCCTGGAGCTTTAAGATAACACTGTTAGGCAAACCGAAGAATATAACATACCAAATTACAATGATTTTAGTCAGTGTATTTCTAACTTTTGAACTTGCGTAATATTAAGTCGTGTTTGTTTTAATTGAGAATAGACCAATTCCGACTTAGCAAAAATCATACTTGGCAGCGATGCTTGGGGGAATAAAACAAAAGAAATCATCTCGAGGCTCAGTAATGAATTATTCATTTCTCTTGTTTTATTCCCCCAAGCCTCGGAGCCAAGTATATTTTTTTTAAAAAAATCAAAATGGTCTATTTTTCTTTGTTTTTATCATTCCTTCTTTAACTTCTGCAACTGCTGAGATGAAATTAAAAGACACCGTAAGAATATCTTTTACGAATAGAGCGGTTTTCATTTGAGTGTCGAAAAGTAATTGGTTTTGCACTTTCTACACGATGCGATTGGCTTAAAAGATTCGCGCCACCTTTTCATCCAATCAGAAGTAAAACCAAAGCCAATTGTGACGCGCTCGCATGCATTTTCCCGCGCTTTGCGTCAGCCACATGTAATTACTTCGAGTTTTGATTGGTTCAATGTATTGTCTGTGTCCTATGTGATTGGCCAGTGTAATTACCTTGGTTTTGGTCTTACGACACTCAAACGAAAACCACTCTATTGAATAAAATGGCCTAAACTCAATATTATTACCCTCACATCCGTAAAAATAGATAGCTAAGAGCGTTAGCCGGGCGAACTAAATTCGCTGTCGACATGATAAGGAAACATTATGTTGTTTCTCACCTCTTAAATTGTCATCATCAAAGTGCAGTGTTTCCTCAGCAGCTGATGTGCCTTCGCCTTCTTTCGAAGCTGTGATTGCACTTCTCGCCATGCTTGAAGATTGACGAATTGCTGATAAAGGTGTTCCCTGCTAATAGATTCAGACAGATTATTGCACGGTGATATTTATCTGTCTTCGAAAGAGAAATTGAGACTGTTATATATTGTCTTGAAATCGGGCTCAGTCATTTTATTGTACGAAGTTGTGTTCCTGAAGATGAGACAACTCACTGTAACTTCATGAATAACGTAACTTGAAGGCAGTGCATCTTGGAAAGGGCCGAGGTCTCTTTCCAGGGGCACCGAACGACGGTTTCCTCCTAAATACATTGAAAACTCTTTTTAGGCTATCCAGAGAGCTTTTACATTTCATGAAAGCATTCTAAGCGGCTCAATGAAATTTGTATCTGTTCGGTCATCCTAGGGGAAGTTGAGTCTTTTCGAAATTGCAAGGGCTTCAGAATTATTTTCCCGAAAATTTGAGATGTAATTTTTACGAAAGTGGAATTTTTCGTATTCCTCTCTCCGTCACATGTTTTAATAGGGAAATTTTAGGTTTCCTTTTTCTACGACAATTAGCATAACATGGAGAGTAAAATGTGAGAAATTAAAGTTCAGAAAATGGTAGGGGATTTAGTAGATAAGCTTCTAAAATTGTACCTGAATGGAGCGGTCATCTAGAAATGTTTAGCCCTCCTCAAGCAATAAAAAATTCTCCTAGGCAATATTTGCTTCCCCGAACAGATAATTTACAGAAAACAGTCGTAGGGTGCCCGTTTTTTTTTAAAAAGCATGTATTTCTTTCTATTACCACCAACGGGTCGCTCTTGCTTAGAGTAACAAGAACGAGTGCTATACCTGGCCATTTCTTGATAGACTTGAAGAGGTCGTGGTTCTGGTTGTACACACTCTCCAAAACGTACACACTCTCCAAAACCAGGAAATTTTAAGGCTCAAGCATAGGTATTTGTGGCATCACAACCAGCAATGTAAACACCAGCAAAACCCTCACAAACTCTTAACCCCCAAAACATAACCACCACAACCAACAAAGCTAACGCAATTGCAACAAATACAACCGTCACAATCTGAACGACACCAGAACCACTACACATGCATGTTGGTTGTGGCGCTTGTGAGGGCTGTATTCGTTGTGCTGGTTGTGTTGGTTGTGCTGTTTGTGTTGGTTGTGTTGGTTGTGGTGGTTGTGATGGTTGTGTTGGCTGTGGTGGTTGTCATGGTTGTGTTGGTTGTGTTGGTTGTGTTACTTGTGTTGGTTGTGCTGGTTGTGATGGTTGTGTTGGCTGTGGTGGTTGTCATGGTTGTGTTTGTTGTGGTGGTTGTGTTGTTTGTGTTGGTTATGCTGGTTGTGTTGGTTGTGCTGGTTGTGATGGTTGTGTTGGCTGTGGTGGTTGTCATGGTTGTGTTTGTTGTGATGGTTGTGTTGGTTGTGTTAGTTGTGTTGGTTGTGTTGGTTGTGCTGGTTGTACTGGTTTTTTGGTTGTGCTGGTTGTGTTGGTTGTGCTACTATTGAGAGTTGTGCTTGTTCCGCTAGTTGTGCTGGCTGTGAGGGGTTTGGTGAATTTGAGGGTTGTTGTGGTTGTGGAGGTATTAGTTGGGCTGTTTGTGTTGGATGTGAGTGTTGGTCAGTATTCTGAGGGTTGTGGGAGGTGCACTCTATATCATTGGACTCATTGGGGTTTCTTGGAATCTGTTCTCTTTGATTGATACTACAATTGTTTCTATCATATAAAAAGGAGTAAAATACCAGGCAAAGTTCTTGCATTTTGGAAAATAAATCAACAGAGCCCTTACACTCTGAAGCATGTTCAATTCAAATTTTCATGGTTGTGCTGATTGTGCGGGTAGTTGTGCCACGAATACCTATGCTGGAGACTTAAAATTTCGTTGTTGTGGAGAGTGTGCACAACCAGAGCCACAACCTCTTCAAGTCTTTCAAGAAACGTTGCAAATTTGACGAGAGCAGTGAGGCCTAATGAGAAAACTAAACAAATACAATCAAAGAAAAAAATTATCAGTTACATGTCTAAACATACAGCCCAAGAATACTACGTGAACCAATCTGTACATCATGAGTTTGTTTTTCTGCTGTGAAAAGACGGCTGAAAAGAATCCTATTTGCCAGCTGAGAAATATTGCCCATAGTTCGTTAAAGGTGCCAAATAGATCAGACTGCAATATTTATGCGAATAACCAGCATTCAGGCGAGCCAATGATCACCAGGTATTATTACTGAACATACACAAGGAGCCTGATCAGAAAATTCGAAAGGACGAAATAACGTTTGTAGCTAATAGTCAAAGACCTACAGCTAAAATGTGGAGATACCTTATCCTTCTTATCCCAGTTTTGAAGCAGCAAACAGGTAGCGTGGCTACTGGAGAAGGATTCAAATTGCATTTTAAATGATGAGAGCTGAGTTTTTCCCACTTTTTTTCTGACGGAATAAAAGCAGCTTACACGTCGCACTGTCTGGTTAGGCCTTCAAAGCATACTGTCACCGAGAACTCTTCTCTGTCACGCTTCCAAAAGTTCTTTTAATAGACCTTGTCACGGTTTTCGACGACATCTGGACGAGTAGGCAAACGTGTGAGAAATGACAGTGTTTATGTGAGAATGTGATGTCAAATAATTTCCTTAAAACGGCTGTTCTGACAAAAATATCAATTGTAAACTAAAGGTACAAAGCAAAGGATTGTCCTAAAAAATTTTGGAGGCGTACCTGTGCATAAATTTGTCCAGAGGCTTGCTTTAGACTTTCCATATTGTTTGTCTGTAATTTTCCGGGAAATGTATAAAAATGTCTTCTAGTCCATGTAACGCCCTCAAATTGTTTCAGTAGAATCCTTAGGAGTGAAGCTTTAGCTTACAAATCATATTTTTTTCAGAACAGCTGTTCTACGGAAATTATTCGAAATTAGATTCTCATACAAACACTGTAATTTCTCACCCGTTTGCCTACTCGTCAAGATGGCGTCGAAAACCGTGACAAGGTCTATTTACACCCTTCTTCTCTTTATCATTCTATAGTGAACTATTTTTATGTTTTTTTCTCCTTTCTTTTTTCTTCTCCTTCCGTTTCTACCTTGAACTCAAGATCTTATCTATCTCTTTATAAAATGAAATGTTCGCTATTGAAAACAAGACGCATCTGTCCTTACTCGGTTAAAAGTTTTTTGTGGTGTCAGCGATGAAACAAAACGAACTGATTGGATATCACGATGCAATGTGACAGGCGGAAACCAGTTTTTAATAACCATGCATTAAACCGAGTAAAGCAATGGGTAAATTTCACCCATGTTTATACACTAAAGTCACTGAGTTTATTCAAACCCTGACTTAGTGACGTGTTGACATGGCACTGACTACCGTAACGACACTACCGTTATGAAGCTATAAGACACCAAAACTAGTGATGTGTTGATCTGGTTCCCCTAATATCTCGAACAACCGTCGCAGATGCCTGATTTCTTCACGTTGATTATTGAACAGCTACCTTTTCGCATTTCATAGCGAAGGACATGTCATAGTAAAGTTATTAGTCAGTGCAAAAGAAGAATATGTTCAACTGGGTTTATGCTTGACTTAAAATATCGCAAGCCTCTCGCCTAAACTTTGTACCTGATAGTTTGTTGTTTGTGCGATCTCCTGGGCTGCTATCTCCCACTCCGCTAATGCACGCTTAACGACTATTACTGACAACAACGTAAAATTAGTTTCTTTACTGAGTCTGTAATAATCTTACCTCGGTTGATTTCTAAGGCATCAAACGGAACGAGGACACTTCTACTGAAGTTAAGTCACTGACATATTTGATGTTTCTTGATTTGCCCTTTACAGCTCCATGACTAGGTTTTGCGATAAACTTATTTGCAATTTCTACAGTAGTATTTTTTGAAACGCGGGTGAACTTGAGTCTTTACCAGAATCGGCAATGCTTGTTTTCAGATGATCCAAATATATATGAAAGCAATGAAGCAATTCAAATCCTCTCGAAACAGGAAGCTAAATAGCATGAATATTTAATTAGGGGGTTCACCTTTAGTTTCCGAGAAATTGGCACCAGTCTTACGCACCCTTGCAGGGGCAAAAAACCAGAGAGAGCCTAGGAACGAGGTTGCAAGGTGGTACTCCGCGGTATTGCGACAATCTGCTCAAAAACAGAATAATCATTATTTCGAATACAGATTTCATAATCTTATCTGAGAACTAGTGGAGAATAGTGGGATGAGAAAAGTGTTACGGTTCAAATACGCCGCGCACAGCTTGTGAACAGCTTGTGTTTAACCAAGATTGAAGGACTTTTTCGACCTAACTGAAACTTCAGTCTGCACATTCACCATTTTTACATCGACTATAATGCCCCAATTTCTCCCGGGTATCACAGTCGTCCCAAGAGAATTCGAAGACAATGGTTATGCAAAATTATGGGGGTTAAGAAAGGTGCATTATGGTCCATGTGAAAATGGTGAATTGTCACGTTTTTTAACTATTCTGTTCGTTATTCTTGTTGTCCCTATTAATAAATTTAGAAAATAAGTATGTGAAATCGAATGGCGACGAATGAAATTAACGAATATTTTCACGCGCGTTTCGTCCAAATTCTAAAGGCTCCAGAACTTATTAGCATTTGGACCATCCTCAGAGACCTAGGGGCGGTGAGTTGGGTCAGAAAAAACGGCGGCGAAAGTTTTCAAGAACGGGCGGGAGAGCCCCTGGGATGCTTTTCTTAAATAACCAGTTCCACATTCGATTGCGTGTTTGTGATTGGGCACAGAAAGTAATTTCGTGCTGAATAAGAGGCCACCAAAACTTTCGCCGCCGTTTTTCCTGACTCAACTCACCGCCCCTGGATATCTGCGAGGATGGATTTGGAGAAGATTCCCTTATTTCACGAGTATACCTTTTGATTACCTATATTAATATCATATGTGACAAATTACGCTCACAATCATGGGTTTTGACACGTTTACCATATATCGATTATCGATCGAGAACTCCCCGCACTGAAAAGTCTACAGCTTGAATTTTCGCCTTAGTTCAGAACTTTCATGATTTTTTGACAAAATACCTGATAGGATCGTTCTTGATGTGTTCTTTCGTGTTTTGAGGTATTCTTAATCATCTTTTAATGCCCTAACATCTTAATTCATAACGTTTTTAAACCTTGCAGCCATCTTGGCACCAAGACGTACGAAACGTTGCCATGGCAAATTTGTAATTTCACAAGAGAAATTATAAATTAACGCTGAGATTTCGCGCCAAAATTAAGGAATAAATTGTCACCCATTATATTATGATAATAAATTATACTGATAAATGCAGAGAAGATCATCACGTAATATATCAAACGTGAGACGCAGTGTTCCATCACCAGATGAAACACTGAGAAGAGAGTCTAGTAACCTCAAGGTCATAGTATCAACTCCTGTTGGTAGTACTCAGATTTTCTCTTCTGAGCCACCTGCAGCCTCCCCCTCCCATGCAGGAATTTTGAGGGGAGTCGTATTTCCTCTCCCCCCCCCCCCCCTTACACAAAGGGGACGGGGAGGAAATACTACTCGTAAAAACGCCTGGGTGGGAGGCTAAGCCACCCGTGTACTGACTGCAAAAACATCTTTCGATTTCTTAAACCATGATTTTTAAATTTTTCCAGAATTATAATGATAATTAAGCTGCATATAAAAGTAGCTCTCAACGTTTTCTTCTGTCACTATAGGCTGGGAAACTTACTCCTGAGAAAGCACATGAGTACATCACATCTTACTTGCTTCTCGACAATGGGAAGCCATTCGATTGTTCCATAAAAGCCTTACTCAACAGGACAGTGATCTCAGTTGATAAAAATCCACAACTTCCTTAATTTATGGTAAGTGGTGACTAATGTCCCCAGCAGCGTGTTTAACTTCACCCTCCCCAAACCCGTGAATGTAGTTTCAAAAACGGAGACATTCTCTATTCCAAATCTACTCAATTCCGGAGCATTCGCCAAATTTTTAGTTTGTGTTACCTTGTACTATAGTAAAATACTTTACTTGTGAAGCGCTAGTACCAATTCATGTACATTATGCTTTCCCTATTTTACTGTCTAAAACCGTCAAAATAACTAGATATAAACGTGGCCTCTTACAGGGGCACTGTGGTAAAAAGTGTCTTGTTCTTCAGATATCGTGCGCTTTTACCGTTTACATCGCAGCACGATCTCACTTGGCCTAAAAAATGATTTAATGAAATTCATGTAGCAGCAGTAAGGCTGGAACTGTCATTGCATAAAATGGCTTAAAATTCAAGGGAAAAAAGTGATTAATAATAATAAAATTTGAAATGATTAATTATTGAACAAAGACAGGATACACTTGCCAACTTATATCTATTCAGCTCGTGTAATAATCATGGAGTCAGGCCTGCCTCCACTAGTTTTGCTATTTGGAGGCTTGTCTTACATTTTTTGTAATTCCGTTACGAATTCAAATGAAAATTATGTACTCGCGAAACCATCACAACACAAGAGACACAAGAGCGCGCCCGCCTAAATACGGTTAAGCAACAAGTCGAAGGTCGTCCAGTGCATCGCCGAATTGTATCAGCCAAAGCATTTTATAGAACGTGTACAATAGAAATGTTGCGTGTTTTCCCTCTTCTCGAGTGTTTCCTAAAATTTCCCAAGTGCTCATGTAACTCAACAACGCGCGAGAAACGTTTCTTTACTATCGCGTGCTAATCCTAGTGATAAGAAAAGATCGCGTGCACTCCTATTTATACGCACGAACAACATAGTACGGAGGCGTGCAGAGCGAACTATAACCTTGGACATTTATTAAATGCCGTCTGCAAAATACAACTTGACTATCTACACAACGTAACAACTATAAATGTGTAAAATCTGAGCTAAAGCCTTAACCGAAAACACCTTTTGATACTACAAGAGAAAGGTGGAAAAGCATCCCTCAAGCAAATGCAGGCGCCCTAAACTTGGAGGGTAAAACGGACAAAGGAAATACAATGGAACCTCTCCAGGGGATAGCTTTATTCAAGGGACAACTCCACTCAGGGGACACAAAATTTGGTCTCAGAAAAATGTTTACATAACCTTTGTATTGTTACCTCTAGTGAAGGGTGACCTCTGTATAGGGGAAAGGGACACTTTTTCTTGGTCCCAAAACCCAGCTTTAACCTCCATTCAAGGGACACCTCACACACAAAAAGCGTTCGTACGTGTAAATCTAAGCGTTCACTAGTCACAATGACAATAGCTTTGACAACATGAACTATCCCACTAAAATCCATGTACTTCACTTGTGGGAATTCTACACATAATAGAACGTTTTCACATGACGTCACGGCGGCCATATTGGTGTTCCAAAACTATGAAACGGCGGCCATGTTGGTGTACCAGACAACCCTGTGGGAATTGAACTCTTTTCTTACGTAAAAACTTTCTTTTGTTCCAATAAATTAGCATAGATGCTGGCCACGTGAGTGAAAACGCTCTATATCGCAGAGATGGGTTAATCAGGTTCAAGAGCTGAGACGCATACATAATGACCTCAGAGCATAACGTAGGGTGTGTGCTATGGAATAAAATGAACTTGTTTTTCTTGACCAATCACAACACAAATACTTGGACATTGTTTTCTCCATCTAGCCTGCATCCCTCCCTTTTCTCTTTCGCGCTTTTCTCCCTTTCCTCTCCCCCTGCTATTTTTTGCGCCTGACGCGCAGGGCATTATTAGACTGGTGACTTAAAATGGATTGCAGACTGCTACGCAATACCCTAACAAAATACTTTAACTATGGCACTACTATACACTAATTCCATTGTCTTCTTTTGTTTACTTGCAGCTATTTTGCATTAATTTTTGTATCTGTTTCACGGGTTAAGTAAAATCACTATAACGAAAGAAAGCATCCATATTCCAGGCCATTATAAAAGCAAAACGGCCATTTTGGTTGACAAAACAATATACTTTTAATTTGTCTGAACCTGAAAGCGTCTGCCTTAGCGTCCCTTATTTATTCTAGACGCCTCAAAAGCGTCAATCGTCTTTACGGCCATTGTTTACTATTATAATTATATAGTCGTAATAACATTCACGAAAGAGAAAAACCCTGGTACAAACAAAACAGGGCTCAATATGGTCTGTTTAGAACTCTTTTGAATTAAACGTATTGGCTTAAAATAACTCTTACAAAGGCGTTTAGAAAACTTGATCATAAAATGGGTAATCTTATTATATAGCTACGACTGAGCTTTTTTAAACAAAAACCTACTAAATTTCCGCTTACTTTTACATTCGTCATAGAATCGCCTCAACCTCTTACAAAAACTTGAGAGTAGAATGAGGAATGAGTTCACGGGACGGCTTGATGGAAACGGAATAGATTACTTGACATAAAGTAGAAATTAATGAAACCCTAATCCTAAACGCATAGTTTACAATTTATAACATTCCCCATGTCACACCACCAGCCTAGTGCCTAGGCGTTCTCGGCTAGGTCAATTCTGGGCTGTTACGTCACCGAGAGAGACTCGCCCGCTGTTTCCCGGACTCTGCGCGGAGAACGGGCAAGAGAGAACGCCTAGGGACTAGGCTGCCACGCCACGTGTCATTCCGCTGAGTTACTCCTCCTCTTACCCAATCCCCTTACAAAGCGGTTATAATCATACTTTTAAATGTTAATTACAACAAGAAAAATTCTATTTTCGTGTCAGTTTAAAATGAATGATAGAAATGTACTCTTTGTCCAAGCCTTAAAAAATAAAACTCGAAAGGAGTCCGAGTTTGTAAACGTCTTTGCCACGGTTGAACTTGAAAAAAAGTGAGCTAAATAGGTTCATCCACATGGTGATCACTAAAAGTTAATACTGTACGTGGTTTTTCGTTGGTGCTTCGAACAGTACTGCAAATCCTTTTTTGGCAAACTACTAGGGAAGACATGAAAAGCAGACTTTAGAACCTGCCTAAGCCGCAGGTGCCGCCTTGGAATCCTTATTTTTCTATTGGTGTCAGCATCTGTCGTGGTAACGCTGCGCCCTCTGAAACAATCAGCCAGTAGAGTATGCCAAGAAACAGCCTATGGCTTTCAAAACTTACATCAGTGAGCTGCAAAAAATAAAAATATTGCCAAATATTAGCTATCATTGTAATTTCGATTAAAACTTAAAAGAAACGTTTTTCTGGTCAGTTGCCCAGTTAGAAATAACGTACGTTAAAAACTGCGAATAAACTTTAAACATAGACGTACGTTTCCAAAAGTAGCTTTACAATGATAAACTAAAGGAGTCCTTTGGTTAAAAAGGCATAAAACATCATAAAGAGATGACGGCTTTATATTGTAACAGGGGGGCAACTTGGTGTCATGACTTTCATCCCAGTTTTACTCAGTTACAATTAGAGTGCTGTCACATAACCTATAACTACAAGTGTAATTTATCTAGCGCTACTAATTTATTTTCCTGTTTATTTTGGCTTGTGTTCACTTTGTAGCACTTTTTGGTGTTTAACTTATTGTAATTCACTATTTTCCATGTTTATCCCTCTAAATTTTGCATAACCATTGCCTTCGCTTTCTCTTAGAACGACTGTAAAACCCAGGAGAAATTGGAAAGAATGTTTGCGGAAAATTTGGGATGGGTGGGGGTGGGTATCAACAAAGTGAATTATGGTTTTTGTGAAAATGGTGAATAACGGAGAATAGGATATAATATATCAAGCATAAGACGCAGTGTTTCATCACCAGATGAAACACTGAGAGGAGAGTTGAAAATACGACGCGCAGCGGGATATTTTTGACGAACTTCGAGGTGTTTCATCTGGTGATGAAACATTGTGTCAACTGCTTGATACTACTTCTTAAACGAAATGATTTTAGAAGGAGAAATTAAGGATGCAAAAATCAGCAGTTTTTCATCTTATTTCCAAACACTCATTAAGCATTAATTTCCTTTGTAGTTTCTTTATGAATTAGTAATGAGTTTGAGAAGTGTAGATGAAAGTATATTTGAATTAACTCTACAAATTGAAAGAAAAGCTTGTCAAAATATTGGACATAAATTACAAGATTTATGACGTTACCTCGGCAATGTGGGCTTTCTATTCGTTCCCAGCAAATTCCAATGTGACGTCATCACCAATAAGCACGAACGGTGCCCAATACTTGACTGCATTAAATTCTTCAGATTCTCTCATACAGTTCATTGTTTGATTCAAGGATTCACTAGCACTTATCCCTTTCACAAGATGCTGATAGAAATTTTTCATGAATTCCAAAGTGGCTTCATCATCAATCGCCCACAACGACACCAGAACAGAACGAGCACCAGCACCCAAAAATGCTCGTGCTATACCGACCACACCCTCGGCTTTGATCTCCCCACGAGCACTGTGACAGCAACTGAGTACAACTAGTCTTGCTCGCATCTGAACACCCATTACATCTCTCATCGTCAAAATGTTCTCTTTCACGCCTTCTGTTGACGCTAGGGCAATCTCTCCCGTTTCCATATTACCATGTGCAGCGATGTGCACCAAGGCAATAGAATCGAGTCGTGCTAAAACCTCATCTTTTGTGGCCTGTGTTCCAATTAGAGGTGTGCTGCCAAGCATTCTGCCAATCATTTCTACTTCCTCCCTGGCACATGGTAGCGGTGGACGCTCTGTCAAAGGATCACCCACTAGAAGTGCACCTGACTTGTGATGGTAATCTACTGGACAATCCGCAATCATTTTCAAGCTGGTGAGGGATGGAGCCACCCGAATTCTGAAAGACTCGCAAAGGTACTTGGAATTCGGGTCCTTAAATGCAGCAAAAGGAGCCAAGCAAAGTGGTCCTTCAGGGACAAACATGAGTTCAGTGCCCAAAAGAAGATCTTGAATAGGCTCAATGATGGTGTCATACAATGTGCTTAAGCCGCTTTCTTCTAGGTGCAAGCATTTCGTTTGTTTGCCATCCTGGGGTGACCTTTTAAGTACCAGGTTATCCGCTAATTGAAGTGAACGATCTTCACACTTCACAAGACCCCTTGTTCCAATTTCCTGCTGCGCAACCTGTACGAGAACCTCCAAGAAAGTTTCAACTTCATCCTCAGAATGGATTTTTTTCTTTCGTAATTCAAATTCCTTTCCACTCTGGCAAACCCAGAAGATTAATTCGTTTTCTCCAAAGGCCACAAAAATTGTGTTTGGAGGAAGGTAACCAAGCAGTTCATTGACTGTTTTGACTCCTGTACCAGATCCAACATACGCATCACTGCTTTGAAAGGCATAACTTAGTTCCATAAGATCTTTTAAACCTTGTGCCCGTCCTTGCTCGGCGGAAAACAAAGCTTCTGTAACGTTGCCCTCTGTTAACATCAAACGCCAAAGGCCTGCGTATACTATCTTGAATCGATCACGCAAGCTTATTTTCAACTCGTCTTTCAATTGAAGACGATCCCTAATATTATTAAACAAAGTAATAGCTAGTTGGTAATATTTTATGGCCGCTGTAACCTGTCCCAGAAATTTAAAAGATTTACCAAGATTCGCACAAGCTGTTCCCTCGCTCAAGGTGTCACCCAGTTCTGTCGCGATTTTCAGGTGACGTTCATGGTAGTCCTTAGCAGATTTAAAATCTTCCAGAAATTGATAGGCGTTGCCAATATATCCATTTGCAATTCCTTCTCCTGATCTGTCACCCAGTTCTTTCGCAATTTTCAAATGGCGTTGATGGTATTCTATGGCGGTTTTAAAATCTCCCTGACTGTAATGGGTGTTGCCAAGATTGCTGTACGCTTTTCCAACGCCCGATCTGTCACCCAGTTCTTCCGCGATTTCCAGACCACGCCCATAGCAGTCAAAAGCACTTTTGAGTTCCCCCAGATTGTGATGGGTGTTGCCAAGATGGCAATATGCTTTTTCTTCTCCGGATCTATTACCGAGTTCCTTCGCAATTTTCAGGCAACGTTCATAATATACCTTGGCAGTTTTGAAATCTCCGAGGTTGTCATAGGCTGCACCAAGATTGCCATTTGCATTTCCTTCTCCAGATCTGTCACCCAGTTCTTTCGCACTTTTCAGGTGACGTTCATGGTAGTTTATGGCTGTATTAAAATCTCCTAGACTGTGATGGGCTCTGCCAAGGTTTCCATACGCTATTCCTTCTACGGATCTGTCACCAGATTCTTTTGCAATTTTCAGGTGACGTTCATAGTAATCTCTTGCGGTTTTGAAATCTCCCATACTATGATAGGTGTTGCCAAGATTGCTATACGCCCTTCCTTCTTGCGACCTGCAACTCAATTCTTTCGCAATTTCCAGGTCACGTTGATGAAAGTCTATGGCTGTTTTAAAATCTCCCAGACTGTGGTGGGCGTTACCAAGATTACCATATGCATTTCCTTCTGACAATCTGTCACCCGATTCTTTTGCAATTTTCAGATGACGTTCATGGTAGTCTCTTGCGGTTTTGAAATCTCCCATACTGTGATGGGCGTTCCCAAGATTACCATACGCTCTTCCTTCCCCCGATCTGTCACCCCTTTCTTTGGCAATTTTGAGGTCACGTTCATAGTAGTTCATGGCTGCTTTAAAATCTCCCAGACCTTCGTAGGCGTTGCCAAGATTTCCATACACACCTCCTTCTAATCTTTCATCCAATTCGTTCGCAATTTCCAGAGAACGCTGGTGGTAGTCTATGACTGTTTTAAAATCTCCCAGACGGTCAAGGACGTTTCCAAGATTGCCATATGCTATTCCCTCTCCGGATCTGTCACCCAATTCTTTTGTAATTTTCAGGCTTCGTTCATAGTAGTCTCTTGAGGTTTTGAAATCTCCCATAATGTAATGGGCGTTCCCGAGATTACCATACGCTCTTCCTTCTTCCAATCTTTCACCTAGTTTTATGGCAATTTTCAGGTGACGTTCATGGTAGTCCTTGGCTTTTTTAAAATCTCCCAGACTTTGGTAGGCTATTCCAAGACTGCTATACGCATTTCCTTCTCCCGATCTGTCACAAAGTTCTTTAGCAATTTTCAAGTGGCGTTGATGGCATTCTATGGCTGTTTCAACATTTCCCAGACTGTAATGGGCGTTGCCAAGATTTCTTTGCGCTCTTGCCTCTCCTAACCTGTCACCAAATTCTTCGGCAGTTTTGAGTTCGTGTTGATAGCAGTCTTTGGCTGTTTTAAAATCTCCCAGACTTCGATGGGTGTTTCCAAGATTGCTATATAACTCTACTTGTCCTGATCTGTCACCCAATTCTTTCGCAATTTCCAACCGACGTTGATAGTAGTCTCTGGCAGTTTCGAAATCTCCCAGAGAGTAATGGGCGTTGCCAAGATTTCCGTACGCTCTTCCTTCTCTTAATCTGTCACCCAGTTCCTTGAAAATTTTAAGCTGACATTCTAGGTAGTCTTTGGCTGTTATATAATCTCCCAGCAAGAGAAAGGTGATGCCAAGATTGCCATATACTCTTCCTTCTTCCCCTCTATCACCCTGTTCTTTTGCTATTTTCAGCTGATGTTCTTGGTAGTCTATCTTTGTTTTGAAATCTTTCAGACTGCCATGATCGCGGGAAGTGCCAATGTTTTCAGTCGTGTGTGTCTTCTTCGCGCAAGTTTCCTGCATAAAAGATCAAGTACAATGTATAAAAACCATTTGATATACAGCTGAAATTGTTTTCCCAACAGCGCGCTCTCATTGGTTACTTCGAGGTCACATGACTTCGATTCTAAAAATGAAAATGTTTCCCGCCAAAGTCTCTGAGCGGGCAACATTGCAAAATCTATGAAGTCAGAGGGTAACAGTGCATTGCTACCCACGAATGTTGAACGACGACCGCCGTTACAGCGAGGTTTAATGAATTTCCAGCTTCAAAATGTCCAGCTATATAACAAATCACTTAAATACTGGTCCCTCGGGAAACAGTTATTAATTTTGTTTCTCTCGGGACCAGTCATTAAGAGTTTAATGTTACTTTATAATTTCATAAATTTGAAATTTCCACCTAGAAATAAAGGCGTTCATTAAGGCCTAGCTTGCAATTGACAAGTGGTTAATAGGGAAGTGTGAATAGGGTTGACCTGTTGTCTTTAATAACCAAGCATTTTCGTGGTAAGGTGTAAAGTATAAAACATTTTAACGGATAGTTGTCACCAAACTTCTCGTTCAAAAATGATCATGATCCCCAACAAAAACTGTCATTTCGCCAACTTTTAAATTGGTGTGTATAGGTAAATATGTGTCTTGTCTCGCTGAGATTAGATCCTGTATTATTTTTGTCACGGAATGATTGATACTAAGAAGACTTTGGCGCTAAATGTAAGAAAATTATTATTTTTTCTTAATTTTGAGAGAATATTTTGGTAACAAAAATAATATTAACATTGGCTAAGAGAGATTGAAGCGAATAAAAACCAAAATACAGTCGATTGATGAAACGCCTCTTGACCAGTTTAAGCCATGATTGAGACCTACCGGATTTATAGGCAAAAGGTAATGTGCATTTCAAATTCAAAGTGCTCTTTAGAAAAGCGTACATTTATATATCACGAGCTTCTAGTGCGGATTGATTATTCTCTTGAGGTCGGGAATGGCTGTCAAGTTTTGATGGCTTTGATATTTTCATAAGAGAAGAGACTTGAAACTCCACCGATGCGGCATAAGTCGTTGAGTTACAGTCAAACCTGTATTAAGGTGGCTGAACACAGTTTTGCGGGCGGTCAGCGATAACTTGTGTGACGGCGCGTGTTTTAAATTAGACAGACCAACATGGCGGCGAAAAAGCAATGGAACACAGAACACGATTCTCAAAATCTACTCAGAATTTTGTGATATTTGGCAGAATTTTTCCTTTCATCTTATTTTAAGTAATGAGAACTTTAAAATGGAAGTTGAACAGACGAATTTTGTGACACATTTAATTACAGTACAATTAAATTATTGATTATCTAAAAACCCGTCTGTTAAAATTTGGTAAAATAAGTAAGCTGCGTGCAAGCTTATAGGAAAATCTAATGAGCGAATTTTATGTAAACTGAGAAAAAGTGAAATGTTAAGGTTGTATTCAATCGTTCATGTTGTCATGGAAACTACGAAAACGTCAATTTTTACCTGTTAATCAAAATCTTTCATCAGTACATTTTTCACTTGCCAAGTTTCAGCTTGTGAGCAGCAACCTTTCTCTTGCCATGATTTGGCAAATGACACATAATCACAAACTGCCAAAACTGTGTTCAGCCACCTTAAGCGAACTTCTATTTAGCGGCCTCCTCTATTACGCGGTCACCTACCAAAGTCCAGGAAATCTTTTCCCTCAATTACTGTAAAACTGCCTTATATTAAGCGTTTACCTCTATTAAAGCGGTCGCGGTCACCTTTTCTGAGGTCCAACGAGTTATTTTTTATCGTCTTCACCTCTATTAGTCGGTCACTTTGACAATATGTACCATACTAGTATAACAGATATAGTGTGTATGGCGTTAGTATTGGTCTCTTACTTTCTTTCTTTTGGCACAAGAAGAAGGTAGAGGCACTTTGAGGTCGTTTTGTCGTGGGATAGCCCCCCCCCCCCTCCCCCCTTTTGAGTTTTTATATATGTTGTTGTATTTCAAAACGATTCAAAGGAAAGTCTTTGATTTTCTCTACTAGATAAGGTATATTCATTTTATGGGTGGTAGCGCTGCTGAAGGTCTGTGACGTAACCAAACATGATCGCCATCTTGGCAGCCATCTTGGATTTTATCAAGAATTAGAAATCAGGTAAAAACAGTAAGAATTAATAATATTTAGCGCTTAACATGTAAATAACACATACATAATTACTTTGCATCATTTTATCCACAGAATTTACTTTTATTCCTGAAAGAAGTTGAAAAAAAAAGCATTTTCGATCAAAAATGGCTTGAACACCTGCTACTTATGACGTCATATCTCGTAACTATAGAAACTGACCATCACTAAACTTGTCTCAAAATGCGTGCAGGGGATAAACGAACAGCTCCGGAAAACTTCAGGTGCTGAGGTTTAATCGTTTAGGAAAAAAAAAAAAACAGAAAAATCTTTGAGGGAGTGGCAAGCACCCCCCCCCCCCCTTGTACGTCCGAGGGTTTAACTGTCAACCCGCATATTAAAACGGTCAGTAAGCCATTCCCCAAGGATGACTGCTAAATACAGGTTTTACTGTATTATGATATTTTGCGCCCCATTTCCGACTGGTAGTCTCTTTTCTTACGTTGTCCTCCGTCTGTAAACACAGTGGATTTCGCGTTAAAAGATTTAAACTATACTGGATGTCTAACATTCTGTATAACCTGTTGGTACTCACATTATGGATGCTTCTTGGTTGTGATCTGCTAAATTGGCTGTTCAATATGCCCATTCATTCACGGAGCTCAACAGTTACAAATTTATTATGAGCGCAGGATGATTTTGACATTGCAGACCCGAGCTGTAAGCAGGACTCTTGACACGTCCACTAAACCAGAAAAATTGCCTAATTTATCATGAGGTCCTATGCAGCTCAGAGGTAACAG
>OZ038000.1:13939062-14026562 GCA_964035705.1 Porites rus | reverse complement strand
GTGTACGTGCGATCCCTACGGTACAAGACGTAATTTAGGAGAGGAGGGTCAGGTATTTCGTCTGACAACCAGGTTTCCGAGACACAGACTATGTCCACCTCGTTATTGGCAACAATACATTGAAGCTTGTCGATCTTTGGAGCTAATGAGCGAGCATTACATATCAGAAGCGAGGGAACAGAGATGGATTCACGAGTTTCCTGTCCAGGAGCAGGTAAAGCGAGGCCAGTATTGAATGACGGGAGGCCTGCGGCTTGAGCCACAGGATACCCAGACCGATGGCGAGATCTATGGCGAAAACGTTTACGGATACCCAAATCCTCGAGTCTGTTCCATAAATAAGATGGAATGATGGATTTAGGCTGAGCTTTGCCAATAGACTTCAAGAAGGAACTGGAGTATTCCAGCCTAGCAGGTGTTGAAGTTGATGTATTACAGGATCCAACATGGCCGGACGACTGGGATCGATCGATCGGACCAAACCAGCGACCACAGAACAGCCACAAGTCCAAAAATGGCACAATAAAGTACACCACTGAACCACATAAGTAGTACGGAAACAAACCATGCCACATGTTAAGCGCAAGCGGGAGAAATTTCGACACACGAAGACAAATTTTACGGACACAAATTAAACGTGGCAGCCATAACAGGCGCCGCTGACCAATTTGATAATAATAATAATTAAATAATAATAATAATAATAATAATAATAATAATACTTATGTAGCGCAATTTCCATATGAGCAAAATTAAAAACCTAGTCATAAAAAAACTTGGGAAAATAAAATTTTATTCAGTTTAATTTCAAAACATGATAGACTCGTGGTGGTCCTTATGTCATGTAGTAGGTTGTTCCACAACTTCGGGGCAGCGAACATAAGAGCACGATTACCAAGGGTCTTTGATGATTTCATAGGAGGAAAGCGGAGTAGGGTTCCATCACAGCAACTGCGAAGACTGTAACGTGAAAGTGTCGCAACAGAAATAAGAGAAGAAAGATAAGAAGGAGCCAGATTATTTAAAATCTTAAAAGTAATCAGAATTCTCCTAAAATCGATGCGTTGCCTCAAAGGTAACCAGCGCAATTCTCGTAATATTAGTGTGACGTGACGGATTTTAGGCACTGAATATGCCAAGCGAGCACTCACGTGTTTTGAATTCAGTGGAGCTTTAAGATAAGACTGTTAAGCAAAGCATGGAATATTACATACCAAATTAGATTTATTTTAGTGTATTTCTAACTTTTGAAATAAAACTTGGGTAATAGTAAGTCGTTTTTGTTTCACTTGCGAATTTATCATTCCTTTTTCAACTTCTGCAACTGCGCGCTGAGATGAACTCTAATAAAAGATAACGTATCGAAACGTAAGCATATCTTTTGAGCCAAACTTTGAATAAAATGACTTGAACTCAATATTATTACCCTTACATCCTGATAAATAGATAGGTAAGGGCGTTAGCTGGGCGAAAGTTATCCGCTGTCGACATGATAAGGAAACTGCATAATGTGCCTCACCTTTTAAATTGTCATCATCAAACTGAAGTGTTTCGAATTCCTCATTAGCTGATGTGACGTCACCTTCTTTCGAAGCTGTTATTGGAGATCTCGCCATGCTTGAAGATTTACGAATTGCTGATGAAGGTTTTTCCTGCCAATAGATTCAGATAGATTATTGTCCGGTGATAATTAACCGTCTTAGAAAGAGAAATTGTGATTGTTGTATCTTGTTTTGAAATCGGGCTCAGTCAGGCAGTGTAGCATGGAAAGGACCGAGGACTTTTTCTTAAAGCATGTATTTCTTTCTATTACCACCTCCTGGTCGCTCTTATTCAGGAACAAGAACGAGAGCTATACCTGGCCATTTCTTGATCATAGCCGACTCTAAGAAGTATTGTGGTTCTGGTTGTGTACACTCTCCACAACAAGGAAATTTTAAAGCTCAAGCATAGTCGTTTGTAGCAAAACAACCAGCAAAGCCAGCACAACCACTTAACCCTCAAATCAAAACATAACCACCATAACCCTCCCAACCACCACAATCACCACAACCAACACAGCTAACGCAACCAGTGCCACCGTCACAAACTGAACGCAGGGCCACCCAACAACAGTTTCGTTCTAAATACATTGAGAACACTTTTTGAGGCTATCCAGAGCACTTTTAGATCTTTAGAAATGCATGGTTTGTGGAACTATAAAATCTGTATCTGTTCGGTCATCCTAGAGGAACTTGAGTCTTTTCGAAATTATTAGGGCTCTAGTATTGCTTTCCCAAAAATTTTAGATGCAATTTAACGTTTTACGAAAGTGAGAATTTTTCTAATTCCTCTTTACATCGCGTTTTTGAATCCGAAAATTTTAGGTTTCCTTTTTAATACGAAAAATAGCCCAACCTGGGGAGTAAAATGTGAAAAATTAAACTTCAGAAAATTGTAGCAGATTTATTGGAAAAGCTTCGAAAATTGTACATGAATGGAACTGCCATCTAGAAATTTTTAGCCGTGCTCAAGTTACAGACAATTCTAGGCAATATTTGCTTCTCCGAACAGATATTTTACAGAAAACAGTCGTTGGGTGCCCCTGTGAACGGCACCACAACCACCACACATGCATGTTGGTTGCGGTGTTTGCGAGGGCTGTGTTGGTTGTGAGAGTTGTGCTTGTTCTGCTTTTTAGCTAGTTGTGCTGGCTGTGAGGGTTTTGGCGAATGTGAGTGTTGTGATGGTTGTGGAGGTATTAGTTGGGCTGGTTGTGTTGGATGTAGCTGATGGTCAGTGTTCTGAGGGTTGTGGGAGTTGCACTCTATATTATTGGACTCATCGGGGTTTCTTGGAATCTGTTCTCTTTGATCGATACTACAATTGTTTTCTATCATATAAAAGGAGGTAAAATAACAGGCAAAGTGTTTGCATCTTTGTAAAATAAAACATAAGAGCCCTTACACTCTGAAGCTTGTTCATTAAAATCTTCAGGTTGAGCTAGTTGTGCGGGTAGTTGTGCCACAAATACTTATGCTTGAGCCTTAAAATTTCCTTGTTGTGGAGAGTGTGCAGCCTCTTCAAGCCTATCAAGAAACGTGCCAAATTTGACGAGAGCAGTGAGGCTTAATGACAAAACTAGACAAATGCAACCAAAGACAAAAATTATCAGTTGCAAATCTCTACATACAGCCCCAAGGATATACGTGAACCAATCTGTACACCATGTGTTCGTTTTTATGCTGTGAAAAGACGGCTGAAAAGAATCCTACTCGCAATCTGAGAAATACTGCCTATCAGAGTTTGTTAAATGTGCCACATAAACCAGACTAATTAGCATTCAGACGAGCCAGTGATCATCCGTTTATTATTACTGAACACATAGAGCCTGAGCAGAAAATTCGAAAGAAAGAAATAACGTTTGAAGCTATAAATAAAGAGCTATAGCCAAATTGTGGCCGAGATACCTTATCCTTTTTATCTCAGTTTTGAAGCAGCAAACAGGTAGCATGGTAGTCTCCTTCGCAGCCGTTTTTAGGCTACTGGAGAGAGATTTAAATTGCATATTAAATAATGAGATGAGAGCTGAGTTTTTCCCACTATTTTCTGACGGAATAAAAGCAGCTTATACGTCCTTCGTCCCTCCTTATACGCTTCCAAAAGTTCTTTTAATTTACATTCTTCTATATATCTATAGTTAACGATTTTCATTTTTTTTCTCCTTTCTTTTTCTTCTCCTTCCGCTTCTGCCTTGAACTGCACCTTTATGACCTCAAAGCGAACTGAAAGCAAGAAGCATCTTTAATCCCTTACTCGGTTTGGAGTCTTTTTGGTGTCAGCGAAAAAACTCAACGAAACAGGATATACAATGTGACAGGCAGAAACCAATGCATTAAACCGAGTATTTCACCCATCTTTTTTTTAAATGAGTTTATTCAAATCCTGACGCGTTGACTACCGTAACGCCACTACCTTTATGACACTATATGACACCGAAACTAGTGATGTGTTGATCTGGTTCCCGTGATATCTAGAAAAACCGTCGCAGATGCCTGATTTCGCTGATTTCTTCATGATAATAACTGAACAGCTACTTTTTCGCATTTCATAGCAAAGTTATTAGTCAGCGTTGGCGAAGAATGTGTTCAAACGGGTTTATGCAGGCCTCTCGTTAACTTTATAGCTGATAGTTTATGATTATGCGATCTCATGGGCTATAATCTCCCAGAATTTCCTAATGTATGCTTAGTAACGTCTACTACGTTCGCTTTTTGTATTAGTTTCTTTATAAGTCTGTAATAATCTTACCTCAGTTGATTTCTAAGGCATCAAACAGAACGGGGACACTTCTTCTGAGGAGTCAAGTCACTGGCATACTGTGATATGTTTCTTGATTTGCCCTTCACAGCGTCGCTAGGTTTTGAGATAAACTTATTTGTCATTTCGAGTCATATTTTTTTTGAAACGCTGGTCAACGTAAGTCTCTACCAGAATCAGCAGAATCAGCAGTGCTGGTTTTCAGATGATCCAAATATATATAAAAGCAATGAAGCAATTCAGATTTTCTTGGAAAAGGAAGCTTAATAGTGTGAATATTTAATTAGGGGGTTTCACCTCCAGTTTCCGAGAAATCGGCACCAGTCTTACGTACCCTTGAAGAGGAAAAAACCAGAGAGAGCCTAGGAACGAGGTTGACGACAATCTGCTCAGAAAGAGAATAATCATTATTTCGAATACACATTTCATTATCTAATCAGAGAACCTGAGTGGCGGATAGTGGGATGAGAAAAATGTTACGGTTCAATTACTCCTGGCGCAGAGTACAGAAACATGGGAACAGCTTGTGCTTAACCAAGATTAAAGGATTTTCACGACCTAACTGAAATATCAGTCCATACATTCACCATTTTCACATGGACCATAATGACTCTTTTTTACGTCCCAGAATTTAACATAACCATTGTTCCCAATTTCTCCTTGGTGTGACAATCATCCCAAGAGAGATCGAAGACAATGGTTATGCGAAATTTTGGGGGTTAAAAAAGGTGCATTATGGTCTATGTGAAAATGGTGAATTTTCACGTTTTTCAATTATTCTGATCGTTATTTCTGTTGTCCATATTAATAAACTTAAAAAAATAAGTGTGTATAATCAAATGGCGACGAGTGAAGTAGCGAATAATTTCACGCACGTTTCGTCCAAATTCTAAAGGCTCGGGAAATTATTAGAATTTGGACCACCCTCGGAGGCCCAGGAGCGGTCAGTTGGGTCAGGAAAAACAGTGGAGAACGTTTTCAAGAACGGGTAGGAGAACCTCTGGGGTAGAATATTTTTATTAGGAAATTTTAGTTGCACGCTATTCTTAAATAACCGGTTCCACGACCTATTCGACTGCGTGTCTGTGATTGTCCACAAAAATAATTTTGCGCCCAATAAGGAGCCAGCAAAACTTTCGCCGTCGTTTTTCCTGACCCAACTAACCGCTCCAGGGCTCTCCGAGGATGAATTTGGACAAAATTCCCTAATTTCACGAGTATACCATTTGATTACCTATTAATATCATATGTCACAAACTACGCTCACAATCATGGGTTTTTGACATGTTTATCATATATCGATTATCGATCGAGAACTCCTCGCACTGAAAAGTTTAGAGCTTGAATTTTCGCCTAAATGCAGAATTTTCTGTATTTTTTTCCGTATATCCTTTAATTATTATAAACTTTAATAACTTTAAGCTGCTTAACAAGATAATCCAAATACAGGTTTCTAATCTTGAACCAATAGCTAACTGAGTACCTGTCAACCTAACTGCAATATACCATAACAACGGCAAGGCTAAATAGGATATATTAGCAGAGGCAATACAACAGAAAGTATAAAGAGGAACTTTAGAGCTATTATAATGGACCAGCTATAGTGTAATGATTGTGTCTTTACTAAGCTACGCTATGCCTACCGAGGAATTACCACAATACATCAACTGGGAAAAAACTGAACAAGCTGGGTGGTAAAACTGTATGAGCAGGCCCCAAAGATTGTTAAAACTGGACAATGTCACTTGATATAACTGTCAATAGCGTAGAGTCCAAGTAAGTTAAAAAGCAAAAATGACTGAAAATTAAACTAATACCTTGACATTACCTAATAAACAAACATTAATGCTTGTCTCATTTTCTGAACTCATGAAGTTGTTATTGAACTTTATTGTGGTTCTTGAACTTTAGTGTCTTTATTGAACTACACAAAAACGAAAACTGACGCCTGGGTGGGAGGCTAAGCCACCCATGTACTGACTGCAAAAATATCTTTCGATTTCTTTATCACGATTTTCAATTTTTTCCAGGATTATAATTATAATTAAACTTTGTGTAAAGTAGCTCTCACTATTTTCTTTTGTCACTTTAGGCTAGGAAACTTACTCCTGAGAAAGCACATGAGTACATCAAAAGTCGAAGACCTCACATCTTACTTGCTTCTCGGCAATGGGAAGCCATTCGATTGTTCCATAAATGCCTTACTCAACAGGACAATGATCTCAGTTGATAAAAATCCACAACTTCCTTAATTTATGGTAAATGATGACTAATGGCCCCAGCAGCGTATTTAACTTCACCCTCCCCAAACCCATGGATGTATTTTCAAAAACGGATACATTCTCTATTCCAAATCTACTCAATTCCTGAGCATTTGCCAAATTTTTAGCTTGTGTTACCGTGTACTAAAGTAAAATACTTTACTTGTGAAGCGCTAGTACCAATTCATGTACGTACATCATGTTTTTCCTATTTTACTGTCTAAAACCGTCAAAATAACTAGATATAAACGTGGCCTCTTACAGGGGCACTGTGGTAAAAAATGTCTTGCTCTTCAGATATCGTGCGCTTTTCCCGTTTACATCGCAGCGCGATCTCACTTGGCCTAAAAAATGATTTAATGAAATTCATGTAGCAGCAGTAAGGCTGGAACTGTCATTGCATAAAATGGCTTAAAATTTGAGGGAAAAAAGTGATTAAGAATAATAAAATTTGAAATGATTAATTATTGAACAAAGACAGGATACACCTGCCAACTTATATCTATTCAGCTCGTGTAATAATCATGGAGTCAGGTCTGCCTCCACTAGCTTTGCTATTTGGAGGCTTGTCTTAAAGTTTTTGTAATTCGGTTACGAATTCAAATGAAAATTATGTACTCGCGAAACCATCACAACACAAGAGCGCGCCTGCCTAAATGCGGTTAAGCAACAAGTCGAAGGTCGTCCAGTGCAACGCCGAATTGTATCAGCCAAAGCATTTTATAGAACGAGTACAATAGAAATGTTGCGTGTTTTCCCTCTTCTCGAGTGTTTCCTAAAATTTCCCAAGTGCTCATGTAACTCAACAACGCGCGAGAAACGTTTCTTTACTATCGCGTGCTAATCCTAGTGATAATAAGAAAAGATCGCGTGCACTCCTATTTATACGCACCGCACGAAGAACATAGTACGGAGGCGTGCAGAGTGAACTATAAGCTTGGACATTTATTAAATGCCGTCTGCAAAATACAACTTGACTATCTACACAATGTAACAACTATAAACGTGTAAAATCTGAGCTAAAGCCTTAACTGAAAACACCTTTTGATACTACAAGAGAAAGGTGGAAACGCATCCCTCAAGCAAATGCAGGCGCCCTAAACTTGGAGGGTAAAACGGACAAAGGAAATACAATGGAACCTCTCCAGGGGATAGCTTTGTTCAAGGGACAACTCCACTCAGGGGACACAAAATTTGGTCTCCGAAAAATGTTTACATAATCTTTGTATCTGTTACCTCTAGTGAAGGGTGACCTCTGTACAGGGGAAAGGGACACTTTTTCTTGGTCCCAAAACCCAGCTTTAACCTCCATTCAGGGGACACCTCAAACACAAAAAGCGTTCTTACGTGTAAATCTAAGTGTCACTAGTCACAATGACATCAGCTTTGACAACATGAACTATCTCACTTAAATCCATGTACTGCACTTGTGGGAATTCTACACACAATAGAACGTTTTCACATGACGTCACGGCGGCCATATTGGTGTTCCAAAACAATGAAACGGCGGCCATGTTGGTGTACCAGACAACCCTGTGGGAATTGAACTCTTTTCTTACGTAAAAACTTTCTAATGTTCCAATCAATTAGCATAGATACTGGCCACGTGAGTTAAAACGCTCTATATCTAAGAGATGGGTTAATCATGATTTTTTTAAACACGTTCAAGAGCTAAGATGCATACATAATGACCTAAGGCGTGAGGTAGCGTGCGTGCTCTATGGAATATAATGAACTTGTTTTTCTTGACCAACCACAACACAAGCACTTGGACATTGTTTTCTCAATCTAGCCTGCCTCCCTCCCTTTTCTCTTTCGCGCTTTTCTCCCTTTCCCCCTCCCCCTACTCTTTTTGCGCCTGGCGCATTATTAGACTGGTGACTTAAGATGGATACCAGACTGCTACGCAATACCCTAACAAAATACTTTAACTATGGCACTACTATACACTAATTCCATTGTCTTCTATTGTTTACTTGCAGCTATTTGGCATTAATTTTTGTATTTGTTTCACGGGTTAAGTAAAATCACTATAACGAAAGAAAGCATCCATTTTCCAGCAGGCTTTTGTAAAAGTAAAACGGCTTTGTTGGGTGTCAAAGCTATTATATAGTCGTAATAGCATTCACGAAAGAGAAAAACCCTGGTACAAACAAAACAGGGTCAATATGGTCTGCTTAGAACTCATTTGAATTAAACGTATTGGCTAAAAAGAACTCTTACAAAAGGCGTTTAGGAAACTTGATCATAAAATGGGGAATCTTATTATATAGCTACAACTGAGCTGTTTTAAATAAAAACCTACTAAATTTCCGCTTACGTTTACATTAGTCATAGAATCGCCTCAACCTCTTACAAAAACGTGAGCGTGGAATGAGGAATGAGTTCACGGGACGGCTTAATGGAAACGGAATAGATTACTTGACATAAAGTAGAAATTTATGAAACCCTAATCCTAAACGCATAGTTTACAATTTATAACATTCCCCATGTCACACCATCAGCCTAGTACCTAGGCGATCTCGGCTAGATCAATTCTGGGCTGTTACGTCACCGAGAAAGACTCGCCCGCTGTTTCCCGGACTCTGCGCGGAGAACGGGCAAGAGAGAACGCCTAGGGACTAGGCTGCCACGCCATGTGTCATTCCGCTGAGTTATTCTTCCTCTTACCCAATCCGCTTACAAAGCGGTTATAATCATAGTATTAAATGTTAATTACAACAAGAAAAATTCTATTTTCGTGTCAGTTTAAAGTGTACGATAAAAATGTACACTTTGTCGAAGGCTTAAAAAGTAAAAATCGAAAGGAGTCCGAGTTTGTAAACGTCTTTGCTACGGTTGAATTTGAAGAAAAGTGAGCTAAAGAGGTTCATCCACATGGTGATCACTAAAAGTTAATACTGTACGTGGTTTTTCGTTGCTGCTTCGAGCAGTACTGCAAATCCTTTTTTGGTAACTACTAGGGAAGACATGAAAAGCAGACTTTAGAACCTGCCTCAGCCTCAGGTGCAGCCTTGCAATCCTTATTTTTCTATTGGTGTCAGCATCTGTCGTGGTATCGCTGCACCCTCTGAAACAATCAGCTAATAGAGTTTGCCAAGAAACACCCTATGGCTTTCAAAACTTACATCAGTGAGCTGCAAAAATAAAAATATTGCAAAATATTAGCTATCAGATCCAGACCAGGGCAGGTCCTTTCAAGATAAATGGTTATACAGTAACACTTTCCGCAAGTTATTACCTTGATGAGAGGACATACAGCGATATGAAGCCAATCTACTTTGCTCATTGTAATTCGATTAAAAATTAAGAGGAACGTTTTTCGGGTCAGTTGCCCAGTTAGAAATAATTTAAGTTACAAATTGCGAATAAGCTTTAAACATAGATGTACGTTTCCAAAAGAAGCTTTACAATCGTAAACTAAAGGAGTCCTTTGGTTAAAAAAGCATAAAATACCATAAAGAGATGACGGCTTCATATTGCAACTTGGTGTCATGACTTTCATCCCAGTTTTACTCAGTTACAATTAGAGTGCTGTCACATAACCTACAACTACAAGTGTAATTTATCTAGCGCTACTGATTTATTTTCCTGTTTATTTTGGCTTGTGTTCACTTTGTAGCACTTTTTGGTGTTTAACTAATTGTAATTCACTATTTTCCATGTTTATCCCTCTAAATTTTGCATTACCATTGCCTTCGCTTTCTCTTAGGACGACTGTAACACCCAGGACAAATTGGAAAGAATGTTTGCGGAAAATTTTGGGAGGGGTGGGGGTGGGTGTAAACGAGGTGAATTATGGTCTTTGTGAAAATGGTGGATAACGGAGAATAGGATATAATATATCAAGCATGAGACGCAGTGTTTCATCACCAGATGAAACACTGAGAGGAGAGTTGAAAATACGACGCGCAGCGGGATTTTTTGGACGAACTTCAAGGTGTTTAATCTAGTGATGAAACATTGCGTCAACTGCTTGATATTACTTCTCAAACGAAATGATTTTAGAAGGAGAAATTAAGGATGCACAAGTCAGCAGTTTTTCATCTTATTTCCAAACACTCATTAAACATTAATTTCCTTTGTATTTTCTTTATGAATTATTTATGAGTTTGAGTAGTGTAGATGAAAGTCTATTTGAATTAACTCTACAATTGAACGAAAAGCTTGTCAAAATATTGTTCATAAAATACAAGATTTATGACGTTACCTCGGCATTGTGGTTTTTCTATTCGTTCCCAGCAAATTCCAATGTGACGTCATCACCAATAAGCACGAACGGTGCCCAATACTTGACTGCATTAAACTCCTCAGATTCTCTCATACAGTTCATTGTTTGATTCAAGGATTCACTAGCACTTATCCCTTTCACAAGATGCTGATAGAAATTTTTCATGAATTCTAAAGTGGCTTCATCATCGATTGCCCATAACGACACAAGAACAGAACGAGCACCAGCACCCAAAAATGCTCGTGCTATACCGACCACACCCTCGGCTTTGATCTCCCCACGAGCACTGTGACAGCAACTGAGTACAACTAGTCTTGCTCGCATTTGAACACCCAGTACATCTCTCATTGTCAAAATGTTCTCTTTCACACCTTCTGTTGACGCTAGAGCAATCTCGCCCGTTTCCATATTGCCATGTGCAGCGATGTGCACCAAGGCAACAGAACCGAGTCGAGTTAAAACCTCATCCTTTGTGGCCTGTGTTCCAAGTACAGGTGTGATGCCAAGCATTCTGCCAATCATTTTTACTTCCTCCCTTGCACATGGTAGTGGTTGACGCTCTGTCAAAGGATCACCCACAAGAAGTGCACCTGACTTGTGATGGTAATCTACCTGACAATCCTCAATCATTTTCAAGCTGGTGAGGGATGGAGCCACTCGAATTTTGAATGATTCACATAAGTACGTGGAATCTGGGCCCTTGAATGCACCAAAAGGGGCCAAGCAAAGTGGACCCTCAGGGATGAAGATGAGTTCGCTACCTAAAAACAGATCTTGAATAGGCTCAATCATGATTTCATACAATGTGCTTAAGGCATCTTTTGTAAGGCCTAAGTTTTGGGTCTCTCTGCCACACTGAGGTGATCTCTTAGCTACAAGGCTTTCATCCCCCGCCAATTCAAGTGATCGATCCTCGCACTTGAAAAGACTTCTGGTACCAATTTCCTGGTGCAGAACTTGTAAAAGATCCGTAAAGAAAATGTTGACTTCATCCCGCGAATCGATTTGTTTCGTTTTTAATTCAACATCCTTTCCCCTTTGGCAGACCCAGATGTTTAATTCGTTCTCTCCAAATGCCATAAAAAATGTATTTGGAGAAGGGTAACTAAGCAGGTCATTTACTGATTTGTTTCCTGTACCTGATCTAGCATCACTCCTTTCGACATCACTCCTTTTGAAGGCATAATTTAATTCAAGAAGGTCTTTTAAGCCTTGTGCTCGTCCTTGCTCGGCTGAAAACAGAGCCTCTGTAACTTTGCCTTCTGCTAACAACAAACGCCAAAGTGAAGTGTATACTATTGGGTAATTATCACGTAAACTTATTTTCCACTCGTCGTTCAATTCAAGGCGATCTCTGATATTATTAAACAAAGTGATTCCTAGCTGATAATATTCAATAGCCACTGGAACTTGGCCTAGAATTTCAAAACATTTCCCAAGATTGGAACACGTTACTCCCTCTCCCAAGGTGTCACCCAGTTCTTTAGCAGTTTTCATGCAACGTTTATGGTAGTCTATGGCTGTTTTAAAATCTTCCAGACTATAATAGGCATTGCCAAGATTGCAATACGCCTTTTCCTCTAAAGATCTGTCACCCAATGCTTTCGCAATCTTCAAAACACTTTTATGGTAGTCTATGGCTGTTTTAAAGTCTCCCAGACTTTGATAGGCGTTGCCAAGATTGCCATGAGCTACTCCTTCTCCGGGTGTGTCACCTAATTCTTTGGAAATGTTTAGCGCATGCGCATGGTATTCTATGGCTGTTACATAGTCTCCCAGACTATGATGGGTGTTTCCAAGATTTCCATACGCTCTTTCTTCGCCCAATCTGTCACCCAATGCTTGCGCAATATTCAGGTCACGCTTATGGTAGTCGCTTGCTCTTTTAAAATTTCCCAGACTGTAATAAACGTTGCCAAGGTTGCCATAAGCTTTTCCTTCTCCGGATCTGTCACCCAATTGTTTCTCAATTTTCAGGTGACGTTCATAGTAGTCTATGGCTGTTTTGAAATCTCCCAGACTGTCATAAGCGTTTCCAAGATTGCAATACGCAGCTCCTTCTCCGGACCTATCATTTAGTTCTTTTGCAATTTTGAGGTGATGTTCATGGTAGGCTATGGCGCTTTTAAAATCTCCCAAACTTTGCTGGGTGTTGCCAAGATTGCTATACGCTTTTCCTTCTCCGGATCTGTCCCCCAATCTTTTCGAAGTATTCAGAAGACGTTCATAGTAGTCTATAGCTGTCTTAATATTTCCCAGACTTTTATGAGCGTTGCCAAGATTTCCGTACGCTATTCCTTCTCCGGGTCTGTCACCAAATTCTTTCGCAATTTCCAGACTACGTTCATGGTAGTCTAATGCTGTTTCAAAATCTCCCAGCCTGAGATAGGCGTTGCCAAGATTGCTATACGCTCTTCCTTTCCCCGATCTGTCCCCCAATTCTTCCACAATTTTCAAGTCATTCTCATGGTAACTTAATGCAGTTTTAAAATCTCCCAGATGTCGATAAGCGTTGCCAAGATTGCAATATGCCTGTCCTTCTCCGGATCTGTCACCTAATTCTTTTGCAATTTTCAGGTCACGTTTATGGTAGTCTACTGCTCTTTTAAAATCTCCCAGACTGTGATAGGCGTTGCCAAGATTTCCATACGCTCTTCCTTCTCCAGATCGGTCACCCAGTTCTTCGGCAATTTTTAGGTGAAGTTCGTGGTACTTAATTGCTGTTTTTAAATCTCCCAGACTTTGATAGACGTTGCCGAGATTGCCATACGCTTTTCCTTCTTCCGAACTGTCATCCAATTCTTTCGCAATTTTCAGATGACGTTCATGGAAGTGTAAGGCTGTTTTGAAATCTCCCATTCTGTGATGGGCGTTGCCAAGATTTCCAAACGCTCTTCCTTCTGCCAGTCTGTCCCCCAATTCGTTGGCAATTTTTAGGTGACGTTCATGGTAGTCTTTGGCTGCTTTAAAATCTCCCCGAATGTGATGGGCAATGCCAAGATCGTCATACGCTCTGCCTTCTTTCGTTCTGTCACCCAGTTCTTTGGCAATTTTCAGTTGACGCTCATGGTAATCTATGGCTGTTTTGAAATCTTCCAGACTATGATGGGCATTACCAAAATTGCTGATGTTCTCAGCAGCTGTGTTTGTCGCCTTCGTGCACGTTTCCTGCAGAACAAGTCATATTTTACTTCGTAGTTTCATAAATTTTAAAATTCTCACGTGGAAATAAACGCCGAACTATTCTTTTTGCAAACGGATCAATAACATTCATAAATTTGAGGGCTGTTTCCTGAGAGGTCAGGAAAGTTCAAACGGTTTTAAAGTTTTCAACGGTTGCATAGTATTTGTATTTTATTGGTCAGTGTACAAAAAAACTTGAGTGTCTTTTGTTTTCAAAAAACGCTGTGATTATGATTGGATAATCTTCTTCCAAGCGCTCCAGATCGAAAAGTCGCACTATAAAATGGTGTCATAATGAGATCTGACCTGTTGAACTCTATAAATTAAACAACAGTGTACAGTGTACGTGATGGTCACGAGTGCGGTAATTAGCCAGAAATCGGTAGAAATTCTCACCACGCAGTTTTTACTTCCGCTCATCGCTTTACTTTTGTTTTGAAAGTCATTGAAGAGGAATAAGCCAAAAACAGAAGTCGGACAAGCTACCGATTATAGTAAACATTTTTGGTTGTGAGGGAACAGTCAAGAGTTGAAGGCATAGAGAAGCGAAAAATAACGGTGATAGAAACTTTGGAACATGTACTTTTAGCAGTCGCATTTCGATATATGGCAACCGGCGTCTACAGGGAAAGATTCCCTGCACGTACAATGGTGAATTACTTAATGTATCTTACGCCGTCCGGTTAACCACAGTCGGTCGGAGCTCTTTTATTTGAAAGAAATACATGTTTTGTCAAAGAGAAGGCTTGAGGCCGCCCTGTTTCATCGCAAATCCGTGCTTCGTTTGGCTTGCATGGCGCGTGTGTTCTTACTGTACTACTGAAGATGAAAGCTTAAAAGTTTGACTTGAAGAACCCTGTGTCACGGCACAAAGATACACGAAAACATGACGACAGCCACACAAAATTGACAAAAACTGATTTAATGGCTTATGATTTGGTAAGGTCATTCTACAGGCATAAACCAAAGTGGAATTAATTCTACTTTGAGCCATAACACATAGTAAGATTAAGTGAATGACATTCAAGGTCATCCATAAACACTCGACATATTTTATCTAACTTGATTCAATCCTGTCGCGTAATCATCCTTACTTTTGCTTGTCTTAGTGCATGCAGAGAAAATAAGTTCGCAGTCCTTATAGCTATCCTGTGAACCCGAATATTTATACATGTACGATGTCTACGGATTTGTGAATATTCCAGAACGAACGTGACGGCGTCATGAATGCTTGCTAAATCATCAATAACGCGAAGGCATTCTCGCCCCAGTTTCTTATCGGAATTTTCGCAGCGCGAGGTCACAAAATAACGTTCCCGTTCTGTTGCTAAATCAGCCTATTGTAGCGGAGGCAAAACCCCGCAGTCACGCGTTTGCCTTCTTTGCTAAGATTTACAGAGAGATCTGGTTGAGTGCTAAAAATGATCTAATTGACGCCCACACTCAATTATATGCGTCTCCTTACTTATAAACGTCCCCTTGGTTTAGTTTTAAGTTTGTAGTTAAGGCGCTATAATTTTTCAGTTTCTTGCTTGATTATCAAGGGTTTGCGCATTAAATCTTGCTCAATGTCATGTTTAAAATGAGAATAGGCTAACTATGACAACACAATGACCCTGAACGAGTATTCTGACACCGCGATTTGACTGAGGGCGATATGGGCCTCTTCTCTATAAGTATCAATGGGTGGACTGGATATTCTGCAATTTGATTTGACATTTTCGCTAAAAGGTTTTTGTTTTTTGCTAGTCAAATTTATAAGAATAAACGCCTCTATCTGAGATATTATTTAACCAAGGGATGAATGCAAAGGGTTCGTGGTTCTAGACTGGGGAGGGCAAAGATAGAAAATTCCTTGCACCTAGTATACCTACAACTGTAGTACTAACCTGTCAGGAACATTAAAAGAGGGGACTTTTCGATTTAGGGGAATCAACGCGAGGCTTCTCGTTGGCCTTTCCGACGATTTCTCAATTTTCATGCCTTTATTTATATCGAGCAATTTTTTTCTGACTGAATATCTCCAGGACGTTTTCTGTTTCTACTTATAATGTTTGCCACGTAATAAAAATTCAAAATCGATGGAACTGGCTATCTTACTTTGAAACGTATTTAAATTAACGTACAGAACATAAAAGATACAATCACTTACTTCATATATAGATCTAGAAATGCAGATGAAAGGAATTTGATTCAGTTGTCGAGTTTCAATTAGAAAGTAAAGCTGACCAGCTAACAAGTCCAAAAATGTCTATGTTTGTTAACGTAAACATGAGGATGAAGCCTTTGATTAACGCCTAAGATAAAAGATACGTTCCTTGAGTAGTTGACCCAGCTACGTGTGCAGAGACGCCTTTGCAAATGTTTGTTTCACTGGTCGAAACTGATTGCTGGGTATCCAAGGCAGTGGACACTGGCTGCATCCAAAGCCGATACTTTTCCCCGCATACCCTCAAAATGTTTAAGGAAAAACTCCCTGAAAACACGGTTAAGTCTAGTTTTCCCATCTTTGATAACAATATTGTGAGCATCAACCGCAACCTAGAAAATGTAGAATTGTTATAAGATGAACTTGATTTTCACTTTGATATAATTGGTATCTCGGAAACAAAAATTACAAATTCTAATGAGAGTAACGCCCATCCGTGCATTCCAGGTTATGTTTTTGAGCATGTGCCAACACCACTGGCCTCCGGAGGCACTGGCCTCTTTGTTGATCAATCTCTAAACTACAACGTTCTTGAAAAAACTTCAGATGAGGCATTCCAAGCCCTCTGGGTTGAAATCTCTTTTTTCAACCACTAAAGCATCGTTTGTGGAATAATTTATCGTCAGCACAATTCGCCCGATTATTTCCTAACGTATCTAGATAAGACAAAAGAAAAAATGGTCTCAGATGACAAGGACGTTCAAAACAATTTGTGACTTTAATATAGATCTACTCAAGTGTGAATCATCTCAAATAAGCCAGGATATTTTAATCTCTCTTCGAAGACTATGTTTATAAGTGCAAATCTCCAATTTCATCCTTCCTTTTTCAACCTGTTTTACACGAAGAATTACCGTCAGAAATATTACTTGTACCGTATATATGATATAAATCTTATGGTTTATGCTCCTCTCTACCAAACTACTCAAATGTTCAAGTTCCGCCATAACTCATGTCCTTACAGAGATACTTAATACATCACATCCATCAAATTAAGGACTTATCCACCAAAACTCAAAATTACAAAAATTACACCAGTATTTAAGAGTGACGATGATACGGACGCAAAGAACTACAGACCTATCTCTTTACTTTCAAATTTTAATAGTATTTGAGAAAATAATTTTCAAATTGACGAGCTATATAAAGAAACACGATCTTCTGTATTCCTAACAATACGGCTTTCGTAAGGGGCAGTCAACCCAACACGCAATACTGGACATTGTTAATGATATACAGACAGACATGAATCAGCCATTGATATCTTGTCGAGTATTCCTTGATCTTAAAAAAGCCTTCGACACAGTCAACCGCGACACTTTGCTTGATAAGCTCAATCACTATGGCCTTTGTGGAATAATTAATGAATGGTTCTCCTAATATCTCAAAAATCGCACGCAAACAACGCAAGTAGGCTATCATATATCAGATAAAGCCGTCGTTGGATGTGGTGTTCCTCAAGGATTAATTCTTGGACCATTGCTTTTCTTGCTCTATGTCAATGATATCCACAGGTGCTCGAATAAATTTAGGTTTTTGTTCTTTGCAGACGACACTAACATTTTCTATGCAGACAAAACTCTGAAAGATCTTGAGACAATAGTCAACAATGTGCTACAAAACCTTTATAACTGGTTGACAGGCAAAAAAACCAACTCTTAACATTAATATATCCAAATTTGTAATTTTCCATCCTTACCAAACGCGACTTACTTACAAAACTTTGCATGTTTGATAATGAAAAGAATAAATATACTCGTCTCGAGTCTAAAGTTGAACCAAAATACCTGGGCGTTCTTATCGATCAGAATCTCTCTCGGAAATACTACATTGATTCTGTTGTTACAAAAATTAATAAAAATGTTGGGCTAATTGAAAAGCTACCCCACCCTGTACCTCAACCAATACTAGTCTGGACCGGCCACTGACTATATTTAACCTATGGCCTTAGCTTGCTGCCTGGGGTCGGGCATGCAAGACTTATCTTAATAAAATTCTAATTCTTCAGAAAAGAGCGCTTCGTTTGCTGTACTTCGCAGACTGGCATGACCATGTAATTCCTTTATTTCTCGAAGCTAACGTACTTCCAACAACTTTTCTTTATTATGAGTCCGTATTAACCTTAATGCGCGATATCAATAATGATAAAGCCCCAGCAAACATGTTAAATTAATTTCAGAAAACGTCTTATATTAACTCATACAATACACGATCATCTACGTCTGGAAAGTTCTATGTTAAAAGTTCTAGACTAGAAATACAAAACAATTCTTTCTCTCGGCTCGGAGCAAAGCTGTGGAATAAGATACCACCCTATACAACGGATCTTCCAAAGTAGCTTTTAAAAGAGTTCTCCGCAAATTGCGAAGCAAACTATTCAAGTTTTGTATTTTTGTACAAAGAATAAAGTTGTTGTTGTTGTTGTTACCTACAACGAAGTATAAATGTAATTTTTTTTTTCATCCTTACCTTTTCTTGGTGGCTTCCTTGAAGTTTGCTTTTTTCTTTCATAGACCAGCTCCGAATTCCCAACAACTTCTGGTTATTCGAGTCAATCTTTCATTAGTTAAATTGTTCAGTTAACTGTCATATATTAAATAAACAAATTGCAAAGCCTACCCAACTTGAAATATAGTATTTCTTATAGTATTAGTCACATAACCCCAATAGTGTCTCTGATTGCAAATTACTTAATAATAATAATTTTTTATGTAGCAGCCTCCCGATTATCAAAATTAAGTTTGCTAATTTGAGAAGGGGATACATGTTCTTGCCTGAGGGAACCTCGTGTAAGAGAAACGGTGTAGAAGGCCTAAATGTAATAAACGACCCTAAATGTAATAAAGTCCTAAATGTAATAACATTTTGTCCTAAATGTAATAACAATTTGCCCTAAATGTAATAAACTCTTAAGTTGCCAATTTCAGTAATTACTCGAATAAACGCCGCCCTCAAATAAGCGCCGCGGGGCTTATTCGTGTGAATACGGTACTAAGCGGTATTACTATGGCATTAAGCACCGCTCTCAAATAAGCGCCGCATTTTTGGAAAAAAGTTGTTAAGCGCCGCGGTGCTAATTCTCGTAAATTCGGCACATTTCCTTATGCACTGTGAAACTTAACGTTTAAATTGCTTGTAAATGACAAAGTAACAGTATTTTTCTAAAAAAGCACTATTCAAGCAACTGGAAAAAAGTTTTCTATTGTTTTTATAAAATAACTTTCCCGAGAAAAAAGAAAAACTCTTTGTTTAGGTTACTGATTAAAACAGAAACTCTTACCAGTCGCGAAGTCTTGTACATGAAGCTTAATGTACGTGTAATCAGTTCTTGTTTTGCAATAAAGATGCTTTCCACAAAAGAGTTTTTCTCGCTTAAAACGTCAGCTTAAGCGAAAAAAAATTGGCACAGCATGTTTGTAGAGATTTTCCAAGTTTCTTCCGACGAGGGAATGGGTAAATAAAGTAAATTTGTCGAGTTTTCAACTCAAAAACATTTTAAAATTCGTGCTTGTGTTATTAGCTTGCGAAGAGAAAAAAATCTTGAGTCCACACATGTTTACATGCTCTCATGCAAACATATCTCTCGGCCAATCAAAGAGCGCGCGTACTATCTTAGTTATTTATAAACGTTGTTATCAACTGTGCAGTAGTCTTTAGGGCCTGTTTACATGGAGGTGGGGGACCCCAGATAGGTGAGGTAACATGCGGCGGGTCACCCCACCTATCATGTAAACGTAATCAAATTAAAATGAGAGATTATGTGAACAGGAGGGTTACCCACCAAAGCGGGCTACCTCACCTACCTGGGTTCCCCCACCTCCATGTAAACAGGCCCTTAGACTTCTCTTTTTTTGTTCTTAATATTTTAGCTGATTAGATCTCTTTTCTAGAGATCCAACGTTGACAAACAACAGGGTCTTCGTCCCATAATTAACACAATTACTGGACAATATAAAATTGAGCTATCCGTGAAACTGGTATTATGATGCTATGATCCCGACCGAAGCGGGTTGAAAATTTGCTGAATTTTTGTGTCATAAAGTTGCATTCTCACATGGAAGTAGTCTTTGTCTTCTGGTTAATTCTCCCATATACGACCATATACAGTTTCTTGTTCCAGAGCCTAGAAATACACTTTCTTTTGATTCAGTTTCGTTAAGTCTTGGTAACCGAGCGTTTTCTTTGAATCCTAGGGAATGGGCGGTGGACACGCGGTGTTCTCTCTTAAACGAGCGGCGGCGCCTGTGCTCAGGATTCAAAGAGAACTCTTGGTTAGGGAAATTGAATCCAAATGAAAATTATTCTATCAACTTTAGGAAAGGATACTGCTAATCCTTTATCACACCAAGTGATGGCTTCGTCAAACTTTTTCAACTGAACGCAGGCACTTGCACCTGTAAATACAAAAAGTATAGCTTAGCACCAACACATTTGATGCATCTAATGCTGATTATGTTGTTTGTAGTATCAAGGGAAGGACTATTTGAAAATTTGTGTGGGCGATGAAAGGCAAGCGGAAACAACGGCGAAAAAAAATCATGTACATGGAGCAGTCCAGGATAGGACAATTGCGCAACCAACATTACATCTACTGCGCATTTTTTTGTAGCGATAACTGCGTAGGTTTACAAACATTACATTATGATATCCCATGCTACCATGTTATAAACATGGTAGCTTTAGTGAAAGCTTCTGATAGAGAAGAGATATAAGCTGACTTAACCTGTTGTACACCAGACCGATCAGAGAGTCAAAATCATAGTAAATACAGCTGCAGCTGAACGTTAAAACAGTACTAGAAGAACATCACGTTTGTTGTCAAGGCGAGACGGGAAATGAGGAGATCGTTAAGTACTCGCAGATGTAGAGTGGTTCTTCCATAGGTTGACTGGTGCGTTAGAGGAAGAGAGTACATTTGAGAAAGTTCGGAAATTTTTGATATTGTGCTGAAACATGCGGTTGCCGTGGTTACAGGCCATTTGGTTCGCCACAATCTTATCATCCTTGGAAAGAAATTTCAGGGATTGATCCAGGTATTTTTTCTTAGGAGGGTCCAACCTGAACACCTTGGTGAAGCTAATAATTTCCATCCTTCAACGTCGTTACACATTCTACTCATAAAAATCAATCGCCTCTTGTGTTAAAATTCGTAAATGATGAACTTTCTCTGTTCAGATTTAATTAAAACTGATCAAGTCCCATGGTTAAAAGGCAACATGAACAACCAAGTTCTGTTTCTCAGCCAGGAAATGGATTCGACACTAAATTTTGACGACGGGACTATAGCTAACTTACCTCGCACAAAAGCTTTAAAGAAAGATGGTCGTAAGCCCACGGCAATTTTTGCATCATCCAGTGTTATAGTGTAATTACCTGTGAAAGAATGAATGCAAAAAGACGATAGAACCATTTCACCACAGTAGCCACATAATCACTGCTAATATTTATAGCAGTTGCTACACTCCCCGCCCCAAAAACGATCCGATAGGTAAAAAGAAATTAATGTTATCTAAAACAACTAACAGCAACTTCTCACCCAAATTAAAACGTGCCGCCGCCCTGTTGCTGTACAGTATGGCGTTCAGTTCTTCATCCTTACAGTTCACTTCAATTCCCTCCGTGTAGAATTGAATGGCGTTGTTAAAATTGTTCTTCTTGTACTCATCGTTGCCCTCATTTTTGTAGACCTCAGCGATTGCTACAATAAATAATAATAACAATATTAATAATAATAATAATAATAATAACAATAATAATAATTGTCACTTACATAGCACAATTTCCATATGAATACTCAATTGCGCTTCACAGTAGACCGCGAGCGGTCGTCCTTCTTCCCCACGTGCGGTGAGCGAAATAGTGAAATTACGTAAATTAATGGTAAAAAGGAGGAGAGATTGGGGCGGAGAGAGGACTCTTGTTTTTCCTTCGCTCGGGCTTCCGCCCTCGTTTCTCGCGGCTTCGCCGCTGTAACTCAAAACCTGGAGTAGTCAATCGATAAATCGATAAGAATCGATGAATCTGATTTAATTGATATCGATTGTATCGATCAATCGGTAGAAATCGATAACACACTCGTTTCGTTCATCGATTTATCTCGATTTTCAGTAATTTCATCGATTTATATCGGAAAATACATCAGTCCATCCGCTCATAAAAAAATAAAAACTGAATTCATGAAAACGATAAATTTGTTGACGATTGATTTGCAATTGAGAAGTCGAAGGATCAAACAATTACCCTCACTTTCTTTAAAAAAAATGTTATCTTTTGTTTAAAACTAGGTTTAAAATCTTCTCCTGATGGCTGATATTGGCCAGGTTTAAAGGCGCCCAATTTTTCACTATTTAGACCTGCCACCCTTTCAAAATAACGTCGGTGTAGTTCCGGGTGTAGTTGCATCCCGGAGAAGCCAATAGATAAAAATCGAAATCGATGAAAATAGTTAGCAATCAAGTGATTTTTGTCGATTGACTACTCCGGGCTCAAAAGAAAAATAAGAAACTGCTCGCTGTCTAGCTTCACAGAAGTTCTAAAAATATCAAAAATAATAGTAATAATTACATAAGAGGATACGAGTAAAAATTAAGAACCCTGACATGAAAAAACTTGGGACAATAAAAACATTTTCAGTTTCATTTTAAAACATGATATACTCGTGGTCGTCCTTATGTCATGTAGTAGGTTGTTCCACAACTTTGGGGCAGCGAACATAAGAGCGCAATTACCAAGGGTCTTTGATGATTTCACTGGAGGAAAGCGGAGTAAGGATCCATCACACAAATAAGAGAAGAAAGTAGGAGCTACGTTATTTAAAATCTAAAACTAATTAAAATTTCCTTAAAATCGATGGCTTGCCTTGCAGGTAGCCAGTGCAAATACCGTAATATTGGCGTGACGTGACAGAATTTAGGCACTGAATATACCTAGCGAGCAAAGGCGTTTTGAATTCCCAGGAGCTTTAAGATAAGACTGTTAGGCAAACCGTAGAATATGACATACCAAATTACAATTATTTTAGTCAGTGCATTTCTAACTTTTGAAGTAGAACTTGCGTGATATTAAGTCGTGTTTGTTTAACTTGCGAATACATTATTCCGATATATTAAAATTCATACTTGGCAGCGAGGCTTGGGGGAATAAAGCAAAAGAAATCATCTTGAGGCTCAGCAATGAATAGTACATTTCTTTTGTTTTATTCCCCCAAGCCTCGGAGCCACGTACGAATATAAAAAAAATTGAAAAAATTAAAAATGAAAATGGTCTATTTTCTGTGTTTTTATAATTTCTTCTTTAACTTCTGCAACTGCTGAGCTGAAATAAAGACATCGTAAGCTTATCTTTTACGAATATTGAATAAAATGGCTTAAACTCAATATTATAATTACCCTCATATCCTAAAAAAAAAAATAGCTAAGGGCGTTAGCCGGGCGAAAGTTATCCGCTGTCGTCATGACAAGGAAACAGCTGCAGCATGTTGTTCTTCACCTCTTAAATTGTCATCACCAAAGTGCAGTGTTTCCTCAGCAGCTAATGTGGCTTCACCTTCTTTCGAAGCTGTGATTGGACTTCTCGCCATGCTTGAAGATTGACGAATTGCTGATGAAGGTTTTCCCTGCCAATAGATTCAGATAGATTATTGTCCGGTGATTTTTATCTGTCGTCGAAAGAAAAATTGAGATTGTTGTATATTGTTTTGAAATCGGCCTCAGTTATTTTATTGTACGAAGTTGTGTTCCAGAAGTAGTGACAACTCACTGTAACATCATGGATAACGTAACTTGGAAAGGGCTGAGGTCTTTTTCCAGGGACATCCAACGACGGTTTCCTCCTTTATAAATTGAAAACTCCTCTTAGGCTATCCAGAGTACTTTTAGATCTCTAGAAATGCATTGTAAGCGGCGCAATAAAATTCGTATCTGTTCGGCCATCCTAGGGGAAGTTGAGTCTTTTCGAAATTACGAGGGCTTCAGAATTATTTTCCCGAAAATTTTAGATGTAATTTTATATTATTATTATTACTGAACATATACATGGAGCCTGATCAGAAAATTCGAAAGGACGAAATAACGTTTTTGTAGCTAAAAGTAAAAGAGCTATAGCTAAAATGTGAAGATACCTTATCCCTGTTATCCCAGTTTTGAAGCAGCAAACAGGGTAGCGTGGCGACTGGAGAAAGATTCAAATTGCATATTAAATGATGACAGCTGAGTTTTTCCCACTTTTTTTCTGACGGAATAACAGCAGCTTATACGCCGCACTGGCTGGTAAGGCCTTCGAAGCATGCTATCACCGAGAACTCTTCTCAGTCACGCTTCCAAAAGTTCTTTTAATTTACACTCTTCTCTCTGACTATATCATTCTTTAGTGAACTATTTTCATTTTTTTTCTCCTAATTCTTTTTTCTTCTCTTTGCGTTTCTACCTTAAACTCAAGATCTTTTCTGCATCTTTTTAACCTAAAAGTGAAATGTCCGCTACTGAAAGCAAGACCTATCTGTCCTTACTCGGTTAAGAGTTTTTGTGGTGTCAGCTATGAAACAAAACGAACTGATTGGATATGCAATGTGACAGGCGGAAACCAGTTTTTAATAACCATGCATCAAACCGAGTAACGCAAAGGGCAAATTTCACCCATGTTTACACATGAAAGACACTGAGTTTATTCAAACCCTGACCTAGTGACGCGTTGACATGGCATTGACTACCGTAACGACACTACCGTTGTGACACTATATGACACTGAAACTAGTGATGTGTTGATCTGGTTCCCCCAATAGCTCCCAATATCTAGAACAACCGTCGCAGATGCCTGATTTCTTCATGATGATAATTGAACAGCTCCCTTTTCGAATTCATAACGAAGGACATGTCATAGCAAAGTTATTAGTCAGTGCTAGAGAAGAACATGTTCAACTGGGTTTATGCTTGACTTAAAATATTACAAGCCTCTCGCCTAAACTTGATAGCAGATAGTTTGTTGTTTGTGCGATCTCCTGGGCTGCAATCTCCTACTCCGCTAATGTATGCTTAACGACTACTACTGACGCCAACGTAAATTGTTCTCTTCTGTATTAGTTTCTTTACTGAGTCTGTAATAATCTTACCTCGGTTGATTTCTAAGGCATCAAACGGAACGGGGACATTTCTACTGAAGTTAAGTCACTGACACATGTGATGATATGTTTCTTGGTTTGCCCTTTACAGCTCCATGACTAGGTTTTGCGATAAACTTAATTGTAATTTCGACAGTAGTATTTTTTGAAACGCTTCTCAACTTGAGTCTTTACCAGAATAGGCAATGCTTGTTTTCAGATGATCCAAATATATGTAAAAGCAATGAAGCAATTCGAATCCTCTCGAAACAGGAAGCCAAATAATTAGGGGGTTTCACCTTCAGTTTCCGAGAAATTGGCACCAGTCTACGCACCCTTGTGGAGGGAGGGAGGGGGACCAGAGAGGGCCTAAGAACGAGGTTGCAAGGTGGTGTTACGACAATCTGCTCAAAAAGAGAATAATCATTATTTCGAATACAGATTTCATAATCTAATCGGAGAACCTGAGTGGCGGATAGTGGGATTAGAAAAGTGTTACCGTCCAAACTATACGCCTGGCGCAAGGTACAGAAACATAGGAACAGCTTGTGTTTAACCAAGATTGAAGGATTTTTTCGACCTAACTGAAACTTCAGCCTGCACATGCACCATTTTTACACAGACTATAATGACCCAATTTCTCCTGGGTATCACAGTCGTCCCAAGGAAAATCGAAGACAATGGTTATGCAAAATATTGGAGGTTAAGAAAGTGCATTATGGTCTATGTGAAAATGGTAAATTTCCACGTTTTTTAATTATTCTGTTCGTTATTCTTGTTGTCCATATCAATAAATTTAAAAAATAAGTATGTGTAATCAAATGACGACGAGAGAAATTAACGAATATTTTCACGGGCGTTTCGTCCAAATTCTAAAGGCTCTGGAAATTATTAGCATTTGGACCATCCTCGGAGTCCCATGGGCGGTGAGTTGGGTCAGAAAAAACGGCGGGTAAAGTTTTCAAGAACGGGCAGGAGAGCCCCTGGGATGCTATTCTTAAATAACCAGTTCCACATTCGATTGCGTGTTTGTGATTGAGCGAAAAAAGTTATTTCGTGCCGAACAAGAGAGGCCACCAAAACTTTCGCCGCCGTTTTTCCTGACCCAACTCACCGCTCCTGGATATCTGCGAGCATGGATTTGGACAAGATTTCCTAATTCACGAGTATACCATTTGATTACCTATTAATATCATATGTGACAAATTGCGCTCACAATCATGGGTTTTGACATGTTTATCATATATCGATTATCGATCGAGAACTCCACGCACTGAAAAGTTTAGAGCTTGAATTTTCGCCTAAGTTCAGAACTTTCATAATTTTTTGACAAAATACCTGATAGAATCGTTCTTGATGTGCTCTTTCGTGTGTTTAGGTATTCTTAATCATCTTTTAATGCCCTTACAACTTCATTCACAACGTTTTTAAACCTTGCGGCCATCTTGGCACCAAGACGTACGAAACGTTTTTATGGCAAATTTGTAATTTCACAAATGAAATTATAAATTAACGCTGAGATTTCGCGCCAAAATTAAGAAAGAAATTGTCACCCATTATATTACGATAATAAATTATGCTGATAAATGCAGAGAAGATCATCACGCAATATATCAAACATGAGACGCAGTGTTCCATCACCAGATGAAACACTGAGAAGAAAGTCCAGTAACCACAAGGTCATAGTATCAACTCCTGTTGGGAGAACTCAGATTTTCTCTTCAGAGCCACCTGTAGCCTCCTCCTCCCATGCAGGCATTTTTATGGGAGTCGTATTTCCTCCCCCCCCCCCCCCTTATAAAAGTGGGAGGGGGTAAATACGACTGTCCTAAAAACGCCTGGGTAGGAGGCTATGTTACGCCGCAAAATGTAACATTAACGCGAATTGTAACAACTTTTGACGCGAAATGTAACATTAACGCGAAATGTAACAACTTTTGACGCAAAATGTAACAACTTTTTAACGCGAAATGTAACAACTTTTTGACGCAAAATGAAACAATATTTTTAACGCGAAATGTAACAAGCAAAATGTTACAGCCGTTGTGGAGTCAGTTTGAAAGTTATTTTTAAGACGCATCTATCTTAACTTTTATGTTTAGTTTTTGGTTCATTAAGTCTTGTTTTTGTCCACGTACTGTTTTCCTGTTTTGATCTTTTGTTTTTCCTTGTACTTGAATTTATGCTTAGCTCACGAATTTGCTTATTGCCATATTAGGAATGTTACTGGTGGTCGCGTTTGTGGTATTAGGGCTGACCTTCGTTATTTGGTACTTATCAGTTGCGACTGTGCGTAGGCTAGTCTATTCCCTGACAATAGCAAACCTGTTGCAATGTCAGCGATAAGAAATACAATAGAAACTCTTCCGGCCAGCTAACCCAAACATGTCCACCTTTGGCTATTAAAACCGCTACTATACTTGAACTAGTAAGTAGAGAAGAGGAAAAGTAGAGAAGTTGGTAGAACTGAGAAAGTTGCTGTAGTAGAGGTGTAAGAAGAATAAGAAGAATAAAGGCCAAGATGTGCATCAGATTCCTGGTACCTCGTCGTGTAGCGAGCGAGTTGCTCGAACACACCCCCACACAGCCTTGAAATAACTGAGAGACTTGGGCATGAGCCTTGTAGATAAAGTGTAAATTGACTGTTTCAGGATTTAGTTATTATTATCGAAAAAACGTTTTGTAAGTTTATTTGACATTATAAGAAAACTTTATAAATAAACTGTTTTTGTAACCACCACACAATTTACACTTTATCTACAAGGCTCATGTCCAAGCCTCTCAGTTATTTCAAGGCTGTAACATTTTGTTTGTTACATTTCACGTTAAAAATATTGTTTCATTTTGCGTCAAAAAGTTGTTACATTTCGCGTTAAAAAGTTGTTACATTTTGCGTCAAAAGTTGTTACATTTCGCGTCAAAAGTTGTTACATTTCGCGTTAATGTTACATTTTGCGTCAATTGTTACATTTTGCGGCGTAACAGGCTAAGCCACCCGTGTACCGACTGCAAAAACATCTTTCGATTTCTTAAATCATGATTTTGAAATTTTTCCAGGATTATAATGATATTTAAGCTGTATGTAAAAGTAGCTCTCACTGTTTTCTTTTGTCACTGTAGGCTAGGAAACGTACTCCTGAGAGAACACATGAGTACATCAAAAGTCGAAGACCTCACATCTTACTTTCTTCTCGACAATGGGAAGCCATTCGATGTTCCATAAAAGCCTTACTCAACAGGACAATAATCTCAGTTGATAAAAATCCACAACTTCCTTAATTTATGGTAAATGCATGGTGACTAATGGCCCCAGCAGCGTATTTAACTTCACCCTCCCCAAACCCGTGGATGTAGTTGCAAAAACGGCGACATTCTCTACTCCAAATCTACTCAATTCCGGAGCATTTACCTTGTACTAAAGTAAAATACTTTACTTGTGAAGCGTTAGTACCAATTCATGTTCATTATGCTTTTCCTATTTTACTGTCTAAAACCGTCAAAATAACTGGATATAAACGTGGCCTCTTACAGGGGCACTATGGTAAAAAATGTCTTATTCTTCAGATATCGTGCGCTTTTCCCGTTTACATCGCAGCGCGATCTCACTTGGCCTAAAAATGATTTAATGAAATTCATGTAGCAGCAGTAAGGCTGGAACTGTCATTACATAAAATGGCTTAAAATTCGAGGGAAAAAAGTGATTAAGAATAATAAAATTTGAAATGATTAATTATTGAACAAAGACAGGATACACTTGCCAACTTATATCTATTCAGCTCGTGTAATAATCATGGAGTCAGGCCTGCCTCCACTAGCTTTGCTATTTGGAGGCTTGTCTTAAATTCCGTTACGAATTCAAATAAAAATTATGTACTCGCGAAACCATCACAACACGAGAGCGCGTCCGCTTAGATACGGTTAAGCAACAAGTCGAAGGTCGTCCAGTGCATCGCCGAATTGTATCAGGCAAAGCATTTTATAGAACGTGCACAATAGAAATGTTGCGTGTTTTCCCTCTTCTCGAGTGTTTCCTAAAATTTCTTAAGTGCTCATGTAACTCAACAATTAACGCGCGAGAAACGTTTCTTTACTATCGCGTGCTAATCCTGGTGATAGGAAAAGATCGCGTGTACGGAGCCGTGCAGAGCGAACTATAAGCTTGGACATTAATTAAATGCCATCTGCAAAATACAACTTGACCCTCTACACAACGTAACAACTATAAATGTGTAAAATCTGAGCTAAAGCCTTAACTGAAAAAACCTTTTGATACTACAGGAGAAAGGTGGAAAGGCATCCCTCAAGCAAATGCAGGCGCCCTAGACTTGGAGGGTAAAACGGACAAAGGAAGTACAATGGAACGTCTCCAGGGGATAGCTTTATTCAAGGGACAACTCCACACAGGGAACACAAAATTTGGTCTCAGAAAAATGTTCACATAATCTTTGTATCTGTTACCTCTAGTGAAGGGTGACCTCTGTGCAGGGGAAAGGGACACTTTTTCTTGGTCCCAAAAACCTAGCTTTAACCTCCATTCAGGGGACACCTCACACACAAAAAAGCGTTCGTACGTGTAAATCTAAGCGTTCACTAGTCACAATGACATCAGCTTTGACAACATGAACTATCTCACTTAAATCCATGTACTGCACTTGTGGGAATTCTACACACAATAGAGCGTTTTCCCATGACGTCACGGCGGCCATGTTGGTGTACCAAGACAACCCTGTGGGAATTGAATTCTTTTCTTGCGTAAAAACTTTCTTTTATTCCAATAAATCAGCATAGATGCTGGCCACGTGGGTGAAAACGCTCTATATCGCAGAGATGGGTTAATCAGGTTCAAGAGCTGAGATGCATACATAATGACCTCAGAGCATAACGTAGGGTGTGTGCTATCGAATATAGTGAACTTGGTTTTCTTGACCAATCACAACACAAGCACTTGGACACTTGGACTTTTGCGCCTGACGCGCAGGGCATTATTAGACTGGTGACTTAAAATGGATAGCAGACTGCTACGCAATACCCTAGCAAAACACTTTAACCATGGCACTATTATACACTAATTCCATTGTCTTCTTTTGTTTACTTGCAGCTATTTGGCATTAATTTTTGTATCTGTTTAACGGGTGAAGTAAAATCACTATAACGAAAGAAAGCATCCATATTCCAGGCTATTGTAAAAGTAAAACAGCTGTGTTGGGTGACAAAATAATATACTTTTTTCTCAGAATTTACTTGAAAAAAGGACAAAGTTCGCAGCTCTTTTCTTATCAACAAAAGACGGCTGCCGTGACATCAGCTGAAAACGAGCAATAGCTCCTCCAAGATCACTTTTATAGAGACCTCTTATCAAACATGAGAAACGGTGTTCCATCCCGTAATGAACACTTCGAACTTCATCAAAAAATGCTCCCAACCGAATCTCTTCTCTTTGTTGGACACGTGATTAAAAAGGCTCTCTTGTCTTTGATTAGCCTGAGAAAACAGCCGGCATTTTGCAGCGTCACCACTGGTTACCCCTCGAAATGACGCTTCAGAAACAAGCGCAGAAATTCAATGCTGATGACGGGACACTTCCCTAATCTGGGTAGTGCATCTGATTGACTAAAAATTGGCTTCATCCAAGTTGGAGTCACTACCCAGATATGCCTAGTGACGCGTCATCAGTATGGAATTTCTGCACTCGTTTCTCAGACGTCATTTAGCGGGCAAACCAGTGGTAGCGTCGTTGGTGTCGGCTGTGTTCTCAGGCTACTCTCTGTTACATTGAAAGGAAACTTCAAAACGACTAACAGGCTGAGCGATTTGAGTTTGTCACTCAGCGTCCGCTATACCAGGACGTTTAATTCGTCTGAATCTTAAAGCGTCTGCCTCAGCGTCCTTTATTTTTTCTAGGCGTCTCAAACGCGTCAAACGTCTCTACGGCCATCGTTTACTTAACAATTATTCGTCGAGCCCGAATGGGCTCTGAGTCAATAGCCCATGAGGGCGAGAGGAATAATTGCTCTAGTAAAATCCAACTAGTTACTCAAAAATATCGAGAAAAAAAGAACTTTAGTTAGTTAAAGCTAGACTTGAATCTATTTTTTGCCGCCGAAAAGCAGGCGCTACGAGTGGGCTATAACATATAGCCTAGTAGTAGCTCAACCAATCAGAACGCAGCATTGATGATAGACCACTAGTTGGATTTTACTAATATTTTATAGTCGTAACAGCATCCACGAAAGAGACAAACCCTCTGGTACTAACAAAACAGGAATCAATATGGTCTGTTTACAACTTTTTTGAATTTAAAAAGCCTATTAGCTAAAAGTAATTTTTTCAAAAGGCGTTTAGGAAACTTGATTATAAAGTAGGAAATCGGATTATAAAGCTACAACTGAGTTGTTATAATCAAAAACCTGCTAAATTTCCGCTTAATTTTACATACGTCATAGAATCGCCTAAACCTCACAAAAACGCGAGTAGAATGAGGAATGAGTTCGCGTGATAGCTTGTTGTATGCGGAATAGATTACTTGACATAAAGTAGAAATTAATGAAACCCTAGCCCCAAACGCATAGTTTACAACTTATACCATTCCTAATGTGACGCCACCAGCCTAGTCCCTAGGCGTTCTAGCCTCGGTCAATTCTGGACTCTACCGTTAGCTGTTACGTCACAGAGAGAGACTCGCCCGCTGTTTCCCAGAATCTGCGCGGAGAACGGGCAGAGAGAACGCCTAGAGACTAGGCTGCCACGCCACGTGTCAGTCCTCTGAATTACTCCTCCTCTTACCCAATCCGCTTAAAAAACAGTTATAATGATACTTTTAAATGTTAACTACAACAAGGAAAATTCTATTTTCGTGTCATTTTAAAATGAACGATAAAAATGTACACTTTGCCCAAGCCCTAAAAGGTTTAACTCGAAGAAATGTGTTTGTGAACGTCTTTGTTAGGGTTGAACTTAAAGAAAAGTGAACTAAATAGGTTCATCTATGGGGTGCTCACTGAAAGTTAATACTGTATGTGGTTTTTCGTTGGTGCTTCGAACAGTACCGCAAATCCTTTATTGACAGCTACAAGGGAAGACGTGAAAAGCAACCTTTAGGACCTGCCTCAGCCTCGACCAGGCTGCAGCTTTGGAATCGTTATTTTTCTATCAGTGTCAGCATCTGTCGTGGTAACGCTGCGCCCTCTGAAACAATCAGCTTAGCCTGTGAACAGGCTCTCTGTTTGGGGGAAAAAAGCGAGGAAAGGGAAGGGAAAGGGGGGGAGAGAGCCTGTAGACAAACATTTGAGGCCGCTATTCCGCCCTCTTGTAATTATGCTGTAATCATCTGTCAGTAAGATCGTTATCGGTCAATCAATTTCGCGGGCGAGTAACTCCTGGTAAAATTAACAGGAAATTAGCGGTGTTTTCCTTAGTCTGAAAACAGAGTGAAATGGAGCACGAACCTCATTGTCAATCTTGCAAAAAGTCGTTGATCTCCAGTAAGAGAATTAATAAGCCGTTCGTCTTGCTAGTTCGGTTTGTAATTTAACAAGCCGCTGCAATGAGCGAACTTGGAATGCGGAAGGTACAGATACTATCATGACTTCTTCAGAACGTGAATCTTCGAAGACAAGTACAAAGAGATCAGCAGCGCTTCGATCGCCGACAGGAATTACACCTTCGGGTATTTACAGCAATAAAAGGGGGGTGGTAGGCCGACACGACTTTATGCCAAAATGCTGCTTGTTCCCATAAGTTTTTTCCTCTGCGGAGTAGATTATTCTCTGGAAGGTTCTGCATTTTCACTGAGCAAATGTGATTTTAGCCGCTTGTTTCATACTGAGAGGTCATGGCACACATGTCGATTTACTTTGGTTTTTGTTTCTGGTCGACAGGATTTGCCCTCTGATGCAAGAGCATTTTCTTTGACCTCTTTTGAAGCGTAAAGCTTTTTATTGCGGCTGAATAAGGGTCTTGCTTTTCTCCAAACTGTCTCTCGAGCTGAATAAGTAAGCGATTTTCTTCAGTCCGTGAATGTAATGTTTTTCCGCAATGTTGTATCCTGACGCTGGGCCCAGCTTGTTAGTTTTCTTTGCGGACTGTTTAAAAATTATCACGGATAGTTATTAACAGATCCAAAATTATAAGATTGAAGTGCAGCTTAAACCGAAGCTACATCAGCCATGGAGAATTGCATTGTGCTTCGGTAACTACAAACTCCAGCTTAGTGTTTTTTTAAAGCAGTTTGAGTCTTTTGACGGGAGTGCGTAGTTCCTCCCTGTGGTAATAGTCTTTGGACTGTTTTCTTATTGCCACGCTGTGATCAAATCGCGTGCTACGTGCCGACCGAAAAGCTGATGTAAATCATACCTGTCAACAGTCACTGTTGTTGCCAATAGGAGCTTGCATCAGGATCTGATGCACAGCGGGTACCCTGGAACGGCGGTCGCAAATGTTTGTCTACAGGCCTTTTCCCTCTCCCCACCCCACTCGACCAAAAGCCTGTTCACAGGCTACAATCAGCTAAAAGAGTATGCCAAGAAACAGCGGATGGCTTTCAAAACTTACATCAGTGAGCTGCAAAAATAAAAATATTGCCAAATATTAGCTATCAGATTCAGACCAGGGCAGGTCCTTTCAAGATAAGTGGTTATACAGTAACACTTTCTGCAAGTTATTATCTTGAAGAGAGGATAGCGATATGAAACCAATTTACTTTGCTCATTGTAATTTCGATGCAAAACTAAGGGGAACGTTTTTCGGGTCAGTTGCCCAGTTAGACATAATTTAAGTTAAGAAACGCGAATAAGCGTTAAACATAAACGTACGTTTCCAAGAGTAGCTTTACAATAGTCGGTGAAAACAAGGTGCATTATGGTCTATGTTAAAATGTAAAGAAAGGAAAATAGGACGTGTAGAAGAAAGTATATTTCAATTAACTCTACAAATTGATACAAAAGCTTGTCAAACTGATTGTTCATAAATTACAAGACTTATGACGTTACCTCGACATTATGGGTTATCTAGTCGTTCACAGCAAATTCCAATGTGACGTCATCACCAATAAGCACGAACGGTGCCCAATACTTGACTGCATTAAACTCCTCAGATTCTCTCATACAGTTCATTGTTTGATTCAAGGATTCACTAGCACTTATCCCTTTCACAAGATGCTGATAGAAATGTTTCATGAATTCTAAAGTGGCTTCATCATTAATCGCCCACAATGACACCAAAACAGAACGAGCACCAGCACCCAAAAATGCCCGTGCTATACCGACCACACCCTCGGCTTTGATCTCACCATGAGCACTGTGACAGCAACTGAGTACAACTAGTCTTGCTCGCATTTGAACACCCAGTACATCTCTCATCGTCAAAATGTCTTTTTTCACATCTTCTGTTGACGCTAGGGCAATCTCGCCCGTTTTCATATTCCCATGTGCAGCGATGTGCACCAAGGCTACAGAACCGAGTCGGGCTAAAACCTCATCCTTTGTGGCCTGTGTTCCAAGTACAGGTGTGATGCCAAGCATTCTGCCAATCATTTCTACTTCCTTCCTGGCACATGGTAGCGGTGGAAGCTCTGTCAAAGGGTCACCCACTAGAAGTACGCCTGACTTGTGATGGTGATCCAATGGACAATCCACAATCATTTTCAAGCTTGTGAGGGATGGAGCCACCCGAATTCTGAATGACTCGCAAAGGTACTTGGAATCTGGGCTCTTGAATGCAGCAAAAGGAGCCATGCAAAGTGGACCGTTAGGAACGAACATGAGTTCAGTGCCCAAAAGAAGATCTTGAATAGGCTCAATGATGGTGTCATACAATGTACTCAAAGCGCTTCTTTGTAGGTTCAAGTGCTGGGTTTGTTTTTCATGCTGGGATGATCTTTTAAGTACTAGGCTATCCGCTAATTCAAGTGATCGATCCTCACACTTCACAAGACCGCTTATTCCAGTTTCCTGCTGCACAACCTGCAGAAGATCCTTTAAGAAAGTTTCGACTTCATTCTCTGAATGGATTTGTTTCTTTCGTAACTCAAATTCCTTTCCTCTCTGACAGACCCAGAAGATTAATTCGTTCTCTCCAAAGGCTATGAAAATTGTATTTGGAGGAAGGTAACTAAGCAGTTCATTGACTGTTTTGACTCCTGTACCTGATCCACCATACGCATCACTCCTTTTAAAGGAATAGTTTAGTTCCATAAGATCTTTTAAACCTTGTGCCCGTCCTTGCTCGGCGGTGAACAAAGCTTCTGTAACATCACCTTCCGTCAACATCAAACGCCAAAGCGCTGCGTATGTACTCTGGTATCGATCACGTAAGCTTATTTTCAACTCGTCTTTCAATTGAGGACAATCTCTAATATTGTTTAAAAAAGTAATACCTTGTTGGTAATACTCAATAGCTACCGGACTCTGGCCCAGTAATTCAAAAAAATTACCAAGATTTGAATACGTCATTCCTTCACCTAGGGTGTCACCCAGTTCTTTCGCAATTTTCAGGTGACATATATAGTAGTCTATGGAAGTTTCAAAATCTCCAAGACTTGTATGGGCATTACCAAGATTGCCATACGCTTTTTCTTCTCCTGATCTGTCACCGAGTTCTTTCGCAATTGTCAAATGACGTTGATAGTATTCTTTGGCTGTTTTAAAATCTCCTAGCCTGTAGTGCACGTTGCCAAGACAGCTATACGCTCTTCCTTCGCCCATTTTGTCACCTAGTTTTTTCGCAATTTTCAGATAACTCTCATGGCAATCAGAAGCTTTTTCGAATTCTCCCAAATTGAGATGAGAGTTGCCAAGGTTGCAATAGGCTTTTCCTTTTCCCAACCTGTCACCCAGTTCTTTCGCAATTTTCAGGCAACATTTATGGTAGTCTTTGGCTGTTTTAAAATCTCCCAGACTGTCATGGGCTTTGCCAAGATTGCCATACGCTTTTCCTTCTCCGGATCTGTCACCCAATTCTTTTGCAATTTTCAGGTGACGTTCATGGTAGTCTATGGCTGTTTTAAAATCTGCCAGACTGTCATAAGCGTTTCCAAGATTGCCATACGCTTTTCCTTCTCCAGATCTGTCACCCAATTTTTTTGCAATTTTCAGGTGACGTTCATGGAAGTCTCTTGCGGTTTTGAAATCTCCCAAAGAGTAATGGGCGTTGCCAAGATTGCAATACGCCCTTCCTTCTCCGCATCTGTCCCTCAATTCTTTCGCAATTTTCAAGCCACACCTATGGTAGTCTATGGCTGTTTTGAAATCTCCCAGACTGTCATGGACGTTGCCAAGGTTACCATACGCTCTTCCTTCTCCGGATCTGTCACCCAGTTCTTTCGCAATTTTCAAGTCACGCTCATGGTAGTCATATGCTTTCTTCAAATGTCTCAGACTGTCATGGGCTTTGCCAAGATTTCCATACGCTTTTCCTTCTCCGGATCTGTCACCCAATTCTTTTGCAATTTTCAGGTGACGTTCATGGTAGTCTATGGCTGTTTTATAATCTGCCAGACTGTCATAAGCGTTTCCAAGACTGCAATACGCAGCTCCTTCTCCGGACCTATCATTTGGTTCTTTTGCAATTTTCAGGTGACGATCATGGTAGTCTATGGCTGTTTTAAAATTTCCCAGACTGTCAAGGGCATTGCCAAGATTGCTATACGCTCTTCCTTCTCCCGATCTGTCACCCAATTCTTTTGCAATTTCCAGGTCACGTTGATGATATTCTATGGCTGTTTTAAAATCTCCCAGACTGTCATGGGCCTTGCCAAGATTACCATAGGCTCCTCCCTCTACAGATCTGTCACCCAATTCTTTCGCTATTTTCAGGCAACGTTCATGGTAGTCTATGGCTGTTTTAAAATCTCCCAGACTGTCATGGGCGCTGCCAAGGTTGCCATACGCTCTTCCTTCTCCGGATCTGTCACCCAATTCTTTCGCAATTTTCAGGCAACGTTCATGGTAGTCTATGGCTGTTTTAAAATCTCCCATACTAAATGGTCAATTTGCGCGTGCAGAATAAAGGCCTTACTGCCTTGCAAGTGCAGTAGTGGTTTATAAGAAGGTATGAATTGGGTTCACCTGTGGCTGTTAACACTAAATTTTCGTTTAAGGGTGTAAAATATAAAAACTTTAACTGATAATTGTTATCAAAATTAACGGTGAAAAATGATCTCCAACAAAAACTGTCATTTTCATTAAATATCAGGCTATATGTGTATATGGGTATAAGCATGTGTCTTGTCACGCGGAGAAATAGATCCTACCATATATAGCATCCACGTTTTGGAAGCACTGATATTTTCATGAGAGAAGAGACTTAAATCTCCAACGATACATAAGCTGTAAAGTTACTACGATATTCCGTGCCCCATTTCCGACTGGTAGTCTTATTTCTTATGTTGTTCGCCGTTTCGGGAACGTGCTGTCAACGTTAGGAGTTTTTTCTCTATCCCATGCTATTTAGGGACGTTATTCAGGAGCCTATCACTCCAAAGTCATCACTCATCACCCATCACTCACTTCTATCGCTCTTCGGACACAACGATTTAGATTTTTAGGCTATTTATGGATTTTTTCTTTCTTAACCAAAACGTTTCTCATAGCCAACCAGACCAGAGTAGGATTTCCAGCAATGGTGGATTAAATTAGCGAAGTCTCCAGCTAAGACAGTCAAAATACATCTAGGAACTATGATGTTAGCGTCAACGATCCTCGATCCAAACGATCAGTGCCATATTGCATTGTGCTGAACACAGTAGATTTCGTGGTTAAAATTGTAAAACTAGGCTGAACGTCCAACCTGCAGTATAACCTGTTGGTAGATGATGAATGTTCCCGGGTTGTGGGCTCCTAAATTGTCTTTACAATTTGCCCATTAATTTACCAGAGGTAACAGCACCCACTGGCCGCAATTGTTAATCTAGGAGGCCATGGGCTCGCATCCCATAGGGGACAGAAGTTTTGCCCCATATACTCGTGCCATAAAGAATTTAGCACCTTTTCAAAAATAACGCTGTAGCTGAATAATGAGGGGACCCAAGATGATTCAAAAATGACTTTGAGGACTAATTGGACTTTTTCCGATAAATTACAACGCCTTTAATCTACATTACAATTACGATCCTTATTCGTTCAACCCGGCTAGGTGTACAGACATCTCCGAGATTTTGTTTTTCTAGCCGAAACAGATCTGGCGTGATTCAAAGCAAAAAATCTCTACAACGAAGCACCTTCAATAGAGCTGATATTAGTAAAACCTTACCTTTTCTCCGAGGCTACCTTGCAGTTCCCTTTGTTCTTTCACAGATCTACTCCGTATTTCTAACAAATTCTGGTTGTTCGAGGCGATCTTGTATTAGATAAAATTTTCAATAACTTATAAATAAGCAAAGTGGAAAGCTATCCAACTTAAAATATATTATCTCATATCACGCGACGTTTCGTTGATGACATAAACCTAACAGTATTTTGCAAAGTTCTACTGTGCAGCAATTTTTATTAGTCAACTTAACTAAGTCCGCTTTTACAGTAAATAAGTTTTGCGCTTTTGAAGAAAAATTTTGTTTGTCCTCATTTTTCGCTAAAAATGTGTTCGCATTCGTAGTTTATGAATTATAAATGCTTTTTTAAAAATTATTATATCCTATAATAACATTCGCATTACGACTCGAAAATCCCTGGAGACGGGGTTACTCTAAGATTGTATTTCAGTACGTATTCACTGTTATACTACTACATGAGAAACTTCTGCAATTGGATTGGCTCAGAGCAGTTCTATTTCAGCTTAATTTGAAATACCTTCATGTGAAAATTACAAAACTTTTGCGGGTAGTAGTATAAACAAATAATAACATGATTTGTACGTGGTATTTGGCATAAATACCACTCGTGATATTTCAAAATTGTCTCAAATTTCACTCGCCTAACGGCTCGTGAAATTACGTATAACAATTTCGAAATATCACTTGTGGTATTTATGCCAAATATCACTACAAATCATGCTATTACCTATATAAAAAACCGTAACCAGATGCACTCTTCCGAGGGCCTAATTAGGAGTGTGACAAGGAAATTATATCTTAATGGAAACTATTCCATCAACTGTAGGAAAGGATACTGCTAATCCTTTATTACACCATGTGAAGGCTTCGTCAAATTTTTTCAACTGAACGCAGGCACTTGCACCTGTAAATACACAAAGCACAGTTTAGCTGCAACACATTTGGGCTACAAATAAAAGCTGGCTTTAAAAGTTTTGCAATCTTGATCTCACGACCAGTAGTTAAGGATATAACCAAACATATCGAAGATAAAACGTCTTTACCTCACGCGAAACGCCACACCCATGTTTTCATTTTTGACAGTTTTTCCAATAGACCCTTCCACGGTTTATTTCAAGTTTTGATTAAGACCAGTTAGCGAGAATATCCATTGACATTGCGGGAAAGAGCACCTTTCAATTAGGAAACTTACCAAGTTTAAAGGCGATACGTTAAAAGAGAGCGAAAATATTGCTCCACAAGTCGCGAAATTTTACAGACGTTTAATAGCCGATGACTTGCCCCCCACCGTGCAAGCGTCGGCTTGGCGACTTTGCGGAGCTATTTCTTCGTTAAGATTCAACAAATCACGTTCAAACGTAGCATATTTACTAATTTTATGGCGTTTTTTTTAGCCATTTTGACGGATTTTCGCTAACTGGGTCCAGTCAAAAGTTGAAAAAACCTTGGAAAGGTATATTGACAGAGACTATGCATAATAGAGAGCGAAAACGTTCTTTAGCATAAACCATAATAATTGTTACTAGTAAAAAAACAGCTAGCTGCAATGAGACAATGATGTTTTAAAATTGTTCACCCTGGTTAAAGTTATATTCAGTGTATATTTTTTAATTGCTTGAGCAAGAAGAGACGGGTCAACCTCAAAAGCCCATAATGATTACATTTCCAAATTGAAACTCCTCAATACATTTGGCGCGAAATTCTTTACGGCGACTGCTTACTAATGTCAAGGACAAAGACAAACCGGAGGACAGACAGGGAGCAGTATACAAGATCAAATGCTGCGACTGCCAGGCTTCTTACATTGGTGAAACCGGCAGAAACCTAAGCACGCGACTGACCGAACACAAACGCGCGACGAGGAATGGTGACGTCAACAATCACATTGCTGAGCACCATTTAAAGACGAAACATCAAATTGACTGGGACTCTGCGACATGTATAACGTATTCTACAGACTAATATCAACGCCTTACTTTAGAAAGCTGGTTTACTAACTTAGAACAAACGCCACTGAATCGTAGCCAACAGTTACCAGCGCCGTACAAACGACTTATTGACGAGATCAAGCAAAACTAACTACGAGAGAACAACTGGAGTACTGACAATTTGACTAACAATAGACGACTGTTTAACTGTGACAATAGACGGATCGAAACGCACCAATCACTGATTACGAGTCTTCATGGCCAATAACATCACGGCTTAACTGACAGACGACCAATAACATCGCGATATAATTGACCAATCAGATCAATAACCAGAGTATAATACCATCAACTGACGTAATACAACTCACTTTGACTCTGAAGATGACCACCGCACAGGTTGTCGAAACGTCAGTCACTGTCAACAACAACAGTCCTATTCAGGACTACGTTCACCCGGACTATCAAACTCAACCTTTTGAAATGACTCCTGGGTTCAAACCTTTCACAATTCTATCTTTCTTATATATTTACAGTGGACTCCCGATAACTCGGGCCCTCGCTAACTCGAACCTCTCGCTGTCTCGAACCAAAATCGATTTCCCCTGGATTTCCTTCAAGGATTTACTGTACCCTCGGTAACTCAAAACCTCGATAACTAGTAAGAACCTCAGTCCCGCTAACTCGCGCGAAGTAATTTTTGCCGGTTTCCCTTCAGATCATTCAGTCTTAATAATTTTACCCTCGATAACTCGAACTATGTTTCAAGCGCTTCGCAACTCGAAAAAAAAAACCTTCTACTGCAATCCAAAACATTGAATTTATTTAACAAATTAAAATATCCGTGTCCATCGTGGATTCTTTGTTTTTTATACCATTTTTAGAGTTCATTTCAATTACAGTGTCCATCCCTATATAGTGATCAAGCTTTGTTGTTTAATAATTACTTTTTCAAAATATATATTATATCTCTCGTTGCCCCTGAAGTAAAGTTGCATGGTACTTTCATTGCTTCCCCATTCCATTTCCTTATTTTCGGTTATTTCCTTTGAGCTGCTAATAACTCGAACTCCCGATAACGCGAACTTTTTTCGATTTCCCTAGAAGGTTCGAGTTATCGGGAGTCGACTTGGCTGAAAAATCGGTGTGCGAGTAATCGCGAATAATTTAGAACCAGGCCTTAATAACAACGGTAGTCAGGTCATTTTTAACATGAAGAGGAAAAATGATACAAGAGATCCTGCTGGAAGAAGAATTCAAGCATCGAAAATTTCTAGAAAAAGAATCACGCAACTTAAGAATCCCCTCCCTAAGTTTTCTAATGGTTCATGTCTCAACTGTGCACAATTAACGAAAATTGCTTGACATAATCCTCAGTATACCACTGAACCGATCAGAAAGTCCGTAAAAACATCACAAGTCAAACGACGCAGCCTACAGCTGAGCGATTCAACAGTGCTAAGAGAACACCGCGCTTGTTGTCAAGAGAAATCAGAAAAAAAAAACTAACAACGCGGAGGAGAACAGTTTTAAGTGATCAGTCCTTCCTTAGGCTGACTATTGGAGTAGTACACAGAAATGAACACACCGACGTACAACGGCGATTGGACTTACCTCGCACAAAAGCCTTTAAAAAAGACGGTTGTAAGTCAGTGGCAATGGTCGCATCATTCAGTGTTTCAGTGTAATTACCTGTAAAAAAATGTATACAGAAAAACGATTTACAGCCCAGAAGGACACAGCATAGCACCATTTCAACACAGTGCTGACATGATCAGTGTTAAAATTCATGGCACTTGTTACATCCCCCTTCAAAAAAAGTCGATTGACAAAAAGTATTTATATATGTATTCATAATAGCGGAGCTCTCGCGTGCAAACCGCGCCAGCGGAGCACCATGGGTAAGAAAATAAAGTAAACTACCCATCCGAGAAAATTTGGTAATCACGTGACCGTACACCGCCCGCCCGGGAGACCGTCCGTCCGCACCACAGGTATATCAATGTAAAATAACTCAATCAACAGGTATGGTAACCCAAATGCAACTCGAGGTTATTTTGGCGGGAAATCACATAGCCACCGGAGTCTTGTAAAGCAGAGACAACTGAGGAGTCAATAAAGAAGAAAACGGAAAGCGAAAATTGTTTTTGTATCCGTGTTGTCTAACGTATTAATAGATAAATTGTCATTTCCACAAATTTGGAATGTAGAGCAAGAGAAAGACAGAGAAAAAGAGAAAGTGGGCGGCAGGCCAGCGAAGCTCAATGAGAAAAAGGGCGACAGGGATTTAAAAGCGAGAGATAAAAAACAAAGGAGACATTTTTTTGTTGGAAGAACAACATGAAAAGTTTGTAGCGGCGGTCAAATGAGAAATGCTAGCGGCCACCAATGCAAGGTGAAGATGAGCGGCAGTGAAAAAAAGTGAATGGGAACACGTATGACATTTCCTCCGTAAAACATGTAACTAAGAAGTTTATGGACGTTTCACGTTGTAGTCGTGCAAAACAACGGCAAAGAAATGAACAAAAAAGTGTGCTGCTCGTGCAAAGTTGCTTTTGCTAATTAGACCTATGGTTATTTTTCACCGTTTTCCGGCGTTGCATGCCTTCGCAGTTTAGCATTACACGATTTTATATTTTGTTTGAACAAGCTATAAATATTATCGAGAGCTTCGCTTCTGGCCCTGGCTAAATCTATATATTAACTAACTGCAACTTCTTACCCAAATTGAAATGTGCCGCCGCCCTGTTGCTGTATAGTTTGCCGTTCAGTTCTTCATCTTTACAGCTGACTTTGATTCCTTCCGTGTAGAAGTAAATAGCGTTGTTAAAATTCTTCTTTTTATATTCATCGTCGCCCTCATTTTTGTAGACCTCAGCGATTGCTACAAAATGGAAAATTACAATGATTCTTATATAATTTTGAAACGAAACTTAAGATGCATTACGTCTTGTGCGTTTGGCTTGAGAAATTCTCAGTGTTTTCATCGTTCCTTCCTTAACCACAGGTAACCCAGGCTCTGTGATAGTACCACAGTACGGTTCCAGTAAAATTACAGTGTTTGTATGGGGTAAAAATACCATCCTAAAATTTCGAGGAAATACTAAATAAAGATCAATGAAACTTACTCTGCAGTTAATTGTTGTTGTCCTTATTGCTCCAACGAAGTTTCGTGATAATTTGCAGTAATTTGTTCAAATTCACTCTATATACAATAATAATATACAAGGTAGGAAACACGAGGTGCCATTTTCGCCGACATGCTCTCATTCAACACAACTTTTTCCACGAAATTCGAACTCCAACGGAAAATAAACATGCCAGGATCGTAGAAATAGGATAGCAGCAGATATAGAAACCAATGAAGCTTTCCCAGATAGAGAAACGAATCCCACAGACTTTGACAAACTCGAAGAATATAATCTAAACACACCGAGAATACGCTCGCCGAAGCAGCCGGGCCAGATCAACGCGCGGCCAAGAAAATGAGGCCTGGGCACTGTACAAAAAAATTCCATCCCGGGAGTCCTGGGGTGACCTTTCGAGGGACCGATACATCATTTGCCCAAAGCCACCCTCCCCTGCTGGAAAAATACTTGATAGAAGGCAATTGTTCTTCCTAGCCAATCACAATTCGCCAGAGCAAACCCCGCACACGCGCCTAAATTTAAATGGCTAAAAAAAAAAGTAATATAATCAGGAGAGTCTGCGGAGTTACAAGGCGCCCCATTTCTTTTACTAAGGAACGCAAAAAACAGTAATGAAACTAATGAAATAACAAGGCGAAATACTTGCAAGGCGGGTTGAAAACAAGGTTGAACAAATGGTAGATGATGACTGAGATACTGTTGCTGTGAACTCTCGAGCGAAACTATCGTAAATAAACGGTGAAGCTTACAAACTAATGTCAAAAATTATACAGAAAATTGCGACAGAATATGAATTGCGATAACTGAGACGAATGTGAAAGGCACGTGCACCAGTAAACAAAGAACTAACGCGATTAACATATTTAGCGATTAATGCGGCAGTAACACGCCGACTTCTTGTCAATGCAAGTGAACGCTCTATCGGTTAAATATGTGAATCATCGTGATACACCTCTCTTTGAATTTGGTCCTGTTGTACAAATGCCTCGGTAAGAGCCAAAATTCACTTATATCTTTTGCTCGTTTTAAGTTTTGTAAATCCTCCCTCGTTGTTCTTTCCTTTGCCCTTATAACCTTGCCCTATTGATGTTTGATAAACTTTCTGAGGACCTGCGCCAGGCGCTGAATATAGTTCGAGAGGGACATAATCTCTTTATAACAGGCCAGGGTGGTACGGCTAGGAAGAACAATTGCCTTCTATTAAGTATTTTTTCAGCAGGGGAGGGTGGCTTTGGGCAAATGATGTATCGGTCCGTAGAAAGGTCACCCCAGGACTCCCGGGATGGAATTTTTTTGTACAGTGCCCAGGCCTCATTTTCTTGGCCGCGCGTTGATCTGGCCCGGCTGCTTCGGCGAGCGTATTCTCGGTGTGTTTAGATTATATTCTTCGAGTTTGTCAAAGTCTGTGGGATTCGTTTCTCTATCTGGGAAAGCTTCATTGGTTTCTATATCTGCTGCTATCCTATTTCTACGATCCTGGCATGTTTATTTTCCGTTGGAGTTCGAATTTCGTGGAAAAAGTTGTGTTGAATGAGAGCATGTCGGCGAAAATGGCACCTCGTGTTTCCTACCTTGTATATTATTATTGTATATAGAGTGAATTTGAACAAATTACTGCAAATTATCACGAAACTTCGTTGGAGCAATAAGGACAACAACAATTAACTGCAGAGTAAGTTTCATTGATCTTTATTTAGTATTTCCTCGAAATTTTAGGATGGTATTTTTACCCCATACAAACACTGTAATTTTACTGGAACCGTACTGTGGTACTATCACAGAGCCTGGGTTACCTGTGCCTTAACCTCTACAACTGTTGCGATGAAATTGCTACGTAAGCACATTTTTTGAGAAATTTTGAATAAAATGGCATAAACTCTTCCTTCAGGGTTTTACTGGTTAAAGAAATATAACCCTCACATCTGGAAAAAAGATAGGTAATGGCGTTAGCTTGGCGAAATTTATCTGCTGTCTACGTGATTTCTGGAAATAGGAAATTAACGCTCAGCATGTAGTTCCTCACCTCTTAAATTCTCATCGTCAAACTGAGGTGTTTCCTCAGCGACGGATATGACGTCACCTTCTTTCGCAGCTGTGACTGGATTTCTCGCCATGCTTAAGGATTGATGCAACTGCTAATGAAAAGTTTTCCTGCCAGTCGATTCAAGTAGATAATTGTCAGGTGATATTTTATTGTCTTATAGAGAGAGAGTTTGTGATTATTGTATCTTGCGTCTTTTTGAACAAGAACGAGAGGCTTGATGATAAAAACAAATGCAGTTAAAGAAAAATTTTTGTTTGCATATCTATTCATAGAGGACTTCTACCTGAACAGCATGTGTTCGTTGATATGTTGTATAGTACATCTATTTGTTTAGCCCTTTAAAGTTAAGGGAGAAAATGTAAACTTTTATTTGCCAGATTACTGAAAATCGTGCGAGAAGAAAAACGAAATAATCGAATGAAAACCGTGATTAGGATTGCTTAACGTTTGTAGCTGAATAAGGAGAGGGTCTATACTGATTCAAAATTTGAAGATAGTTTATCTTTGGTAAGATAAGGCTTAATTTTTTACAAAATCTCTTATAGGTACAGTGGAACCCCCCTTAATGCGACCACTGTTGGACCATAAAATCCTGGTCGTAATAACGATGTGGTCGCATTAACGGGGTCTTCAAAATAATAAAATGACTCAGTGATTTTTACGTTTGGGTCGTAAAGCGGGGTTCCACTGTGCCACCAAAGTCAGTGCTGGAGGAAACACTGCGATGGACGACATCCCGTCCAGGAGAATTAATTTCGTACTCGCTTATGCTATAAAAACCGGACATCAGCTCCGGCATGATGAGGCACTTGGTTCGAATGCAGAATTTGCCTACTTTTTATACCTTACCTTCTTGTTCTGACTTCTTTACCCAATCACACCCCCACTAGTGTGACTGCCATGGGTTAAATGACTCATGTCCGGCGGTTATTCAGTGTAATATACTACCCAGCAGCTGGGTCACTTGCCAGTTTGGTAGTTAAAGGCCAATACTTCAGCAAAGATCTTACCTGCTCTGACTACTTGGAACTACATCTTGCCATGTTGCAGGAAGCCTGCGTAAACAACAAAAGAAATGTAACAGTACATTAAAGCTTGTCAGTTTTAGTACTTTTCAAACTTTTGTCAGTGTATCTGTCAACCCGATCGATCAGGTTTAATAAATCAGCGGACACGAATAGCAAAAGGTGTTGAAGCGAAACTAAAATTTTCCCCTTTTCCGGGAATTGCTATCAGTCATTACTAGACCTTACCGCTGTATATTTTGTTTGTTTTTTTTTTTACATTTTTTGCCATCAAAAATGTAATCAGAAGTAAAGCCCATTTAATGAATGAAGGTCAAGAATCTGGAAACATCTTAGAGGTAAGTTCGAAGAATCTTCTTGTCTAGGTTTAACACAAAGTGAACACGTAGTGTGGCTACAATCTCGAACAGGAAGTTTAATTGAATACATGACTGTGGTTTTTCCTTTTTTCTCGAGAATAATTACCCTCAAAGTGTTTTCCTAACTCTACTCTGTCACACTTAATTGCTATAGTTTCTTGACTAAACTCTTAATTCTATCTGATGAACTATTATAATGTTGTGTCTTCTTTCGTTTTTCTTCCCCTTTTCTACCACTTGATCTTAAGAGATCTGATCTTCATAATCTAATAAAACACGAAGATAACTCTGTTGTAGGCACGACGCATCCTCCCTTCGGTTTTTAACAAGCCTGTGGCTCAAACCAAGTAACAGGACTGATCGATGCGACAAGTTAAAGTCAATCATTTAACTTTTAAACTAAGTAGAGCAAAGTCTAAGTTACACCCACGATGTTTTTGCATATGATTAATTGGTCTACTTTTAAACCATGACATGCCGAGAACCGTTATATAAACCGAAACTAGAATATGTATCGACCAACAACCGTTGCAGATGGCCGATTTTATCATTAACATGATGTGAATTATTGTTTCCGGAGATTATTCTCCTTAATGCATTTGACAGAGAAGGATTTTGCGCAATTTTGTTACTAGTCAATACCGAAAAACATGACAAAACAGGAGACGCTTAGACCAAGAAGTCCCGACCTCGCCTAATAAACTTCATATAGCTGACCATGATAGTTTGCTGATTGTGCGATATCATCCTACATATTGGCTGGAATCTTTCAGCTGATTTCCTAATGCTTTACACCTAACACTGGTGAACACTACGTAAATCGTTTGCTGTAATTCCGTATTCCATAAAGGAACGGCGCCCTACACAAACAGATTACAGTGATCTTACCTCAGTTGATTTCCCATTGGGCAACAAACGTAACGGCCCTTTAACTAGCCCCTAAGGTATCTCTTGAAACGTTGATGACGAGTCTATGAAGAACTTGCAAAGCTTTGTTTCCGACGATCTGAATATAGAAGCAATGGACAGCTTTTTTACACTGCCTTTAGCATATTAACGAGGGTTTTTTCCCTTTTTCCGCCTCGTTACCATTTCTAGTACGTCCTGAAGTTGATATTAATAGTAACGTTACGATCTCCGGCTAATTAAAAGGAGTATAATCAGCATTAAGAATATATCTGCCAACTCAACAGATTAATTTCCCTTATACATTATTATATCCATTTTGAAAACACTGGTGATCCCTGCAATCTGATTGGCTCCCAGAAATGTGATTCATTCACTAATCACCTTATTTTTCGCTCTAAATCACATCTGTTCCAAATCGCGTCATATTTGTTTTTAATCGCACCACTATTGCTTTGTATCGCATCATTTCTGTTTCGAATACAAAATGACATGTAAAAGCCTTTTTGTTTCCGCTTTTCAACAACTTTAAAATCGGCTACTTGATCAATGAAATATTGGTACTAACTGAATTCTGCGATTTCAAAATGGCTGTAAGAACGTGGTAATTGAACTTCGTGTCGTGCAATTTTGGTCTGAAATCAAACTTGTGATCTCAACTTGAACTCGCGCTGCGGGCTCGTCCGATTTTGAAATCACGCGTATGATTACCTATACAAATTGCACTCCACTCATTTAAATTACCATTATTAATCGTTGAGAAACAGAGTTAGCTACAGGGATTAAAAGAGTCAGTGTTACGGTTGAAACAGGCAAGTGACAGAATCGAGAACCATGGGGGCAACCTGTTTCGAGTCAAAATCATCAAGGACTTCGACTGAGACTAAGAAAAACTCTCCTGACGTCTGTTAGTAAAAAGGCAAAGTCTATGTCTGATGTGTATAGCATAATCAGTAGATTTATCAATTTTGGGATTTCGCCGAAACGAAACTGAAACTACATGAATATGTACTAGGCACCTGCTTTCCTCTTATAGAGCAGTAAAATGGTTGCAGATGCCCACAGTCAAAAGAAGGGGAAATTACTTCTGTGCTTCATTCCTTCATTTTTAGTGCTTTGACTATGCTTTATATAATATAATTAGTCCTCTCAATGCATTTGGCAGATTTTTGCAGATTTTACTAGTAATGTTTCTGAGAAAAACATTCAGCTGGACAGAGAAGTTTTTATAGATGACCATTCACAAGCCAACCCGTATTGAACATAGCTAGAAGCTTCTTGAAACTTTTTCTTATGACTGGTATGACTGGTATGAGAAAAGGCCAATGAAACAATCACACAAAACAGGATGCGAGAACAAAGCCTATGCTAGAACCGTCTGCTAAGTGGGAGTGTACCTCCCTGGGTGCCAATCACTGATGCACAGGAGCCCGTTCTATTAACAGCCTTTAAAGGAACAGTATCCCGTTACTGCGCACGCACCAAACTTTGATTTTTGGACAGGATGTCGCGAAATCAAAAGATGCGAGGAGAGTAAGAGAATCTTGAAAAATCCGTTTGCATCGCGCTTGGCCGGGTTCAGTATGACACTAAAACTTCTCAGGATTATAGATCAATGATAATTTGTTCCTGTTAAGTTTTTATTCGGGCAAAATCTGGATTTTTTGGCGTTACTTTTATTGCCGTTGGCCGGAGGACCAAAAGATTGGAAGCACTTTGATGCCGATTGAAGGCTTATTTCTTCTGCTAGCTTCCATACAAGCTCAGATAATTGTGAAAGGAATACGCAGAAATGAAACAGCAACAATAAAGACTGTAAGAAAGAAACCGTTGAGACATTCATGTGACTGAGGAGATCTTGTGGAGGGGAGCTTCGTGAAGCAGAATGTTTTGCAACGACGCGTTAGTAAACTTTTAAATGAATCTCCTTACGGCCGACAAAATCGAACAAACAGGCGCTACACGTTTTGAAAAACTAGTGACATGAATCATAATATCATTCTTGACTAATCTTTGTGATGATTCATAGCGTTGAGATTGCATTTTTATTTATGTCTTTCAAACGTTTGAAGTTAGAACGCGAGCAAATCAGGCAGATATTACTGGACTTGGAGCGATTGACCTCTGACACGAGTTTCAAATTAGAAAATATGTTTTTAAAGCGAGCGGAACGAGATTTTCGGGTCGCGAGGCGGCCCAGCTAGCGATAAAATCGCGATGAGTCTTCGAACCGCGAGCCAAATTTTTATATAAGACGAAAGACTTCTTCGAAAGTCTAAAATATTACTTGAGAATATAAACAACAAATCTCTGTCGGCGGTGCGGTCCGGAAGGAAATCTTGTCGAGTCAATTTGACAGTTCTATTGTCTTGTGAAGAAAAAACAGATGACGCTCGCGCGTGCGCATAATCGGGACACTGTCCCTTTAAATCTCTGATTGTTACATTAATAATAATCAGGGCCCGGTTCCTCGAAAGATGGTTAAGTTTAACCCAGGATTAAACCAAATTTCAAGCACAGTTTTCTAGTCTAAGAACATGCAACTCGAGGTTACAAAATACTGTTGAGCCTTTGCCACGAGATACAATAATAACAACACAAAATGTTACCCTCAGCAATGCATAGGAATGTAAAGTACAAAAACGGAAGAAAATTTTAATCCTGGATTAACGCTAATCGACCTTTCAGGAACCGGACCCTGAAACCATACGTGTACTAGCACTAGTGTTGGAATTGGAGTCATGGAGTTGCATGATTACAACAGTTGCGTTAGTATCAAACTAGCGCAATAAAAGCTAATAAATTTTTGGTCCGCGAACTTCGTCCCTCTTGTTTCCCTCACAGGAATGATACTGCCAGTTGCTATAGCACTTATAAAAATCGCGAGAATTGTTCCAGTTTTTACTTGTAAACTGCGATAGAAATGGATCATTTTAACTCACGTGGCCGGCAGCTATGCAAATTTATTGCGACAAAGAAAGTTTTACATAAGAAAAAGGTTCAACTCCCATAGGATTGGCTTGGGACACCAACATGGCCGCCGTTTAATTGTTTTAGGACACCTTCATGGCCGAAGTGATGTTTATGTGAAAAGGCTATTTACATGTATCACGGCTGATCGTCGATGCTCCAAATATAATTTTAAGGGGGTCTGGAAACGAAAGGGAAGAGCGGGGGTGGGTGAGGTGTGTTGCCAATCCCATGTTCCAACGCAGATGTTTTCCAAGTGCCACTTTTTAAAACCACAAGTTTTATAAAACTGCCAGTGCTAACCATATAAGCTCCTTTCTATAGGTAGACTGCGAGCAGTCTCTGAAAGAAGAACGACCGCTCGCGGTCTGTCACAGTATAGGAGGGTCACAATGCAACGGTTTTCTTCTTTCCTTATAAACACTTGTAGTTTACTTGCTTTTTTAACACAATCATTATTTAAAATGTTGTGGTCATATTAGCATCCGTTGCGGCCGGACTTGTCAGTCAAGACTTAGACAGAGAACTCGATATAGGCTATAGAAGGGATTTAGACATTTTATTTGGACTGTCCGCAACGCAGGTCATGGTCATGTTCGTGGCATTAAAATTTTAAAAGTTGTCATAGAAACATTATGTCCGTTAAAAAACACCCTCTTTGCTTCAAGTGCTCACGCAACGAACCTAGTTCTGTAACGCTCCCCTTTTGTGCTGTCGAATAGTTGCAATAACTATGTTTAAATACAACTTATTGCTGAGATTAAAAAAATATGGACCAGCTCTTGAGTCAGGCACATTAATTCATGAAAAAATTAAGGTGGTCCTGAACCTGCTACCACTTTTTTTTAACCTTTACCAAAAGTTGTATTTTAAATCTCTTATTTAGAATGAGTCCATTTAGGTGACCCGAGTCTTATGAGCATGTGAAGCTAAGATCAACGATGGCCTACCAAAAACCTTGATTACAAAGGGGATAGGAAGAACAATATAAGGCTAATTTTTTTATTATTCTAATGACGAAGAATACAGACTGTATACAAACAAAATTACTAACTTTATTCGCATCTGAAGAAAAAAAATTAAGAGAGATTTGCACCATAGCGGAGATTGTTCCAGATTGACAAATGTTTCCGGGTTTATTCCATTTAGGGTATGCGGATTTGTAGGCGTTAAGTATGCATATCAGTTAACCCGTGTAAATTAAATCTCCGGAGGCCTCGGAGACCCAGGGACAGTCAGTTGGGTCGGGAGGTCGGAAAAGGCATCCCGAAAGTTTTCGAGCATTTCGTCGCGCCTTTTCTCCCGGCTTAATTGACTGTCCCTGGGACTCTGGGGATGGACCAAAACGGGACATAGTTTTAATATCAGATTCACGCATCTGCGCAAAAAGGACGAAATAAATTAAATCCAGCATCAAAATGGCCGTGTTTGTCAAAAGGCGGAAAAATCGCCGCTACTTAAATTACCAAACCACGTTTACGGCAAACGTCAGCTTTTAACAAGTGATTACGTTTCCGTTTACTTGTAATTTACTTTATATTATATATCTACGCAAAATCGGGGTAAGTCGTTTCGTGCCAGTTTTATCCGTAATAATAATAATAATAATAATAATAATAATAATAATAATAATAATAATAATAAATTGGGAACAGTTATCAATTGCTCCTTTCTTCATTTGAGAAATTGTCAAATTGAATCTGACGTTTGCCCTTTGCTGTAAATTAGATTGTCAATCTCCCTGATATCAAAGCCTGTGTACGGCCGCCTTCTCGTCTTTCCATTTTTCCCGTGGGCGGAGAGCTGCAGCTGTACACAAGCTATGATACCTCTGATATATTTTTTCAGCCCCGGGCAATCGTATCACGGTAAAAAGAAACCTACTGGGAATCATGCATTATCTATGAGCAACCAATTCGTAATTGACCCAGTGAAAAATATCTAAATATAACTAGTCCTTGAATCGTCATTTCGCGATATGTGGGTGGGTCAGTTCTCGCTACTAAAAACACCTCATTCTTAGCGCCACTATATGAAATACCACGCATGGAATTATTGGAAACTCTTTTATCTGTACTTTGCATACTTAAAAATCTAAGAACTTAACTCCTTAAATACTACTGCTAGAAATGTTTTCACCAGTACTATTTTCAACGATATTAATTGTCTAAAAACACTCCGGCTAATCAACTCTTAAAACTTTTACCAAGCTATTATTGACAAAAACCTGCTGAATTACATGTATGATTGAAACCTTTTTAGGCGCAGAACCACCTCGACTACCTACAAGACACAAACTTGAATGACCCTTACCTAATATACGAACAAGAGTCGTTCCAAATTCTCGTGAATACCAATAAACAAATGAGTGCAGACAAAGTTTTGACTTCTAAGCCTCACAAACAAAAAAGATAGATGACATTGCAATAAATAAGCCGACATCCTTCATTAAGTATGATCTTAAACTAGTGCTCAGTTCTTTGTAGTTGCTTTATACGGTGACATGGATCCTTCATTATTCGCCCCTAAAAGGGAAAAACAGACTGTCAAAGCCTATTTAGTAATGCTAGAGCTACTAGTGTCCCTATATCTGTGGCAACGTTGCTTGCTACGCTATCACCGGAATAATAGAGACTGACTAGATAAAACAGTTAGTTTACAAGACAAAATTACACTAGGTAACTACTAAAATGAAAATATTAATAAATAATTGCAGTCAAATTTAAAAAGAGTCAGGTCTTGACAAAAAAATGATTATACCGTAAGGCTAACCGACAGTATAAGTTATTATTGGAAAGAGGGATATACAGTTATGTAAGACCATTTTTCGTGTGCGTACGATGACCGATTTATTCACGACAGGTCAATCACCCATCTTAGAAAACAGTTAAAGACTGCAAATGAGTATCAGACATACAAAAACTTTATAACAGGCTGGTGGTAAAATAATAGAAAGTTATATCGACTTCATACTGTAACAAAGATGCCCGGGGGGGCACTTGGGTATTTTTTGGGTGGGTATGTGCCGCCCGGGACTCCAAATGGGCACCCCGTTCTAAAAAAATTTCCCCTAAAACTGATACCCCGTTCTAGAAATGGGCCAATTTTTTATACTCCATTCTAAGGTGCAAAGAGTACAACAGCTTGCTTGTTAACGCATTGAACCGTATTTTTAAAAGCAATCTGTCCTTGAATAATTTAAAATGGCTGCTTACAAAACTGGAGCTTTCGTGCGTTCGAAATATAATACCCCGTTCTAGAAAACGCCTCAGAAATGGATACCCCGTTCTAAATCAGGAGCTTCAAAATCACGACCCCGTTGGGCGGCACATACCCGTATAGGTAATGTATGGGAGTACCCCCCCGGGCAAAGCTGGCGAGGGTACCGTAGTGTAATGATTTTTCTTCCCGGTCTTACTACAAAACATGCTTAATTTATTTTCTGTCATAATCATTTCTGTTGAAATGATAGATGAAGGAGAGCGTTCAGGATGATTAACCCTATTCAGACATGATAATATATGAGATCATCATGACTTCATTGCTATTCTTATCGATGATCAGTGTGATAGTTGATTTCGTTACATACACTCGAACCTCCACTAACGGTCACCTCTCCACAACGGCCACTTTTTTTCGGCGGACAGTCCATACATTGACTCTTGTTTAAACCTCTCTACAAAGGCCACTTTCTTCTGTCCCCAAGGTGATCGGTGTGGAGGGTTTCAACTGTACCTTCCTATTTTAGAGGAAATAATGATGAAATATGGGCTCGGCCAATAAACTCAACGATATGACGTCATAATGACTTCACAATATGTAAATGTGCCAGTCAAGATATACCTGGATATTGTGAGCCGTGGGTACATAAGTGACATTTTCCTAGCGCTACTTATTTACTTATTGTTGGTTTTCACATGACGTCACTAAGATCCAAACTACAAAACTATCGATCCTTCCGAGATTTTACTTTCACGATGCATTAGAGCAGCTGAAAACGAATTGTCATACAAATTTTCGCTTCAAAAGGGTTCTTGGTTTTGTGATAGAGTACGCTTGAATTTCTAATCTTTTGCGTGACGCGGCATTTACATGACGGCCAAGAGAGCTGTCATGTAGGTTAAAAAATGACCTAATTTAGGACATTTTTCTATTTAAACAGTTCATGTATAAGACATGTTACCTCGCCATTGTAGTATCTAGGTGCTTTCACTAAATTCCAACGTGACGTTATCACCAATGAGTACGAATGGTGCCCAGAACCTGACTGCATTAAACTCCTCAGATTCTCTCATGCAGTTCATTGCTTGATTCAAGGCTTCACTGGCACTTTTCCCCATTACAAGCTGCTGATAGAAATTTTTCATGAACTCCAGTGTGGCCTCGTCATCAATCGCCCACAAAGACACTAGAACAGAACGAGCACCGGCACCCAAAAATGCCCGTGCTATACCAACCACACCCTCGGCTTTGATCTGCCCGCGAGCACTATGACAACAACTGAGTACAACCAATCTTGCTCGCATCTGAACACTCAGTACATCTTTCATGGTCAACATAAAATCCATTTCACCATTATTTGGTGCCAAGGCAATTTCACCTGCCTCCATGCTGCCATGCGCAGCGATATGCACCAAAGCAACCGAACCAAGTCGTCCCAACACCTCATACTTTGTGGCTTGTCTTCCAGTCAGAGGAATTGTGCCAAGCATTCTTCCAATCATCTCTACTTCCTCTCTGGCAGATGGTAACTCCTCTAGATTTGTCACCTCTTGCACCCAGGGATCACCTACAAGAAGTACACCAGATTTGAGATGGTAATCTACTGGACAATCCGCAATCATCTTCAAGCTAGTGAGGGATGGAAACACGCGAATTCTGAATGACTTACAAAGGTATTTGGAATTTGAATCCTCGAATGCAGCAAAAGGGGCCAAGCAAAGTTGACCTTCAGGAACGAAAATGAGTTCGCTACCCAAAAACAGATCCTGAATAGGCTCAATGATGATTTCATACAATGTACTTAAGGCACTTTTTTGCAAGTTCAAGTGCTTGGTTTGTCTGTCATCCTGGGGAGATCTTTTAACTTCCAGGCTTTTATCCCTCGCCAAATCAAGGGATCGATCTTCACACTTCAAAGGACCTCTTGCACCAATTTCTTGCAGCACAGCCTGCGAAATAGCCTGAAAGAAAGTTTCAACTTTAGTGGCCGAATTGATTTGCTTCTTTCTTAGTTCAACATCCTTCCCTCTCTGGCAGACCCAAAAGACTAACTCTTTCTCTCCAAAAGCTGTAAATATCGTATTTGGAGGAAGGTACCTAAGCAGTTCATCGACTGTTCTGTTTTCTGTACCTGATCCCGCACCACTCCTTTCGAAGGCATACTTAAGTTCAATAAGATCTTTCAAACCTTGTGCACGTCCTTGCTCGGCAGAAAACAGAGCTCCCTTAACGTTGCCTTCTGCCAACAACAAACGCCAAAGTGCAGTGTATGTTGTCTGGTATTGATCACGTAAGCTTATTTTCCAGTCGTCTTTCAATTCAAGACGGTCTCTGATATTATTAAACAACAAAATACCTTGCTGGTAATAGTCAATAGCCTTTGGAACTTGGCCTAGTGATTCAAAGGATTTACCAAGATCTGAACATGCTTTTCCCTCGTTTAACGTGTCACCCAATTCCTGTGCAATTTTCAGGCAACGTGTTTGGTAGTCTATAGCTAAAGTTGGGTCTCCCATACTTCTATAGGCGACGCCAAGATTACCATACGCCAATCCTTCTCCCAATCTGTCGCCCAATTCTTTCGAAATTTTCAGATGCCATTCATTATAGTCTATGGCTGTTATAAAATCTCCGAGACCAAGATAGGAGCTGCCAAGTTGGCCGTACGCCTTTCCTTCTCCCCATTTATTACCCAGTTCTTTTGCAATTTTCAGGCAACGTTCATGGCAATCTATGGCTGTTTTTAGATCTCCTAGATGGTCATAGGCGATTCCAAGGTTACTATACGCATTTTCTACTTCCGTTTTGTCACCTAGTTCTTTTGCAACTTCTAGATGACGTTCACTGTATTTTATGGCTGTTTCAAAATCTCCCAGACTGAGATGGGCACTGCCAAGGTTTCCATAAGCCTTTCCTTCTCCTGATCTCTCACCCAGTTCTTTTGTGATTTTAAGATGACGTTCTTGATAGTCTATGGCTGTCTTGAAATCTCCCAGACTGTGATAGGAGATGCCAAGATTGGCATAGGCTGCGCCTTCCCCTGATCTGTCACCTAATTCCTTTGCAATTTCCAGGCGACGTTCATGGTAAGCCACGGCTGTTTTAAAATCTCCTTGACTTTGATGGGCGCATCCAAGATTGCTATACGCAATTCCTTCTCCTGATCTGTCACCCAGTTCTTTCTCAATGTTCAGATGCCTTTCAAGGTAGCCGATAGCTGTTTTAAAATCTCCCAGACGGCGATGGGTATTGCCGAGGTTGCAATAAGCCTTTCCTTCCCCTGATCTGTTACCTTGTTCTTTCGCGATTTTCAGATGGCATTCGTGGTACTTCATGGCTGTCTTAATATCTCCCAACGTGCAATGAGAGATGCCAAGATTGCCATAAGCTGCTCCTTCTCCCGATCTGTCCCCTAGCTCTTGTGCAATTTTCAGTTCACGTTCATGGTAGTCTAAGGCTGTTTTAAAATTTCCTAGACTGTGGTGGGCGCCTCCAATATTGCCACATGATACTCCTTCTGCTAACCTGTCACCCAATTCCTTTGCAATCTTAAGGTGACATTCATAATAGTGTATAGCTGTCTTAAAATCTCCTAAACGTTCATGAGCGTTTCCTAGATTGCTATACGCAGCTCCTTCTCCCGATCTGTCACCCAATGTTTTAGTAATTTTCAAGCAACGATCATAATAGTCTATGGCAGTTTTAAAATCTTTTAGTTTGCGATGGGCGCTTCCAAGATTGTTATATGCTGCTTCTTCTCCTTTTCTGTCACCCAACTCTCTCGTTCTTTGAAGGCGACGTTCATAGTAGTGAATGGCTGTCTTATAGTCTCCTAAATTTACATAGGCGTATCCAAGGTTGTTATAAGCTGCTCCTTCTCCCGATCTGTCGCCCAGTGTTTTCGTCATTTTTAGGAAACTTTCATAGAAGTCTATGGCTGTTTTTACATCTCCCAGATTGCGATGCGCGTTACCAAGACTGCAATACGCTGCTCCTTCTTCCCATCTGTCACCCAGTTCTTTTGAAATCTTAAGGCGACATTCATGGCAGTCAATGGCTGTTTTAAACTCTCCCAGCTTGCGATGGGCGATGCCAAGATTGCCATAGGCCTTTGCTTCTCTCGATCTGTCACCCAGTTCTTTCGCAATTTTTAGATAACGTTCATAGTTGACTATTGCTGATTTTAAATCTCCCAGATTGAGATAGATGCTGCCAAGACTGTCATACACCACTCCCTCTGCCAATCTGTCGCCTCGTTCTTTGGCAATTCTTAGACAACGTTCAAGGTTGCCTATTGCTGTATCAAAACCTCCCATATGGCTATGGGGAAGACCAACTGCGCCATACTCCTTTCCCTCTCTCGATCTGTCATCAAAGTTGTCAATTCCAGCTTTGTATGTCCCCTTCGTGTCAATTTTCTGTAAAAAAATTACGTACAATGCAAGGAAATTACACGTCAATGTCACACTACATTGCTTAATAAAATATTGCTTATCCGCCCCACTATGCTGTGAGACACCTTTTAGGCAGCTTCTTATTGTCTTTCAAATTCAGCTAAAAGTGGTTTAAAACGTTGCAAGGGTAAGTAGTCTTTAAATTCTTTAGTGAAAAAATAGATTCTACAAAAACTTAGAAACTGAATGGTATATCAATAAATATTTCAGATAAAGTAGGCCCTGTCATTAGCCTTAGCTCATGCTAAGTTTAATCTATCGATTCTTTGCATTGTCAGATTAACTGACGATTGGGCCGCGGACGTTTGCGTTTTACTGAGACGCAATGAATTTCAGGATAAAAAAAATGTACTTGAGGCCATGAATTTGCATCCCTTTGCAGACTCAGATTTTTTTGTCCAGTACTCGTAACATGATATGAAGATGTGATTTTTTTAGATAAAAAATGAAAAAGGGCGACAGTTTTTGTTTCCCATGAATCTTGATGTTCCCCATGGCAAGGAGAAACCAAACGGACCAATAAAATTCGTAAATTTGAGGGCTGTTTTCTGAGAGGTCAGGTACGTTTAAACGGTTTCAAAGTTTTCAACGGTTGCATAGTTGAACCTTGAATTTTCTTGAGAATCTTTTGTTTTCAAAAAGGCGTTGTGATTGAATAATCTTCTTCCAAGTGCCCCGGCCCGAGAAGTCGCTTTGTAAAATGGTGTCATAATGCGGTCTGTAAGTTTACAATCAGAGTTTGTAGCGTGAAGGTCTGACCTGTTCAACTGTATAAATTAAACAAGAGTGTACTTGATGGTCACAAGTGCGGTAATTAGGTAGAAATTCTCACCACGTTGTTTTTACTTCCGCTCAGCCCTTTACTTTGTTTTGAAAGTTACTAAAGAGAATGAGCCGCAAACAGAAATCGGAGAAGCTACCGATTATAGTAAACATTTTTTTTTGTGAGGGAACAGTCGGGAGTAGTTTGGAGCATGTACTCTTAGCGGTCACATTTCGATATAAGACATCCCGCGTCTACAGGGAAAGATATCCCTGCACGTACCATGGTAAATTACTTAATGCAACTTACGCCGTCCGGTTAGACACGCAGCCAGTCGGAGCTCTTTTATTAAAAAAAAACAAAACATGTTTTTCCAAAGAGAAAGCCTGAGGCCACCCCGTTTCATTGCAATTCCGTGCTTCGTGCGGCTTGCAAGGCGTGTGTGTTCTTATTGTAGTAGAGGCAAAACCCTACAGTAACGCGTTTGCCTTCTTTGCTAAGATTTACAGAGAGTTTTGGTTGAGTGCTGAAATTTATACGCCCCCCGACCCTATGACAGTCAGTCAAGAACACTGGGAAAAAGCAAACAAGAGCAAAATCGATCATATACTTTTTCAGTTTCTTGCTTGGTTATCAAGGGTTTCCGCATCAATTTTGTTCAATGTCAAGTTTAAAACGAGGATAGGCTTTCAATGAAGGCTGACTGTTCTGTTCTGACTGTTCTTGCCTGACTATTCTGACACTGAGATTTGACTGAGGACGATATGGATCTCTTGACGGCCTAGAAGTATCAATTAGCATATTTTTAGTTTCTTTGTGCTTGTCAAATTTACGAGAATAAACACCTCTATCTTTTAAACGCCTCCTATATCTATTATATCTTTTACGGTAACAAGCTGGAATAGCAGCAGTGCAAAAAGGAAAAGTTATTAAACTAATGGATGACTGCAAATGAAAGGGTACGTTGTTCTAGACTTAGGGAGGGCAAGGACAGAAAATTCCTTGCACCTGGTGTACTTAGCACTATCCTGTCAGGAACCTTAGAAGGGGGTAATTTTTCGATTGAGGGGAATCAACGCGAGGCTTCTCGTTGGCTTTTCCGACGATTTTCTCAATTTTCATGCCTATCGAGCAATTTTTTTCTGACTGAATAGCTTCAGGTCTTTTTCTGTTTTTACTTATGTTTACCACGTAATAAAAATTTAATATCGAGAGAACTGGCTATCTTCCTTCCAAACGTATTAAAATTAATGTACAGAACATGAAAGATACAATCACTTACTTCATAGATCTAGAAATGCAAAATGAAAGGAATTTGATTCAATTCGATTTGAAATTAAAAAGTAAAGCTGACCAGTTAACAAGTCCAAAAATTATTGAAAATGTCTGTGTTTGTTAACGTAAACATGAGGATGAAGCCTTTGATTAACACCTAAGATAAAAGATACGTTCCTTGAGTAGTTGACCCAGCTACGTGTGCAGAGACGCCTTTCCAAGTGTTTGTTTCACTGGTCGAAACTGATTGCTGGGTATCCATGGCAGTCGCCAACAACGAAGCATAAATTTAATTTTTTTTTCATCCTTACCTTTTCTTGGTGGCTTCCTTGCAGTTTGCTTTTCTCTTTCATAGACCAGCTTCGAATTCCCAACAACTTCTGGTTATTCGGGTCAATCTTTCATTAGTTAAATTGTTCAGTTAACTGTCTTATACTAAATAGAAAAATTGCAAAGCTACCTGAAATATTTCTAATTAGTCATATAACCCCAATAGTGTCTCTGATTGCAAATTACTTTATAATAATATCTTTTTGTGTAGCAGCGTCCCGATTATCAAAATTTTGATTGTTAATTTGAGAAGGGGATATATTTTCTTGCCTAGGGTGCCTCGTGTAAAGGAAAAGGATATTCGTAATACAAAAAAGGGCAATCTCTACTGGCAAGCAGCCGATTGACATACTTGCTTGTGACCTCACATATGAAAGATACCTTGATTACTGGTCATTTTTATAAGAAACTGTAACTTTCGTAAGAAAGGGGCTGGGGGCGGTATGTCGAGATCACGGTCCGATAATTAACACAAAATTAATGAATTCGTGATTACAGGACAACTGGACCATCCTTGAAACTGGTATTGTGATGCTGTTATACCATGCACGATATAGGGACCAAAGTTTTGACGTGCTTCACATGTAACAGTGTTACATGTTACACAGGGTAAAACGTCGTACACACGCGCACGTTTACAGACGGTATTACACATGAGTCTCACAGTTTGTTTACGAGGTGTTCCACGAAGTTACAAAGTGTTACATGGTGTTACACGATGTGCGAGGGTGTTACACTGTGTTACATAACGTTCCAGGGTGTTATATGTTGCTTCACGGTGTTACAGGGTGTTACAGGGTGCTATACGGTGTTACATGGTGTTTCACGGTGTTAAAGGGTGCTACACGGTGTTACACGGTGTTTCAGGGTGTTACAGTGGCGGATTCAGGAGTAGGGGCCCGGGGGACCGTCCCCCCTTTTTTTCAGACCAGACTGAGATCCGACAGGCAGAAAATGGCTTTTTTTTGGAGACAGCACCCCCAACTTTATCTCAAGGTCTGGATCCGCAACTGTGTTATATGGTGTTACACGGTCTTAAAGGATGCTACACGGTGGCATATGGTGTTACACAGTGATACTTAACAATTATTCCGAAGGCCGAATGGGCTATTGACTCAGAGGCCATGAGGGCGAGAGGAATAATTGTTTCAGTAAAATCCAACTGGTTGGTCAAAAATATCGAGAATAAAAAAACTTTAGCTAGTTAAAGCTAGACTTTAATCATTTTTTGCCGCCAAAAAGCCCGTGCTTTTCGCTACTAGTGGGCTATAACATATTGCCTAGAAGTAGCTCAACCAATCAGAACGCAGCATTGATAATAGACCACTAGTTGGATTTAACTAAATGGTGTTATACAGTGATACATTGTGTTACACGGTGTTAAAGGGTGCTGCACGGTGTGACATGGTGTTACATGGTGCTACACGGTGTTAAAGAGTGCTGCACGGTGTGACATGGTGTTACATGGTGCTACACGGTGTTAAAGGGTGCTGCACGATGTGACATGGTTTTACATGGTGCTACACGGTGTTTAAGGTTGTTGCACGGTGTGACATGGTGTTACATGGTGCTACACGGTGTTAAAGGGTGCTGCACGGTGTGACATGGTGTTACATGGTGCTACATGGTGTTTAAGGGTGCTACACGGAGGTACGCGGTGTTACAGGGTGTTAGACAGTGTTACATGGTGTTAAAGTGTGTAACATGGTGTTACAGGGTGCTACACGGTGGAACATGGTGTTACAAGGTGTTACAGGGTTTTTCATGGTATTACACGGTGCTATAAGGTGTTACACGGTGTTAGAGGGTGTTACACTGTGTTACCTAATGCTACAGGGTGTTACATAGTGTTACATGTCTTTACATTGTGTTACACAAAGTTACAGGGTGTTACAGACTGCCACACGGGTGTTGCACGGTGCTACATGGTGTTACAAGATGCTACAGGGTGTTATATGGTGTTACAGGGTGTTATATAATGTTACACAGGGTTATATACTGTTACACGGTGTTAAAGGGTGCTAAACGGTGGCCTATGGTGTTTCACGGTGTTACAGTGTTTTCGAGGATGTGGGTACTACAGGGTGCTACGTTGTGTCACAGGGTGTTACAGGCTGTTACACGGTGTTACATGGTGTTACAGGGTCTTACACGGTAGTACTTGGTGTTACATGGTGTTGAACGGCGTTAAAGGGTGCTTCATGGTGGTACATTAAAAAACAAAAAATTTGCTCAGCTGACAGTCCAGGAATTCTGGCAGCTTTAAAAGACGTCAGGTACCCTAGTTGGACAATTCTTCAACGAAATTCGCAGCCGAAAAAAGTTCAGGGTTGTCCAACTCATCAAGTGACCGACGAGATCGCTCAGACGCTATTTCGTTTGGTACTTAGTGCCAGCGCATATCCCCGCGTAACACCAGTAACACATGTAGCAGTGTTAAAGGCCAATGTTCACCCAATCGGCTTTGCGCGCTTGTGTTTTTTTTTTGAAACGCTTCTTTTGTCAAATGCAGAGTTTTGATTGGCTTCCACTTTTGAGGAGCGTTGCGTGACGATACTAAAAACGACTGCGAGGGAGACTAGCTTTCTTGAGAGACAGTATCAAAGAAGCCAGTAAGACTTAAATTCTTTCCCAAACGGAGGAAGATTATCGCCGACTTCGTTAAATGTCATCGGAGAAAGTAGTTCAACATTTAAAATGGTCCTGCAATAGAGAAAGCTCTGTCTCCATATGTTTTCAATCTGCTTCTTGGAACCACTAAATATTCTTTACATGAAGAACGCAATGAGAGTATGTTTTAAAATTCAAAAGGTCAGAAATATAAGAAGGTGCAAGGCCATGAAAGGCCTTGTATACCAATAAAAGGACTTTAAAAGTTATTCTAAACTCAACTGGTAACCAATGAAGATTAATTAAAATAGGAGTTATATGAACTTGCTTCGGTGTCAGTGTGACAACACGAGCTGCAGCATTCTGAACTGCCTGTAGTCTAGCTAACAGATACTTAGGAAGGCCATGTAATAAGGAATTACAGTGATCAAGTTTCGAACTAATAAATGCATGGACTAAGATTTCACATGTATCTTGGCTTAAGTACTTGCGGATTTTAGCAATATTTCTCAAATAATAGAATGATGATTTACAAATGTTCTTAATGTGCTCCTCAAAACTAAATATGCTATCAAACTGAACCCCTAAATTACGAACAGAGTCACAAGGTGCAATGCACTCAGAACCAACAGTAATGTGACCGATGTCAGGCATAGGATGGAATCTGGAACTGATGACTACAAGGTCCGTTTTGTCCTGGTTCAGTTTAAGATAGTTTCTTATCATCCATTCATCAATGTCCCTCACACAGCATTCCACCCTCAACTTCACTTGTTGGATGTCATTCAAGCTGGTAGATTTAAAGGTAATATATAATTGGGTGTCGTCAGCATATAGAAGCCCGATTCGACTGTGAAATGTTTTGATTCCTCAGTCTATTAGTTTGCGTTAATTTTTAGGAAGCTTAGGTATGTGTTGTCGAAAGAATGAGCGAGAAGTTGTGTTTGCAAAGCGTCGAATCAGCACTGCGTACAAGTCTTGTCGCTGTAATCGCTGTCACACTTTCTTTAGGTTTTGCTAAGGATTGGTTTGCTAATAATAGTTCTCCCTGCTTTAGAGCTTTAATCGTGATACGCCAGACGAGAAGTTTACGTTAAGGATATCACTCGCTTCATAGGTTAACTGAAATTAAATAAAGCATTGTTCATGTTAGATTGACTCGCTTGTTTTGCTTTCAACTGATTTCAACGGGACCTTTGTTTACAATTGAACATTCCATGTAGAAGGAACTCGGCAAACACGCTGTCTGTAGAATTTGCAGCCAAGAGCTTCTTTCCCATCTCTCCAAAGATTAAAAAAACGGATTTATAGAGACGAATGTACTTCGGCGACCCCCGTCGACGCGGTCTTTCAAGCGTACGTTTCGATGGCGCCGACATCGAAAGTACTGCAGTGAAACAAACACTCACAGAAACAAAAAGGCTTGATACCAGACCAAAATATCCAAAAAGATGTAAAGAAAAATACCAAAAAAACCTGCTTAGACTTTCTTTTAAACCAGATTTAGCGAACTGTGGAAGGTTAAGAAAGATTGACTCTACACACTGAAGGCTGCAGCGATTTTCAACTACGCGAAATGTTTTTCTCTGAAGTATAGGGCGCGCAATGCATCTAGGGTGAACATGGGCCTTTAAGAAAAGAGGCCTCGGAAATTTAATCCCTAAATTGGGCAGCATGTGCATGTCATGATCCCGACCTAACCGGGCTAAAAATTCGCGACTTTTTTGTGTAATAAAGTTGCGTTCTCCCATGGAAGTAGTCTTTTGTCTTCTGGTTAATTCTTCCATTTTTCTTGTACCAAAGCCTAGAAATACGCTTTGTTTCGATTCAGTTTCGTTAAGTCTTAGGAACCGATTCTAGGGGCGAGAAGGCTAGGCGCGCGGTGTTTTCTCTAAAACGGGCGGCGGCGACCGCGCTCAGGATTTGAAGAGAACTTTTGGTTAAGGAAATTGACTCCAAATGAAAATTATTTTGACTATCAACTTTCGGAAAGGATACTGCTAATCCTTTATTACACCAAGTGATGGCTTCGTCAAACTTTTTCAATTGAACGCAGGCACTTGCACCTGTAAATACCCAAAGCACAGCTTAGCTCCAACACACATTTTATGTATTTAATGCTGAGTATGTTGTTTGTTGTTTCAGGGGAAGGACTATTTGAAGATTTACGTGGGTGATGAAAGTTTCGGGGAAACTACGCGAAAAAAATCATGTACAAGGAACAGTCAATGCGCATGATCCTTTCAATTGCCCTGCCAACATTACATCTACTGCGCATTTTTTTGTAGCGATGACTGCGTAGTTTTACAAACATTATATTATGATATCACATGCTACCATGTTATAAACAGCGGCAACAGCTTAAGTGGAAGCTTGTGATAGAGAAGAGATATAAGCTGACTAAACCTATTGTACACCAGACCGATCAGAGAGTGAAAGAATCAATAGTTAATACAGCTGCAACTGAACGTTTAAACAGTACTAGGAGAACATCACATTTGTTGTCAAGGGAGGGAAATGAGGACATCGTTAACAACTCGGTGAAGTAGAGTGGCTCTTCGTTACGTTGACTGGTGTGTTGGAGGAGAGTTTACCTACGTGCAACGGAGTATATTTTACAAAGTTCAGAAATCTTTGATATTGTAATGAAACATTCGGTTACCATGGTTACAGTCCGTTTGGTTAGCCTCAACCTTTTTGATACCTAATTAACTTGGAAAGAAATTTGATCAGGGGCGGATCCAGGTATTTTTTGCTCAGGAGGGTCCAACCTAAACACCCAGTTGAAGCCAGTAACTTCCATCCTTCTACGTCGTTACACTTTTTTTTTTTTATCACAGTTCATGTGAACACATAACATTCTACTCATAAAAATCAATCGCCTCTTGTGTTAAATCGATAAATGATGAAATTTCTCTTTTCAGATTTAATTAAACTGACCAAGCCCCAAGGCTAAAAGGCAACATGAAAAGCAATTTCTGTTTTTAAACTGAGAAGTTGTATGCGACAATTCAGGACCATGCAGAGGTAACTGTTTCAGTTTTATAGTAGTTAGTTGGCTTAGTACTTAAAGGGACAGTGTCCCGATTATGCGCACGCGCGAGCGTCATCTGTTTTTTCTTCAAAAGACAATAGAACCGTCAAATTGACTCGACAAGATTTCCTTCCGGACCGCACCGCAGACAGAGATTTGTTGTTTATATTCTCAAGTAATATTTTAGACTTTCGAAGAAGTCTTTCGTCTTATATAAAAATTTGGCTAGCGGTTCGAAGACTCATCGCGATTTTATCGCTAGCTGGGCCGCCTCGCGACCCGAAAATCTCGTTCCGCTCGCTTTAAAAACATATATTCTAACTTGAAACTCGTGTCAGAGGTCAATCGCTCCAAGTCCAGTAATATCTGCCTGATTTGCTCGCGTTCTAGCCTCAAACGTTTGAAAGACATAAATAAAAATACAATCTCAACGCTATGAATCATCACAAAGGTTAGTCAAGAATGATATCATGATTCATGTCACTAGTTTTTCAAAACTTGAAGCGCCTGTTTGTTCGATTTTGTCGGCCGTAAGGAGATTCATTTAAAAGTTTACTAACGCGTCGTTGCAAAACATTCTGCTTCACGAAGCTCCCCTCCACAAGACCTCCTCAGTCACATCAATGTCTCAACAGTTTCTTTCTTACAGTCTTTATTGTTGCTGTTTCATTTCTGCGTATTCCTTTCACAATTATCTGAGCTTGTATGGAAGCTAGCAGAAGAAATAAGCCTTCAATCGGCATCAAAGTGCTTCCAATCTTTTGGTCCTCCGGCCAACGGCAATAAAAGTAATGCCAAAAAATCCAGATTTTGCCCAAATAAAAACTTAACAGGAACAATATATCATTGATCTATAATCCTGAGAAGTTTTAGCGTCGTATTGAACCCGGCCAAGCGCGATGCAAACGGATTTTTCAAGATTCTCTTACTCTTCTCGCATCTTTTGATTTCGCGACATCCTGTCCAAAAATCAAAGTTTGGTGCATGCGCAGTAACGGGATACTGTTCCTTTAATCAGTCGCATATATTGGGGGAATTCACACCCCAAAGACTCTTCCCCCCCCCCCGGATCCGCCACTGAATTTTGACGACGAGACTATAGCTAACTTACCTCGCACAAAAGCTTTCAAGAAAGATGGTCGTAAGCCCACGGCAATTTTTGCATCATCCAGTGTTTCAGTGTAATTACCTGTGAAAGAATGAACGAAAAAAGGCGATTTACACCCCAGAACGGCACAATACAATACTTAATTAATTCTCCCCGACCTCGTTCCCAGTATCCTATTTACGCGGGACGAGTAGAAGAGGACCCTGGGAACGAGGTTGAGAACGGAACAGCATAGAACCCTTTTACCACAGTACTCGCATAATCACTGCTAGTATTCATAGCAGTTGTTACTCTACCCGGCCCCCAAAACAATCCGATGGGCAAAAAGAAATTAAAGATATTTAAGACAACAGCAACTTCTCACCCAAATTAAAACGTGCCGCCGCCCTGTTGCTGTACAGTATGGCGTTCAGTTCTTCATCTCTACAGTTCACTTTAATTCCTTCCGTGTAGAATTGAATGGCTTTGTTAAAATTGTTCTTCTTGTACTCATCGTTGCCCTCATTTTTGTAGACCTCAGCGATTGCTACAATGATAATAATGATAATGATAATAATATTAATAATAATAATAATAATAATAATAATAATAATAATAATAATAATAATAACAATAATTGTCATTTACATAGCGCAATTTCCATATGAATGGTCAATTGCGCTCTCCACAATAGACCGCCAGCGGTCGTCCTTCTTCCCTCATTGCCACGTGCGGTGAGCGAAATAGTGAAATTACGTAAATTAATGGTAAAAAGGAGGAGAGATTGGGGTGGAGAGAGGACTCTTATTTTTTCTTCGCTCGGGCTTCCGCCCTCGTTCCTCGTGGCTTCGCCGCTGTAACTGAAAACCCGGAATAGTCAATCGAGCCAAGTATGAATTTAAAAAAAAAAATGAAAAAACGAAAAATGAAAATGGTCTATTTTCCGTGTTTTTATCATTCCGTCTTTAACTTCTGCAACTGCTGAGATGAAATTAAAAGACATCGTAAGCATATCTTTTACGAATATTGAATAAAATGGCTTAAACTCAATATTATTACCCTCACATCTGGACACAACTGAAAAATAGCATGTTGTTCCTCACCTCTTAAATTGTCATCATCAAAGTGCAGTGTTTCCTCAGCGGCTGCTGTGGCTTCGCCTTCTTTCGAAGCTGTGATTGGACTTCTCGCCATGCTTGAAGATTGACGAATTGCTGATGAAGGTTTTCCCTGCTAATAGATTCAGATAGATTATTGTGCGGTGATATTTGTCTGTCTTCGAAAGAGAAATTGAGACTGTTGTATATTGTTTTGAAATCGGGCTCAGTCATTTTATTGTACGAAGTTGTGTTCCTGAAGTTGTGACAACTCACTGTAACTTCACGGATAACGTAACTTCAAGGCAGTGCATCATGGAAAGGGCCGAGGTCTTTTCCCAGGGGCACCCAACGACGGTTTCCTCCTAAATACATTGAAAGCTCTTTTTAGGCTATCCAGAGTGCTTTGAGATTTCATGAAAGCATTCTAAGCGGCGCAATAAAATTTGTATCTGTTCGATCATCCTAGGAGAAGTCGAGTCTTTTCGAAATTACGAGGGCTTCAGAATTATTTTCCCGAAAATTTTAGATGTAATTTCTAAAAAAGTGAGAATTTTTCGTATTCCTCTCTCCGTCACATGTTTTAATAGGGCAATTTTAGGTTTCCTTTTCCTACGAAAATTAGCCTAACATGGAGAATAATTTGTGAGAAATTAAAGTTCAGAAAATCGCAGGGGATTTATTAGATAAGCTTCTATAATTGTACCTGAATGGAACGGTCAGCTAGAAATGTTTAGCCCTCCTCAAGCAATAAAAAATTCTCCTAGGCAATATTTGCTTCCCAGAACAGATAATTTACAGAAAACAGTCGTTGGGTGCCCGTTTTTTTTCTAACAGCATGTATTTCTTCCTATTACCACCAACGGGTCGCTCTTGTTTAGAGGAACAAGAACGAGTGCTATGCATGGCCATTTCTTGATAGACTTGAAGAGGTCGTGGTTCTGGTTGTACACACTCTCCACAACCAGAAAATTTTAAGGCTCAAGCATAGGTATTTGGGGCATCACAACCAGCAATGTAAACACCAGCAAAACCCTCACAAACTCTTAACCCCCAAAACATAACCACCACAACCAACAAAGCTAACGTAATTGCAACAAATACAACCGTCACAATCTGAACGACACCAGAACCACTACACATGCATGTCGGTTGTGGCGGTTGTGAGGGCTGTATTCGTTGTGCTGGTTGTGCTGGTTGTGTTGGTTGTGTTGGTTGTGGTGGTTGTGCTAGTTCTGTTGATTGTGCTGGTTTTTTATGGTTGTGTTGGCTGTGGTGGTTGTCATGGTTGTGTTTGTTGTGGTGGTTGTGTTAGTTGTCTTGGTTGTGTTGGTTGTGATGGTTGTGTTGGCTGTGGTGGTTGTCATGGTCGTGTTTGTTGTGGTGGTTGTGCTAGTTGTGTTGGTTGTGCTGGTTGTGATGGTTGTGTTGGCTGTGGTGGTTGTCATGGTTGTGTTTGTGGCGGTTGTGTTAGTTGTGTTGGTTGTGTTAGTTGTGATGGTTGTGTTGGCTGTGGTGGTTGTCATGGTTGTGTTTGTTGTGGTGGTTGTGTTAGTTGTGTTGGTTGTGTTGGTTGTGATGGTTGTATTGGCTGTGGTGGTTGTCATGGTTGTGTTTGTTGTAGTGGTTGTGTTAGTTGTGTTGGTTGTGCTGGTTGTGATGGTTGTCATGGTTGTGTTTGTTGTGGTGGTTGTGTTAGTTGTCTTGGTTGTGTTGGTTGTGATGGTTGTGTTGGCTGTGGTGGTTGTCATGGTTGTGTTTGTTGTGGTGGTTGTGTTAGTTGTCTTGGTTGTGTTGGTTGTGATGGTTGTGTTGGCTGTGGTGGTTGTCATGGTCGTGTTTGTTGTGGTGGTTGTGCTAGTTGTGTTGGTTGTGCTGGTTGTGATGGTTGTGTTGGCTGTGGTGGTTGTCATGGTTGTGTTTGTGGCGGTTGTGTTAGTTGTGTTGGTTGTGTTAGTTGTGATGGTTGTGTTGGCTGTGGTGGTTGTCATGGTTGTGTTTGTTGTGGTGGTTGTGTTAGTTGTGTTGGTTGTGTTGGTTGTGATGGTTGTATTGGCTGTGGTGGTTGTCATGGTTGTGTTTGTTGTAGTGGTTGTGTTAGTTGTGTTGGTTGTGCTGGTTGTGATGGTTGTCATGGTTGTGTTTGTTGTGGTGGTTGTGCTAGTTGTGTTGGTTGTGCTGGTTGTGTTGGCTGTGTTGGTTGTGTTGGTTGTGCTGGTTGTGCTGGTTGTGTTGGTTGTGCTGGTTTTGCTAGTTGTGTTGGTTGTGCTGTTTGTACTGGTTTTTTGGTTGTGGTGGTTGTGTTGGTTGTGCTAGTATTGAGAGTTGTGCTTTTTCTGCTAGTTGTGCTGGCTATGAGGGGTTTGGTGAATTTGAAGGTTGTTGTGGTTGTGGAGGTATTAGTTGGGCTGTTTGTGTTGGCTGTGAGTGTTGGTCAGTGTTCTGAGGGTTGTGGAAGGTGCACTCTATATCATTGGACTCATTGGGGTTTCTTGGAATCTGTTCTCTTTGATTGATACTACAATTGTTTCTATCATATAAAAAGGAGTAAAATACCAGGCAAAGTTCTTGCATTTTGGAAAATAAATCAACAGAGCCCTTACACTCTGAAGCATGTTCATTCAAATTTTCTGGTTGTGCTGATTGTGCGGGTAGTTGCGCCACGAATACCTATGCTTGAGCCTTAAAATTTCGTTGTTGTGGAGAGTGTGCACAACCAGAGCCTTTCAAGAAACGTGGCAAATTTGACGAGAGCAGTGGGGCCTAATGAGAAAACAAAACAAATACAATCAAAGGAAAAATTATCAGTTACATGTCTAAACATACAGCCCAAGGATACTACGTGAACCAATCTGTACATCATGAGATCATGAGTTTGTTTTTCTGCTGTGAAAAGACGGCTGAAAAGAATCCTATTTGCCTGCTGAGAAATATTGCCCATAGTTCGTTAAAGGTGTCAAATAGATCAGACTGCAATATTTATGCGAATAACCAGCATTCAGGCGAGCCAATGATCACCAGGTATTATTACTGAACATACACAAGGAGCCTGGTCAGAAAATTCGAAAGGACGAAATAACGTTTGTAGCTTATAGTCAAAGACCTACAGCTAAAATGTGGAGATACCTTATCCTTCTTATCCCAGTTTTGAAGCAGCAAACTGGTAGCGTGGCTACTAAAGAAAGATTCAAATTGCATTTTAAATGATGAGAGCTGAGTTTTTCTCACTTTTTTCTGACGGAATAGGGCAGCTTACATGTCGCACTGTCTGGTTAGGCCTTCAAAGCATACTGTCACCGAGAACTCTTCTCTGTCACGCTTCCAAAAGTTCTTTCAATAGACCTTGTCACGGTTTTCGACAACATCTTGACGAGTAGGCAAACGTGTGAGAAATGGCAGTGTTTGTGTGAGAATGTGATGTCGAATAATTTCCTTAAAACGGCTGTTCTGAAAAAAATATCTATTGTAAACTAAAGGTACAAAGCAAAGGATTGTCCTAAAAAAAATTTGGAGGCGTGCATATGCATAAATTTGTCCTGAGGCTTGCGTTAGACTTTCCATATTGTTTGTCTGTAATTTTCCGGGAAATGTATAAAATGTATAAGAAATTTAAAAAGTGGTTCTTGGTCTTCTAGTGCATGTAACGCCCTCAAATTGTTTCAGTAGAATCCTTAGGAGTGAACCTTTAGTTTACAAATCATATTTTTTTCAGAACAGCTGTTCTACGGAAATTATTGGAAATTAGATTCTCATACAAACACTGTAATTTCTCACCCGTCTGCGCCTACTCGTCAAGATGGCGTCGAAAACCGTGACAAGGTCTATTTACACCCTTCTCTTTATCATTCTATAGTGAACTATTTTCATGTTTTTTTTCTCCTTTCTTTTTTCTTCTCCTTCCGTTTCTACCTTGAACTCAAGATCTTATCTACCTCTTTATAAAATGAAATGTTCGCTATTGAAAACAAGACGCATCTGTCCTTACTCGGTTAAAAGTTTTTGTGGTGTCAGCGATGAAACAAAACGAACTGATTGGATATCATGATGCTATGTGACAGGCGGAAACCACCATGCATTAAACCGAGTAAAGCAATGGGCAAATTTCACCCCTGTTTATACACTTAAGTCACTGAGTTTAATCAAATCCTGACTTAGTGACGCGTTGACATGGCACTAACTACCGTAACGACACTACCGTCATGAAGCTATATGACACCAAAACTAGTGATGTGTTGATCTGGTTCCCCTAATATCTCGAACATTCGTCGCAGATGCCTGATTTCTTCATGTTGATAATTGAACAGCTACCTTTTCGCATTTCATAGCGAAGGACATGTCATAGTAAAGTTATTAGTCAGTGCTAAAGAAGAATATGTTCAACTGGGTTTATGTTTGACTTAAAATATCGCAAGCCTCTCGCCTAAACTTTGTAGCTGATAGTTTGTTGTTTGTGCGATCTCCTGGGCTGCTATCTCCCACTCCGCTAATGCATGCTTAACGACTATTACTGACAACAACGTAAAATTAGTTTCTTTACTGAGTCTGTAATAATCTTACCTCGGTTGATTTCTAAGGCATCAAACGGAACGGGGACACTTCTACTGAAGTTAAGTCACTGACATATGTGATGTTTCTTGATTTGCCCTTTACAGCTCCGTGAATAGGTTTTGCGATAAACTTATTTGCAATTTCTACAGTAGTATTTTTGGAAACGCTGGTGAACTTAAGTCTTTACCAGAATCGGCAATGCTTGTTTTCAGATGATCCAAATATATACAAAAGCAATGAAGCAATTCAAATCCTTTCGTAACAGGAAGGTAAATAGCATGAATATTTAATTAGGGGGTTCACCTTTAGTTTCCGAGAAATTGGCACCAGTCTTACGCACCCTTGCAGGGGCGAAAAACCAGAGAGAGCCTAGGAACGAGGTTGCAAGGTGGTACTGCGCGGTATTGCGACAATCTGCTCAAAAATAGAATAATCATTATTTCGAATACAGATTTCATAATCCAATCGGAGAACTAGTGGCGAATAGTGGGATGAGAAAAGTGTTAAGGTTCAAATACGCCTGGCACGGGGTACAGAAACATGGGAACAGCTTGTGTTTAACCAAGATTGAAGGATTTTTTCGACCTAAGTGAAACTTCAGTCTCACATTCACCATTTTTACATCGACTATAATGACCCAATTTCTCCCGGGTATCACAGTCGTCCCAAGGGAATTCGAAGACAATGGTTATGCAAAATTGTGGGGGTTAAGAAAGGTGCATTATGGTCCATGTGAAAATGGTGAATTGTCACGTTTTTTAACTATTCTGTTCGTTATTCTTGTTATCCATATTAATAAATTTAGAAAATAAGTATGTGAAATCGAATGGCGACGAGTGAAATTAACGAATATTTTCACGCGCGTTTCGTTCAAATTCTAAAGGCTCCGGAACTTATTAGCATTTGGACCATCCTCAGAGACCCAGGAGCAGTGAGTTGGGTCAGAAAAAACGACGGCGAAAGTTTTCAAGAACGGGCGGGAGAGCCCCTGATGTGCTATTCTTAAATAACCAGTTCCACATTCGATTGTGTGTTTGTGATTGGGCACAAAAAATAATTTCGTGTCGATTAAGGGGCCACCAAAACGTTCGCCGCCGTTTTTCCTGATCCAAGTCACTGCCCCTGGATATCTGCGAGGATGGACTTGGACAAGATTCCCTTATTTCACGAGTATACCCTTTGATTACCTATATTAATATCATATGTGACAAATTACGCTCACAATCATGGGTTTTGACATGTTTACCATATATCGATTATCGATTGAGAACTCCCCGCACTGAAAAGTCTAGAGCTTGCATTTTCGCCTAAGTTCAGAACTTTCATAATTTTTTGACAAAATACTGATAGAATCGTTCTTGATGTGTTCTTTCGTGTTTTGAGGTATTCTTAATCATCTTTTAATGCCCTAACATCTTCATTCATAACGTTTTTAAACCTTGCAGCCATCTTGGCACCAAGACGTACGAAACGTTACCATGGCAAATTTGTAATTTCACAAGAGAAATTATAAATTAACGCTGAGATTTCGCGCCAAAATTAAGGAATAAATTGTCACCCATTATATTATGATAATAAATTATACTGATAAATGCAGAGAAGATCATCACGTAATATATCAAACGTGAGACGCAGTGTTCCATCACCAGATGAAACACTGAGAAGATAGTCTAGTAACCACAAGGTCATAGTATCAACTCCTGTTGGTACTACTCAGATTTTCTCTTCTGAGCCACCTGCAGCCTTCCCCTCCCATGCAGGCATTTTGAGGGGATTCGTATTTCCTCTCCCCCCCCCCCCTTACACAAAGGGGGCGGGGAGGAAATACGACTCGTAAAAACGCCTGGGTGGGAAACTAAGCCACCCATGTACTGACTGCAAAAACTTCTTTCGATTTCTTAAACCATGATTTTTAAATTTTTCCAGGATTATAATGATAATTAAGCTGCATGTAAAAGTAGCTCTCAACGTTTTCTTTTGTCACTGTAGACTGGGAAACTTACTCTTGAGAAAGCACATGAGTACATCACATCTTACTTGCTTCTCGATAATGGGAAGCCATTCGATTGTTCCATAAAAGCCTTACTCAACAGGACAATGATCTCAGTTGATAAAAATCCACAACTTCCTTAATTTATGGTAAGTGGTGACTAATGTCCCCAGCAGCGTATTTAACTTCACCCTGCCCAAACCCGTGGATGTGGTTTCAAAAACGGAGACATTCTCTATTCCAAATCTACTCAATTCCGGAGCATTCGCCAAATTTTTAGCTTGTGTTACCTTGTACTAAAGTAAAATACTTTACTTGTGAAACGCTAGTACCAATTCATGCACATTATGCTTTCCCTATTTTACTGTCTAAAACCGTCAAAATAACTAGATATAAACGTGGCCTCTTACAGGGGCACTGTGGTAAAAAATGTCTTGTTCTTCAGATATCGTGCGCTTTCCCCGTTAACATCGCAGCACGATCTCACTTGGCCTAAAAAATGATTTAATGAAATGCATGTAGCAGCAGTAAGGCTGGAACTGTCATTGCATAAAATGGCTTAAAATTCGAGGGAAAAAAGTGATTAAGAATAATAAAATTTGAAATGATTAATTATTGAACAAAGACAGGATACACTTGCCAACTTATATCTATTCAGCTCGTGTAATAATCATGGAGTCAGGCCTGCCTCCACTAGTTTTGCTATTTGGAGGCTTGTCTTAAATTTTTTGTAATTCCCTTACGAATTCAAATGAAAATTATGTACTCGCGAAACCATCACAACACAAGAGCGCGCCCGCCTAAATACGGTTAAGCAACAAATCGAAGGTCGTCCAGTGCATCGCCGAATTGTATCAGCCAAAGCATTTTATAGAACGTGTACAATAGAAATGTTGCGTGTTTCCCTCTTCTCGAGTGTTTTGTAAAATTTCCCAAGTGCTCATGTAACTCAACGCGCGAGAAACGTTTCTTTACTATCGCGTGCTAATCCTAGTGATAAGAAAAGATCGCGTGCACGCACGAACAACATAGTACGGAGGCGTGCAGAGCGAACAATAAGCTTGGACATTTATTAAATGCCGTCTGCAAAATACAACTTGACCCTCTACACAACGTAACAACTATAAATGTGTAAAATCTGAGCTAAATCCTTAACTGAAAACACCTTTTGATACTACAAGAGAAAGGTGGAAAAGCATCCCTCAAGCAAATGCAGGCGCCCTAAACTTGGAGGGTAAAACGGACAAAGGAAATACAATGGAACTTCTCCAGGGGATAGCTTTATTCAAGGGACAACTCCACTCAGGGGACACAAAATTTGGTCTCAGAAAAATGTTTACATAATCTTTGCATTGTTATCTCTAGTGAAGGGTGACCTCTGTACAGGGGAAAGGGACACTTTTTCTTGGTCCCAAAACCCAGCTTTAACCTCCATTCGAGGGACACCTCACACACAAAAAGCGTTCGTACGTGTAAATCTAAGCGTTCACTAGTCACAATGACAATAGCTTTGACAACATGAACTATCCCACTAAAATCCATGTACTTCACTTGTGGGTATTCTACACGCAATAGAACGTTTTCACATGACGTCAAGGGCGGCCATATTGGTGTTCCAAAACAATGAAACGGTGGCCATGTTGGTGTACCAAGTCAACCCTGTGGGGATTGAACTCTTTTCTTACGTAAAAGCTTTCTTTTGCTCCAATAAATAAGCATAGATACTGGCCACGTGAGTGAAAACGCTCTATATCGCAGAGCGGGGTTAATCAGGTTTAAGAGCTGAGATGCATACATAATGACCTCAGAGCATAACGTAGGGTGTGTGCTATGGAATATAATGAACTTGTTTTTCTTGACCAATCACAACACAAATACTTGGACATTGTTTTCTCCATCTAGCCTGCATCCCTCCCTTTTCACTTTCGCGCTTTTCTCCCTTTCCTCTCCCCCTGCTTTTTTTGCGCCTGACGCGCAGGGCATTATTAGACTGGTGACTTAAAATGGATAGCAGACTGCTACGCAATACCCTAACAACATACTTTAACTATGGCACTACTATACTATACACTAATTCCATTGTCTTCTTTTGTTTACTTGCAGCTATTTTGCATTAATTTTTGCATCTGTTTCACGGGTTAAGTAAAATCACTATAACGAAAGAAAGCATCCATCTTCCAGGCTATTATAAAAGCAAAACGGCCATTTTGGTTGACAAAACAATATACTTTTTATTTGTCTGAACTTGAAAGCGTCTGCCTTAGCGTCCCTTATTTATTCTAGACGTCTCAAACGCGTCAAACGTCTTTACGGCCATTGTTTACTATAAATTATATAGTCGTAATAGCATTCACGAAAGAGAAAAACCCTGGTACAAACAAAACAAGGTAAGTATGGTCTGTTTAAAACTCTTTTGAATTAAACGCATTGGCTAAAAATAGCTCTTATAACATAGCGCGCGTGCTTGCCCTATATAAGTCCTTTTTAGCCGCTATGAACAAAATCTTTATTTACGCACGCCCGTGCGTAAATAAGATGACGTAAGCATTTTGTTTTACCTGGCTGCAGAGTTGTCGTCTTTTAAGCTGCAGTGCAGTTTTCCTTCTCTTTAAAATATGGAAGAAACCAGCGAAGAACTGCCCGATTTTTCTGTCGGCATTGACCTTTTAGGTCCTGATCCAACAAGCAGCAAAAATTGAGCCAAATTAAAAAAACTCGCATGTTGCGCGTTTCGCAAATTTGTCGGAAGACCAGCTGCAGCAAATTTTGGCTGAAAGACATTCACTGGGAACAGAACAGACACCAACTGGTCATCAACAACATTGAGAGGTTAAATTTCCGTTTTTATTGTTGTTTTTAAATTTGTTATACACTTTTGTTATCTGCGGACAATCCGACTGAAGCAGGAAGATTTCTCTGGCAATAACAACACAAATTACACAAGAAGACATAAATTTATTACTCACAAAAACAACTGCTGCCAGGTCTTCTCAAGAAGCCGTAATGACCAGCCAATGTTTGTAAATGAATATGAGTTTAAAGAAGGATGACGGTCGTCTTCGCTAAAAACATGTTTTCTGGATTTCGCCGAGCAAAACGTAAACATCTTTTCAGCAAATCCAAACCATACTCCACGACTTCTTACGAACATGTTAGTATTTTAACTTTAGGTGAACTTTAAGACTCTTTTACCTTTGTTTCTGCTTAGTTTCCATTGATCTTTAACGAATAAAGAAGCAAATTTTCTTTCTCAGTTTTACAGAAAAGCTACAGAAAGAATATTTTCATTCAAACTAGATGATTGTGGTGTGTTCGTAATCAGCCAATAGAAGCGTTACGTTTGTTATTGTGTAGCGCGTTACGAGAATTTTGTAGTTAATCAAAAAGCAAGCATTTTTGTCAGCTATGTTATAAAAGAATTTGCTCATGCTTTTAGCTGTGCGCATATCGAGTTATGGATGCACTTGGGAAGTTTGGAGAGCACTCAAGAAGCTAGAGTTGCACGAGGCTATCGCCTCGTGCAACTCTTACGCATCTTTCGTGCTCTCCAAACTTCCCGCATGCATCCATAACTCGATATACCCACGCTAAGCATGAACAAATTCTTAATTACAAAAGGCGTTTAGGAAACTTGATCATAAAATGGGTAATCTTATTATATAGCTACAACTGAGCTGTTTTAAACAAAAACCTACTAAATTTCCGCTTACTTTTACATTAGTCATAGAATCGCCTCAACCTCTTACAAAAACTTGAGAGTAGAATGAGGAATGAGTTCACGGGACGGCTTGATGGAAACGGAATAGATTACTTGACATAAAGTAGAAATTAATGAAACCCTAATCCTAAACGCATAGTTTACAATTTATAACACTCCCCATGTCACACCACCAGCCTAGTACCTAGGCGTTCTCGGCTAGGTCAATTATGGGCTGTTACGTCACCGAGAGAGACTCGCTCGCTGTTTTCCGGACTCTGCGCGGAGAACGGGCAAGAGAGAACTCCTAGGGACTAGGCTGCCACGCCACGTGTCATTCCGCTGAGTTATTCCTCCTCTTACCCAATCCGCTTACAAAGCGGTTATAATCATACGTTTAAATGTTAATTACAACAAGAAAAATTCTATTTTCGTGTCAGTTTAAAGTGAACGATAGAAATGCACTCTTTGTCCAAGGCCTAAAAAGTAAAACTCGAAAGGAGTCCGAGTTTGTAAACGTCTTTGCTACGGTTGAACTTGAAGAAAAGTGAGCTAAATAGGTTCATCCACATGGTGATCACTAAAAGTTAATACTGTACGTGGTTTTTCGTTAGTGCTTCGAACAGTACTGCAAATCCTTTTTTGGCAACTACTAGGGAAGACATGGAAAGCAAACTTTAGAACCTGCCCCAGCCTCAGGTGCAGCCTTGGAATCCTTATTTTTCTATCGGTGTCAGCATCTGTTGCGGTAACGCTGCGCCCTCTGAAACAATCAGCTAATAGAGTATGCCAAGAAACAGCGGATGGCTTTCAAAACTTACATCAGTGAGCTGCAAAAATAAAAATATTGCCAAATATTAGCTATCAGATCCAGAGCAGGGCAGGTCCTTTCAAGATAGATGGTTATACAGTAAAACTTTTCGCAAGTTATTATCTTGAAGAGAGGACATACAGCGATATGAAACCAATCTACTTTGCTCATTGTAATTTCGATAAAAAATTAAGAGGAACGTTTTTTCTGGTCAGTTGCCCAGTTAGAAATAATTTACGTTAAAAACTGCGAATAAGCTTTAAACATAGACGTGCGTTTCCAAAAGTAGCTTTACAATGGTAAACTAAAGGAGTCCTTTGGTTAAAAAGGCATAAAATATCATAAAGAGATGACGGCTTTATATTGTAACACGGGGGGGGGGGTCAACTTGGCGTCGTGACTTTCATCCCAGTTTTACTCAGTTTTAATTAGAGTGCTGTCACATAACCTATAACTACAAGTGTAAGTTATCTAACGCTACTAATTTATTTTCCTGTTTATTTTGGCTTTTGTTCACTTGGTGGCACTTTTGGGTGTTTAACTTATTGTAATTCACTATTTTCCATGTTTACCTCCCTAAATTTTGCATAACCATTGCCTTCGCTTTTTCTTAGGACGACTGTAACCCCCAGGAGAAATTGGAAAGAATGGTTGCGGAAAATGTGGGAGGGGTGGGGGTGGGTGTAAACAAGGTGAATTATGGTCTTTGTGAAAATAGTGAATATAAAGAAAGGGGAATAGGATATAATATATCAAGCATGAGACGCAGTGTTTCATCACCAGATGAAACACTGAGAGGAGAGTTGGAAATACGACGCACAGCGGGGTATTTTTGACGAACTTCGAGGTGTTTCATCTGGTGATGAAACATTGTGTCAACTGCTTGATATTACTTCTCAAACGAAATGACTTTAGAAGGAGAAATCAAGGATGCAAAAATCAGCAGTTTTTCATCTTATTTCCAAACACTCACTAAACATTAATTTTCTTGGTATTTATTTTTCTTTATGAATTATTAATGAGTTTGAGAAGTGTAGATGAAAGTATATTTGAATTAACTCTACAAATTGAAACAAAAGCTTGTCAAAATGTTGTTCATAAATTACAAGATTTATGACGTCACCTCGGCATTGTGGGTTGTCTATTGGTTCGCAGAAAATTCCAATGTGACGTCATCACCAATAAGCACGAATGGTGCCCAATACTTGACTGCATTAAACTCCTCAGATTCTCTCATACAGTTCATTGTTTGATTCAAGGATTCACTAGCACTTATCCCTTTCACAAGATGCTGATAGAAATTTTTCATGAATTCTAAAGTGGCTTCATCGTCAATCGCCCACAACGACACCAGAACAGAACGAGCACCAGCACCCAAAAATGCTCGTGCTATACCGACCACACCCTCGGCTTTGATCTCCCCACGAGCACTGTGACAGCAACTGAGTACAACTAGTCTTGCTCGCATCTGAACACCCAGTACATCTCTCATCGTCAAAATGTTCTCTTTCACACCTTCTGTTGACGCTAGAGCAATCTCGCCCGTTTCCATATTGCCATGTGCAGCGATGTGCACCAAGGCAATAGAATCGAGTCGTGCTAAAACCTCATCTTTTGTGGCCTGTGTTCCAATTAGAGGTGTGCTGCCAAGCATTCTGCCAATCATTTCTACTTCCTCCCTGGCACATGGTAGCGGTGGACGCTCTGTCAAAGGATCACCCACTAGAAGTGCACCTGACTTGTGATGGTAATCTACTGGACAATCCGCAATCATTTTCAAGCTGGTGAGGGATGGAGCCACCCGAATTCTGAAAGACTCGCAAAGGTACTTGGAATTCGGGTCCTTAAATGCAGCAAAAGGAGCCAAGCAAAGTGGTCCTTCAGGGACAAACATGAGTTCAGAGCCCAAAAGAAGATCTTGAATAGGCTCAATGATGGTGTCATACAATGTGCTTAAGCCGCTTTTTTGTAGGTGCAAGCATTTCGTTTGTTTGCCATCCTGGGGTGACCTTTTAAGTACCAGGTTATCCGCTAATTGAAGTGAACGATCTTCACACTTCACAAGACCCCTTGTTCCAATTTCCTGCTGCGCAACCTGTACGAGAACCTCCAAGAAAGTTTCAACTTCATCCTCAGAATGGATTTTTTTCTTTCGTAATTCAAATTCCTTTCCACTCTGGCAAACCCAGAAGATTAATTCGTTTTCTCCAAAGGCCACAAAAATTGTGTTTGGAGGAAGGTAACCAAGCAGTTCATTGACTGTTTTGACTCCTGTACCAGATCCAACATACGCATCACTGCTTTGAAAGGCATAACTTAGTTCCATAAGATCTTTTAAACCTTGTGCCCGTCCTTGCTCGGCGGAAAACAAAGCTTCTGTAACGTTGCCCTCTGTTAACATCAAACGCCAAAGGCCTGCGTATACTATCTTGAATCGATCACGCAAGCTTATTTTCAACTCGTCTTTCAATTGAAGACGATCCCTAATATTATTAAACAAAGTAATAGCTAGTTGGTAATATTTTATGGCCGCTGTAACCTGTCCCAGAAATTTAAAAGATTTACCAAGATTCGCACAAGCTGTTCCCTCGCTCAAGGTGTCACCCAGTTCTGTCGCGATTTTCAGGTGACGTTCATGGTAGTCCTTAGCAGATTTAAAATCTTCCAGAAATTGATAGGCGTTGCCAATATATCCATTTGCAATTCCTTCTCCTGATCTGTCACCCAGTTCTTTCGCAATTTTCAAATGGCGTTGATGGTATTCTATGGCGGTTTTAAAATCTCCCTGACTGTAATGGGTGTTGCCAAGATTGCTGTACGCTTTTCCAACGCCCGATCTGTCACCCAGTTCTTCCGCGATTTCCAGACCACGCTCATAGCAGTCAAAAGCACTTTTGAGTTCCCCCAGATTGTGATGGGTGTTGCCAAGATGGCAATATGCTTTTTCTTCTCCGGATCTATTACCGAGTTCCTTCGCAATTTTCAGGCAACGTTCATAATATACCTTGGCAGTTTTGAAATCTCCGAGGTTGTCATAGGCTGCACCAAGATTGCCATTTGCATTTCCTTCTCCAGATCTGTCACCCAGTTCTTTCGCACTTTTCAGGTGACGTTCATGGTAGTTTATGGCTGTATTAAAATCTCCTAGACTGTGATGGGCTCTGCCAAGGTTTCCATACGCTATTCCTTCTACGGATCTGTCACCAGATTCTTTTGCAATTTTCAGGTGACGTTCATAGTAATCTCTTGCGGTTTTGAAATCTCCCATACTATGATAGGTGTTGCCAAGATTGCTATACGCCCTTCCTTCTTGCGACCTGCAACTCAATTCTTTCGCAATTTCCAAGTCACGTTGATGAAAGTCTATGGCTGTTTTAAAATCTCCCAGACTGTGGTGGGCGTTACCAAGATTACCATATGCATTTCCTTCTGACAATCTGTCACCCGATTCTTTTGCAATTTTCAGATAACGTTCATGGTAGTCTCTTGCGGTTTTGAAATCTCCCATACTGTGATGGGCGTTCCCAAGATTACCATACGCTCTTCCTTCCCCCGATCTGTCACCCCTTTCTTTGGCAATTTTGAGGTCACGTTCATAGTAGTTCATGGCTGCTTTAAAATCTCCCAGACCTTCGTAGGCGTTGCCAAGATTTCCATACACACCTCCTTCTAATCTTTCATCCAATTCGTTCGCAATTTCCAGAGAACGCTGGTGGTAGTCTATGGCTGTTTTAAAATCTCCCAGACGGTCAAGGACGTTTCCAAGATTGCCATATGCTATTCCCTCTCCGGATCTGTCACCCAATTCTTTTGTAATTTTCAGGCTTCGTTCATAGTAGTCTCTTGAGGTTTTGAAATCTCCCATAATGTAATGGGCGTTCCCAAGATTACCATACGCTCTTCCTTCTTCCAATCTTTCACCTAGTTTTATGGCAATTTTCAGGTGACGTTCATGGTAGTCCTTGGCTTTTTTAAAATCTCCCAGACTTTGGTAGGCTATTCCAAGACTGCTATACGCATTTCCTTCTCCCGATCTGTCACAAAGTTCTTTAGCAATTTTCAAGTGGCGTTGATGGCATTCTATGGCTGTTTCAACATTTCCCAGACTGTAATGGGCGTTGCCAAGATTTCTTTGCGCTCTTGCCTCTCCTAACCTGTCACCAAATTCTTCGGCAGTTTTGAGTTCGTGTTCATAGCAGTCTTTGGCTGTTTTAAAATCTCCCAGACTTCGATGGGTGTTTCCAAGATTGCTATATAACTCTACTTGTCCTGATCTGTCACCCAATTCTTTCGCCATTTCCAACCGACGTTGATAGTAGTCTCTGGCAGTTTCGAAATCTCCCAGAGAGTAATGGGCGTTGCCAAGATTTCCGTACGCTCTTCCTTCTCTTAACCTGTCACCCAGTTCCTTGAAAATTTTAAGCTGACATTCTAGGTAGTCTTTGGCTGTTATATAATCCCCCAGCAAAAGAAAGGTGATGCCAAGATTGCCATATACTCTTCCTTCTTCCCCTCTATCACCCTGTTCTTTTGCTATTTTCAGCTGATGTTCTTGGTAGTCTATCTTTGTTTTGAAATCTTTCAGACTGCCATGATCGCGGGAAGTGCCAATGTTTTCAGTCGTGTGTGTCTTCTTCGCGCAAGTTTCCTGCATAAAAGATCAAGTACAATGTATAAAAACCATTTGATTTACAGCTGAAATTGTTTTCCCAACAGCGCGCTCTCATTGGTTACTTCGAGGTCACATGACTTCGATTCTAAAAATGAAAATGTTTCCCGCCAAAGTCTCTGAGCGGCCAACATTGCAAAATCTATGAAGTCAGAGGGTAACAGTGCATTGCTACCCACGAATGTTGAACGACGACCGCCGTTACAGCGAGGTTTAATGAATTTCCAGCTTCAAAATGTCCAGCTGTATAACAAATCACTTAAATACTGGTCCCTCGGGAAACAGTTATTAATTTTGTTTCTCTCGGGACCAGTCATTAAGAGTTTAATGTTACTTTATAATTTCATAAATTTGAAATTTCCACCTAGAAATAAAGGCGTTCATTAAGGCCTAGCTTGCAATTGACAAGTGGTTAATAGGGAAGTGTGAATAGGGTTGACCTGTTGTCTTTAATAACCAAGCATTTTCGTGGTAAGGTGTAAAGTATAAAACATTTTAACGGATAGTTGTCACCAAACTTCTCGTTCAAAAATGATCATGATCCCCAACAAAAACTGTCATTTCGCCAACTTTTAAATTGGTGTGTATAGGTAAATATGTGTCTTGTCTCGCTGAGATTAGATCCTGTATTATTTTTGTCACGGAATGATTGATACTAAGAAGACTTTGGCGCTAAATGTAAGAAAATTATTATTTTTTCTTAATTTTGAGAGAATATTTTGGTAACAAAAATAATATTAACATTGGCTAAGAGAGATTGAACCGAATAAAAACCAAAATACAGTCGATTGATGAAACGCCTCTTGACCACTATAAGCCATGATTGAGACCTACCGGATTTATAGGCAAAAGGTAATGTGCATTTCAAATTCAAAGTACTCTTTAGAAAAGCGTACATTTATATATCACGAGCTTCTAGTGCGGATTGATTCTTCTCTTGAGGTCGGGAATGGCTGTCAAGTTTTGATGGCTTTGATATTTTCATAAGAGAAGAGACTTGAAACTCCACCGATGCGGCATAAGTCGTTGAGTTACAGTCAAACCTGTATTAAGGTGGCTGAACACAGTTTTGCGGGCGGTCAGCGATAACTTGTGTGACGGCGCGTGTTTTAAATTAGACAGACCAACATGGCGGCGAAAAAGCAATGGAACACAGAACACGATTTCTCAAAATCTACTCATTAGAATTTTGTCATATTTGGCAGAATTTTTCCTTTCATCTTATTTTAAGTAATGAGAACTTTAAAATGGAAGTTGAACAGACGAATTTTGTGACACATTTAATTACAGTACAATTAAATTATTGATTATCTAAAAACCCGTCTGTTAAAATTTGGTAAAATAAGTAAGCTGCGTGCAAGCTTATAGGAAAATCTAATGAGCGAATTTTATGTAAACTGAGAAAAAGTGAAATGTTAAGGTTGTATTCAATCGTTCGTGTTGTCATGGAAACTACGAAAACGTCAATTTTTACCTGTTAATCAAAATCTTTCATCAGTACATTTTTCACTTGCCAAGTTTCAGCTTGTGAGCAGCAACCTTTCTCTTGCCATGATTTGGCAAATGACACATAATCACAAACTGCCAAAACTGTGTTCAGCCACCTTAAGCGAACTTCTATTTAGCGGCCTCCTCTATTACGCGGTCACCTTCCAAAGTCCAGGAAATCTTTTCCCTCAATTACTGTAAAACTGCCTTATATTAAGCGTTTACCTCTATTAAAGCGGTCGCGGTCACCTTTTCTGAGGTCCAAAGAGTTATTTTTTATCGTCTTCACCTCTATTAGTCGGTCACTTTGACAATATGTACCATACTAGTGTAACAGATATAGTGTGTATGGCGTTAGTATTGGTCTCTTACTTTCTTTCTTTTGGCACAAGAAGAAGGTAGAGGCACTTTGAGGTCGTTTTGTCGTGGGATAGCCCCCCCCCCCCCCTCCCCCCTTTTGAGTTTTTATATATGTTGTTGTATTTCAAAACGATTCAAAGGAAAGTCTTTGATTTTCTCTACTAGATAAGGTATATTCATTTTATGGGTGGTAGCGCTGCTGAAGGTCTGTGACGTAACCAAACATGATCGCCATCTTGGCAGCCATCTTGGATTTTATCAAGAATTAGAAATCAGGTAAAAACAGTAAGAATTAATAATATTTAGCGCTTAACATGTAAATAACACATACATAATTACTTTGCATCATTTTATCCACAGAATTTACTTTTATTCCTGAAAGAAGTTGAAAAAAAAAGCATTTTCGATCAAAAATGGCTTGAACACCTGCTACTTATGACGTCATATCTCGTAACTATAGAAACTGACCATCACTAAACTTGTCTCAAAATGCGTGCGGGGGATAAACGAACAGCTCCAGAAAACTTCAGGTGCTGAGGTTTAATCGTTTTAGGAAAAAAAAACAGAAAAATCTTTGAGGGAGTGGCAAGCACCCCCCCCCCCCCCTTGTACGTCCGAGGGTTTAACTGTCAACCCGCATATTAAAACGGTCAGTAAGCCATTCCCCAAGGATGACTGCTAAATACAGGTTTTACTGTATTATGATATTTTGCGCCCCATTTCCGACTGGTAGTCTCTTTTCTTACGTTGTCCTCCGTCTGTAAACACAGTGGATTTCGCGTTAAAAAATTTAAACTATACTGGATGTCTAACATTCTGTATAACCTGTTGGTACTCACATTATGGATGCTTCTTGGTTGTGATCTGCTAAATTGGCTGTTCAATATGCCCATTCATTCACGGAGCTCAACAGTTACAAATTTATTATGAGCGCAGGATGATTTTGACATTGCAGACCCGAGCTGTAAGCAGGACTCTTGACACGTCCACTAAACCAGAAAAATTGCCTAATTTATCATGAGGTCCTATGCAGCTCAGAGGTAACAGCACCCACTGCCGGAAACCGTTTTTCTAGGAAGCAATGGGCCGAACCCCACAGGGGACTCAGATGTTTTGCCCCATACTCGTGCCATAAAGAATGAA
>OZ038000.1:13791562-13934062 GCA_964035705.1 Porites rus | reverse complement strand
CAGACTATGTCCACCTCGTTACTGGCAACAATACATTGAAGCTCGTCGATCTTTGGAGCTAATGAGCGAGCATTACATATCAGAAGCGAGGGAACAGTGATGGATTCACGAGTTTCCTGTCCAGGAGCAGGTAAAGCGAGGCCAGTATTGAATGACGGGAGGCCTGCGGCTTGAGCCACAGGATACCCAGACCGATGGCGAGATCTATGGCGAAAACGTTTACGGATACCCAAATCCTCGAGTCTGTTCCATAAATAAGATGGAATGATGGATTTAGGCTGAGCTTTGCCAATAGACTTCAAGAAGGAACTGGAGTATTCCAGCCTAGCAGGTGTTGAAGTTGATGTATTACAGGATCCAACATGGCCGGACGACTGGGATCGATCGATCGGACCAAACCAGCGACCACAGAACAGCCACAAGTCCAAAAATGGCACAATAAAGTACACCACTGAACCACATAAGTAGTACGGAAACAAACCATGCCACATGCTAAGCGCAAGCGGGAGAAATTTCGACACACGAAGACAAATTTTACGGACACAAATTAAACGTGGCAGCCATAACAGGCGCCGCTGACCAATTTGATAATAATAATAATTAAATAATAATAATAATTAAATAATAATAATTAAATAATAATAATAATAATAATAATAATACTTATGTAGCGCAATTTCCATATGAGCAAAATTAAAAACCTAGTCATAAAAAAACTTGGGAAAATAAAATTTTATTCAGTTTAATTTCAAAACATGATAGACTCGTGGTGGTCCTTATGTCATGTAGTAGGTTGTTCCACAACTTCGGGGCAGCGAACATAAGAGCACGATTACCAAGGGTCTTTGATGATTTCATAGGAGGAAAGCGGAGTAGGGTTCCATCACAGCAACTGCGAAGACTGTAACGTGAAAGTGTCGCAACAGAAATAAGAGAAGAAAGATAAGAAGGAGCCAGATTATTTAAAATCTTAAAAGTAATCAGAATTCTCCTAAAATCGATGCGTTGCCTCAAAGGTAACCAGCGCAATTCTCGTAATATTAGTGTGACGTGACGGATTTTAGGCACTGAATATGCCAAGCGAGCACTCACGTGTTTTGAATTCAGTGGAGCTTTAAGATAAGACTGTTAAGCAAAGCATGGAATATTACATACCAAATTAGATTTATTTTAGTGTATTTCTAACTTTTGAAATAAAACTCGGGTAATAGTAAGTCGTTTTTGTTTCACTTGCGAATTTATCATTCCTTTTTCAACTTCTGCAACTGCGCGCTGAGATGAACTCTAATAAAAGATAACGTATCGAAACGCAAGCATATCTTTTGAGCCAAACTTTGAATAAAATGACTTGAACTCAATATTATTACCCTTACATCCTGATAAATAGATAGGTAAGGGCGTTAGCTGGGCGAAAGTTATCCGCTGTCGACATGATAAGGAAACTGCATAATGTGCCTCACCTTTTAAATTGTCATCATCAAACTGAAGTGTTTCGAATTCCTCATTAGCTGATGTGACGTCACCTTCTTTCGAAGCTGTTATTGGAGATCTCGCCATGCTTGAAGATTTACGAATTGCTGATGAAGGTTTTTCCTGCCAATAGATTCAGATAGATTATTGTCCGGTGATAATTAACCGTCTTAGAAAGAGAAATTGTGATTGTTGTATCTTGTTTTGAAATCGGGCTCAGTCAGGCAGTGTAGCATGGAAAGGACCGAGGACTTTTTCTTAAAGCATGTATTTCTTTCTATTATCACCTCCTGGTCGCTCTTATTCAGGAACAAGAACGAGAGCTATACCTGGCCATTTCTTGATCATAGCCGACTCTAAGAAGTATTGTGGTTCTGGTTGTGTACACTCTCCACAACAAGGAAATTTTAAAGCTCAAGCATAGTTGTTTGTAGCAAAACAACCAGCAAAGCCAGCACAACCACTTAACCCTCAAATCAAAACATAACCACCATAACCCTCCCAACCACCACAATCACCACAACCAACACAGCTAACGCAACCAGTACCACCGTCACAAACTGAACGCAGGGCCACCCAACAACAGTTTCGTTCTAAATACATTGAGAACACTTTTTGAGGCTATCCAGAGCACTTTTAGATCTTTAGAAATGCTTGGTTTGTGGAACTATAAAATCTGTATCTGTTCGGTCATCCTAGAGGAACTTGAGTCTTTTCGAAATTATTAGGGCTCTAGTATTGCTTTCCCGAAAATTTTAGATGCAATTTAACGTTTTACGAAAGTGAGAATTTTTCTAATTCCTCTTTACATCGCGTTTTTGAATCCGAAAATTTTAGGTTTCCTTTTTAATACGAAAAATAGCCCAACCTGGGGAGTAAAATGTGAAAAATTAAACTTCAGAAAATTGTAGCAGATTTATTGAAAAAGCTTCGAAAATTGTACATGAATGGAACTGCCATCTAGAAATTTTTAGCCGTGCTCAAGTTACAGACAATTCTAGGCAATATTTGCTTCTCCGAACAGATATTTTACAGAAAACAGTCGTTGGGTGCCCCTGTGAACGGCACCACAACCACCACACATGCATGTTGGTTGCGGTGTTTGCGAGGGCTGTGTTGGTTGTGAGAGTTGTGCTTGTTCTGCTTTTTAGCTAGTTGTGCTGGCTGTGAGGGTTTTGGCGAATGTGAGCGTTGTGATGGTTGTGGAGGTATTAGTTGGGCTGGTTGTGTTGGATGTAGCTGATAGTCAGTGTTCTGAGGGTTGTGGGAGTTGCACTCTATATTATTGGACTCATCGGGGTTTCTTGGAATCTGTTCTCTTTGATCGATACTACAATTGTTTTCTATCATATAAAAGGAGGTAAAATAACAGGCAAAGTGTTTGCATCTTTGTAAAATAAAACATAAGACCCCTTACACTCTGAAGCTTGTTCATTAAAATCTTCAGGTTGAGCTAGTTGTGCGGGTAGTTGTGCCACAAATACTTATGCTTGAGCCTTAAAATTTCCTTGTTGTGGAGAGTGTGCAGCCTCTTCAAGCCTATCAAGAAACGTGCCAAATTTGACGAGAGCAGTGAGGCTTAATGACAAAACTAGACAAATGCAATCAAAGACAAAAATTATCAGTTGCAAATCTCTACATACAGCCCCAAGGATATACGTGAACCAATCTGTACACCATGTGTTCGTTTTTATGCTGTGAAAAGACGGCTGAAAAGAATCCTACTCGCAATCTGAGAAATACTGCCTATCAGAGTTTGTTAAATGTGCCACATAAACCAGACTAATTAGCATTCAGACGAGCCAGTGATCATCCGCTTATTATTACTGAACACATAGAGCCTGAGCAGAAAATTCGAAAGAAAGAAATAACGTTTGAAGCTATAAATAAAGAGCTATAGCCAAATTGTGGCCGAGATACCTTATCCTTTTTATCTCAGTTTTGAAGCAGCAAACAGGTAGCATGGTAGTCTCCTTCGCAGCCGTTTTTAGGCTACTGGAGAGAGATTTAAATTGCATATTAAATAATGAGATGAGAGCTGAGTTTTTCCCACTATTTTCTGACGGAATAAAAGCAGCTTATACGTCCTTCGTCCCTCCTTATACGCTTCCAAAAGTTCTTTTAATTTACATTCTTCTATATATCTATAGTTAACGATTTTCATTTTTTTTCTCCTTTCTTTTTCTTCTCCTTCCGCTTCTACCTTGAACTGCACCTTTATGACCTCAAAGCGAACTGAAAGCAAGAAGCATCTTTAATCCCTTACTCGGTTTGGAGTCTTTTTGGTGTCAGCGAAAAAACTCAACGAAACAGGATATACAATGTGACAGGCAGAAACCAATGCATTAAACCGAGTATTTCACCCATCTTTTTTTTAAATGAGTTTATTCAAATCCTGACGCGTCGACTACCGTAACGCCACTACCTTTATGACACTATATGACACCGAAACTAGTGATGTGTTGATCTGGTTCCCCTGATATCTTGAAAAACCGTCGCAGATGCCTGATTTCGCTGATTTCTTCATGATAATAACTGAACAGCTACTTTTTCGCATTTCATAGCAAAGTTATTAGTCAGCGTTGGCGAAGAATGTGTTCAAACGGGTTTATGCAGGCCTCTCGTTAACTTTATAGCTGATAGTTTATGATTATGCGATCTCATGGGCTATAATCTCCCAGAATTTCCTAATGTATGCTTAGTAACGTCTACTACGTTCGCTTTTTGTATTAGTTTCTTTATAAGTCTGTAATAATCTTACCTCAGTTGATTTCTAAGGCATCAAACAGAACGGGGACACTTCTTCTGAGGAGTCAAGTCACTGGCATACTGTGATATGTTTCTTGATTTGCCCTTCACAGCGTCGCTAGGTTTTGAGATAAACTTATTTGTCATTTCGAGTCATATTTTTTTTGAAACGCTGGTCAACGTAAGTCTCTACCAGAATCAGCAGAATCAGCAGTGCTGGTTTTCAGATGATCCAAATATATATAAAAGCAATGAAGCAATTCAGATTTTCTCGGAAAAGGAAGCTTAATAGTGTGAATATTTAATTAGGGGGTTTCACCTCCAGTTTCCGAGAAATCGGCACCAGTCTTACGTACCCTTGAAGAGGAAAAAACCAGAGAGAGCCTAGGAACGAGGTTGACGACAATCTGCTCAGAAAGAGAATAATCATTATTTCGAATACAAATTTCATTATCTAATCAGAGAACCTGAGTGGCGGATAGTGGGATGAGAAAAATGTTACGGTTCAATTACTCCTGGCGCAGAGTACAGAAACATGGGAACAGCTTGTGCTTAACCAAGATTAAAGGATTTTCACGACCTAACTGAAATATCAGTCCATACATTCACCATTTTCACATGGACCATAATGACTCTTTTTTACGTCCCAGAATTTAACATAACCATTGTTCCCAATTTCTCCTTGGTGTGACAATCATCCCAAGAGAGATCGAAGACAATGGTTATGCGAAATTTTGGGGGTTAAAAAAGGTGCATTATGGTCTATGTGAAAATGGTGAATTTTCACGTTTTTCAATTATTCTGATCGTTATTTCTGTTGTCCATATTAATAAACTTAAAAAAATAAGTGTGTATAATCAAATGGCGACGAGTGAAGTAGCGAATATTTTCACGCACGTTTTGTCCAAATTCTAAAGGCTCGGGAAATTATTAGAATTTGGACCACCCTCGGAGGCCCAGGAGCGGTCAGTTGGGTCAGGAAAAACAGTGGAGAACGTTTCAAGAACGGGTAGGAGAACCTCTGGGGTAGAATATTTTTATTAGGAAATTTTAGTTGCATGCTATTCTTAAATAACCGGTTCCACGACCTATTCGACTGCGTGTCTGTGATTGTCCACAAAAATAATTTTGCGCCCAATAAGGAGCCAGCAAAACTTTCGCCGTCGTTTTTCCTGACCCAACTAACCGCTCCAGGGCTCTCCGAGGATGAATTTGGACAAAATTCCCTAATTTCACGAGTATACCATTTGATTACCTATTAATATCATATGTCACAAACTACGCTCACAATCATGGGTTTTTGACATGTTTATCATATATCGATTATCGATCGAGAACTCCTCGCACTGAAAAGTTTAGAGCTTGAATTTTCGCCTAAATGCAGAATTTTCTGTATTTTTTTCCGTATATCCTTTGATTATTATAAACTTTAATAACTTTAAGCTGCTTAACAAGATAATCCAAATACAGGTTTCTAATCTTGAACCAATAGCTAAGTGAGTACCTGTCAACCTAACTGCAATATACCATAACAACGGCAAGGCTAAATAGGATATATTAGCAGAGGCAATACAACAGAAAGTATAAAGAGGAACTTTAGAGCTATTATAATGGACCAGCTATAGTGTAATGATTGTGTCTTTACTAAGCTACGCTATGCCTACCGAGGAATTACCACAATACATCAACTGGGAAAAAACTGAACAAGCTGGGTGGTAAAACTGTATGAGCAGGCCCCAAAGATTGTTAAAACTGGACAATGTCACTTGATATAACTGTCAATAGCGTAGAGTCCAAGTAAGTTAAAAAGCAAAAATGACTGAAAATTAAACTAATACCTTGACATTACCTAATAAACAAACATTAATGCTTGTCTCATTTTCTGAACTCATGAAGTTGTTATTGAACTTTATTGTGGTTCTTGAACTTTAGTGTCTTTATTGAACTACACAAAAACGAAAACTAACGCCTGGGTGGGAGGCTAAGCCACCCATGTACTGACTGCAAAAATATCTTTCGATTTCTTTATCACGATTTTCAATTTTTTCCAGGATTATAATTATAATTAAACTTTGTGTAAAGTAGCTCTCACTATTTTCTTTTGTCACTTTAGGCTAGGAAACTTACTCCTGAGAAAGCACATGAGTACATCAAAAGTCGAAGACCTCACATCTTACTTGCTTCTCGGCAATGGGAAGCCATTCGATTGTTCCATAAATGCCTTACTCAACAGGACAATGATCTCAGTTGATAAAAATCCACAACTTCCTTAATTTATGGTAAATGATGACTAATGGCCCCAGCAGCGTATTTAACTTCACCCTCCCCAAACCCATGGATGTATTTTCAAAAACGGATACATTCTCTATTCCAAATCTACTCAATTCCTGAGCATTTGCCAAATTTTTAGCTTGTGTTACCTTGTACTAAAGTAAAATACTTTACTTGTGAAGCGCTAGTACCAATTCATGTACGTACATCATGTTTTTCCTATTTTACTGTCTAAAACCGTCAAAACAACTAGATATAAACGTGGCCTCTTACAGGGGCACTGTGGTAAAAAATGTCTTGCTCTTCAGATATCGTGCGCTTTTCCCGTTTACATCGCAGCGCGATCTCACTTGGCCTAAAAAATGATTTAATGAAATTCATGTAGCAGCAGTAAGGCTGGAACCGTCATTGCATAAAATGGCTTAAAATTTGAGGAAAAAAAGTGATTAACAATAATAAAATTTGAAATGATTAATTATTGAACAAAGACAAGATACACCTGCCAACTTATATCTATTCAGCTCGTGTAATAATCATGGAGTCAGGTCTGCCTCCACTAGCTTTGCTATTTGGAGGCTTGTCTTAAAGTTTTTGTAATTCGGTTACGAATTCAAATGAAAATTATGTACTCGCGAAACCATCACAACACAAGAGCGCGCCTGCCTAAATGCGGTTAAGCAACAAGTCGAAGGTCGTCCAGTGCAACGCCGTATTGTATCAGCCAAAGCATTTTATAGAACGAGTACAATAGAAATGTTGCGTGTTTTCCCTCTTCTCGAGTGTTTCCTAAAATTTCCCAAGTGCTCATGTAACTCAACAACGCGCGAGAAACGTTTCTTTACTATCGCGTGCTAATCCTAGTGATAATAAGAAAAGATCGCGTGCACTCCTATTTATACGCACCGCACGAAGAACATAGTACGGAGGCGTGCAGAGTGAACTATAAGCTTGGACATTTATTAAATGCCGTCTGCAAAATACAACTTGACTATCTACACAATGTAACAACTATAAACGTGTAAAATCTGAGCTAAAGCCTTGACTGAAAACACCTTTTGATACTACAAGAGAAAGGTGGAAACGCATCCCTCAAGCAAATGCAGGCGCCCTAAACTTGGAGGATAAAACGGACAAAGGAAATACAATGGAACCTCTCCAGGGGATAGCTTTGTTCAAGGGACAACTCCACTCAGGGGACACAAAATTTGGTCTCCGAAAAATGTTTACATAATCTTTGTATCTGTTACCTCTAGTGAAGGGTGACCTCTGTACAGGGGAAAGGGACACTTTTTCTTGGTCCCAAAACCCAGCTTTAACCTCCATTCAGGGGACACCTCAAACACAAAAAGCGTTCTTACGTGTAAATCTAAGTGTCACTAGTCACAATGACATCAGCTTTGACAACATGAACTATCTCACTTAAATCCATGTACTGCACTTGTGGGAATTCTACACACAATAGAACGTTTTCACATGACGTCACGGCGGCCATATTGGTGTTCCAAAACAATGAAACGGCGGCCATGTTGGTGTACCAGACAACCCTGTGGGAATTGAACTCTTTTCTTACGTAAAAACTTTCTATTGTTCCAATCAATTAGCATAGATACTGGCCACGTGAGTTAAAACGCTCTATATCTAAGAGATGGGTTAATCATGATTTTTTTAAACACGTTCAAGAGCTAAGATGCATACATAATGACCTAAGGCGTGAGGTAGCGTGCGTGCTCTATGGAATATAATGAACTTGTTTTTCTTGACCAACCACAACACAAGCACTTGGACATTGTTTTCTCAATCTAGCCTGCCTTCCCCCCTTTTCTCTTTCGCGCTTTTCTCCCTTTCCCCCTCCCCCTACTCTTTTTGCGCCTGGCGCATTATTAGACTGGTGACTTAAGATGGATACCAGACTGCTACGCAATACCCTAACAAAATACTTTAACTATGGCACTACTATACACTAATTCCATTGTCTTCTATTGTTTACTTGCAGCTATTTGGCATTAATTTTTGTATTTGTTTCACGGGTTAAGTAAAATCACTATAACGAAAGAAAGCATCCATCTTCCAGCAGGCTTTTGTAAAAGTAAAACGGCTTTGTTGGGTGACAAAGCAATACACTTTTGATTAGTCTGAACCTTAATTCGTTTAAAGCGTCTGCCTTAGCATCCCTTAGTTATTCTAGACGTCTCAAACGCGTCAAACGTCTCTACGGCCATTGTTTACTATTATATTGTCGTAATAGCATTCACGAAAGAGAAAAACCCTGGTACAAACAAAACAGGATCAATATGGTCTGTTTAGAACTCATTTGAATTAAACGTATTGGCTAAAAATAACTCTTACAAAAGGTGTTTAGGAAACTTGATCATAAAATGGGTAATCTTATTATATAGCTACAACTGAGCTGTTTTAAACAAAAACCTACTAAATTTCCGCTTACTTTTACATTCTTCATAGAATCGCCTCAACCTCTTACAAAAACTTGAGAGTGGAATGAGGAATGGGTTCACGAGACGGCTTGATGGAAACGGAATAGATTACTTGACATAAAGTAGAAATTAATGAAACCCTAATCCTAAACGCATAGTTTACAATTTATAACATTCCCCATGTCACACCACCAGCCTAGTACCTAGGAGTTCTCGGCTAGGTCAATTCGGGGCTGTTACGTCGCCGAGAGAGACTCGCCCGCTGTTTCCCGGACTCTGCGCGGAGAACGGGCAAGAGAGAACGCCTAGGGACTAGGCTGCCACGCCACGTGTCATTCCGCTGAGTTACTCCTCCTCTTACCCAATCCGCTTACAAAGCGGTTATAATCATACTTTTAAATGTTAATTACATCAAGAAAAATTCTATTTTCGTGTCACTTTAAAGTGAACGATAGAAATGTACTCTTTGTCCAAGCCTTAAAAAGTAAAACTCGAAAGGAGTCCGAGTTTGTAAACGTCTTTGCTACGGTTGAACTTGAAGAAAAGTGAGCTAAATAGGTTCATCCACATGGTGATCACTAAAAGTTAATACTGTACGTGGTTTTTCGTTGGTGCTTCGAACAGTACTGCAAATCCTTTTTTGGCAACTACTAGGGAAGACATGGAAAGCAAACTTTAGAACCTGCCCCAGCCTCAGGTGCAGCCTTGGAATCCTTATTTTTCTATTGGTGTCAGCATCTGTTGCGGTAACGCTGCGCCCTCTGAAACAATCAGCTAATAGAGTATGCCAAGAAACAGCGGATGGCTTTCAAAACTTACATCAGTGAGCTGCAAAAATAAAAATATTGCCAAATATTAGCTATCAGATCCAGAGCAGGGCAGGTCCTTTCAAGATAGGTGTTTATACAGTAAAACTTTTCGCAAGTTATTATCTTGAAGAGAGGACATACAGCGATATGAAACCAATCTACTTTGCTCATTGTAATTTCAATAAAAAATTAAGAGGAACGTTTTTTCTGGTCAGTTGCCAAGTTAGAAATAATTTACGTTAAAAACTGCGAATAAGCTTTAAACATAGACGTACGTTTCCAAAAGTAGCTTTACAATGGTAAACTAAAGGAGTCCTTTGGTTAAAAAGGCATAAAATATCATAAAGAGATGACGGCTTTATATTGTAACACGGGGGGGGGGGGGTGCTCAACTTGGTGTCGTGACTTCCATCCCAGTTTTACTTAGTTACAATTAGAGTGCTGTCACATAACCTATACCTACAAGTGTAAGTTATCTAACGCTACTAATTTATTTTCCTGTTTATTTTGGCTTGTGTTCACTTGGTGGCACTTTTGGGTGTTTAACTTATTGTTACTCACTATTTTCCATGTTTACCTCCCTAAATTTTGCATAACCATTGCCTTCGCTTTTTCTTAGGACGACTGTAACACCCAGGAGAAATTGGAAAGAATGGTTGCGGAAAATGTGGGAGGGGTGGGGGTGGGTGTAAACAAGGTGAATTATGGTCTTTGTGAAAATAGTGAATATAAAGAAAGGGGAATAGGATATAATATATCAAGCATGAGACGCAGTGTTTCATCACCAGACGAAACACTGAGAGGAGAGTTGGAAATACGACGCACAGCGGGGTATTTTTGACGAACTTCGAGGTGTTTCATCTGGTGATGAAACATTGTGTCAACTGCTTGATACTACTTCTTAAACGAAATGATTTTAGAAGGAGAAATCAAGGACGCAAAAATCAGCAGTTTTTCATCTTATTTCCAAACACTCACTAAACATTAATTTTCTTGGTATTTATTTTTCTTTATGAATTATTAATGAGTTTGAGAAGTGTAGATGAAAGTATATTTGAATTAACTCTACAAATTGAAACAAAAGCTTGTCAAAATGTTGTTCATAAATTACAAGATTTATGACGTCACCTCGGCATTGTGGGTTGTCTATTGGTTCGCAGAAAATTCCAATGTGACGTCATCACCAATAAGCACGAATGGTGCCCAATACTTGACTGCATTAAACTCCTCAGATTCTCTCATACAGTTCATTGTTTGATTCAAGGATTCACTAGCACTTATCCCTTTCACAAGATGCTGATAGAAATTTTTCATGAATTCTAAAGTGGCTTCATCGTCAATCGCCCACAACGACACCAGAACAGAACGAGCACCAGCACCCAAAAATGCTCGTGCTATACCGACCACACCCTCGGCTTTGATCTCCCCACGAGCACTGTGACAGCAACTGAGTACAACTAGTCTTTCTCGCATCTGAACACCCAGTACATCTCTCATCGTCAAAATGTTCTCTTTCACACCTTCTGTTGACGCTAGAGCAATCTCGCCCGTTTCCATATTGCCATGTGCAGCGATGTGCACCAAGGCAACAGAACCGAGTCGGGTTAAAACCTCATCCTTTGTGGCCTGTGTTCCAAGTACAGGTGTAATGCCAAGCATTCTGCCAATCATTTCTACTTCCTCCCTGGCACATGGTAGGAGTGGACGCTCCGTCAAAGGATCACCCACAAGAAGTGCACCTGACTTGTGATGGTAATCTACCTGACAATCCTCAATCATTTTCAAGCTGGTGAGGGATGGAGCCACGCGAATTTTGAATGATTCACATAAGTACTTGGAATCTGGGCCCTTGAATGCAGCAAAAGGGGCCAAGCAAAGTGGACCCTCAGGGATGAAGATGAGTTCGCTACCTAAAAACAGATCTTGAATAGGCTCAATCATGATTTCATACAATGTGCTTAAGGCGTCTTTTGTAAGGCCTAAGTTTTGGGTCTCTCTGCCATACTGAGGTGATCTCTTAGCTACAAGGCTTTCATCCCTCGCCAATTCAAGTGATCGATCCTCGCACTTGAAAAGACTTCTGGTACCAATTTCCTGGTGCAGAACTTGTAAAAGATCCATAAAGAAAATTTTGACTTCATCCGGCGTATCGATTTGTTTCGTTTTTAATTCAACATCCTTTCCCCTTTGGCAGACCCAGATGTTTAATTCGTTCTCTCCAAATGCCATAAAAAATGTATTTGGAGAAGGGTAACTAAGCAGGTCATTTACTGATTTGTTTCCTGTGCCTGATCTAGCATCACTCCTTTCGACATCACTCCTTTTGAAGGCATAATTTAATTCAAGAAGGTCTTTTAAGCCTTGTGCTCGTCCTTGCTCGGCTGAAAACAGAGCCTCTGTAACTTTGCCTTCTGCTAACAACAAACGCCAAAGTGAAGTGTATACTATTGGGTAATTATCACGTAAACTTATTTTCCACTCGTCGTTCAATTCAAGGCGATCTCTGATATTATTAAACAAAGTGATTCCTAGCTGATAATATTCAATAGCCACTGGAACTTGGCCTAGAATTTCAAAACATTTCCCAAGATTGGAACACGTTACTCCCTCTCCCAAGGTGTCACCCAGTTCTTTCGCAGTTTTCATGCAACGTTTATGGTAGTCTATGGCTGTTTTAAAATCTTCCAGACTATAATGGGCATTGCCAAGATTGCAATACGCCTTTTCCTCTAAAGATCTGTCACCCAATGCTTTCGCAATCTTCAAAACACTTTTATGGTAGTCTATGGCTGTTTTAAAGTCTCCCAGACTTTGATAGGCGTTGCCAAGATTGCCATGAGCTACTCCTTCTCCGGGTGTGTCACCTAATTCTTTGGCAATGTTTAGCGCACGCGCATGGTATTCTATGGCTGTTACATAGTCTCCCAGACTATGATGGGTGTTTCCAAGATTTCCATACGCTCTTTCTTCGCCCAATCTGTCACCCAATGCTTGTGCAATATTCAGGTCACGCTTATGGTAGTCACTTGCTGTTTTAAAATTTCCCAGACTGTAATAAACGTTGCCAAGGTTGCCATAAGCTTTTCCTTCTCCGGATCTGTCACCCAATTGTTTCTCAATTTTCAGGTGACGTTCATAGTAGTCTATGGCTGTTTTGAAATCTCCCAGACTATCATAAGCGTTTCCAAGATTGCAATACGCAGCTCCTTCTCCGGACCTATCATTTAGTTCTGTGGCAATTTTGAGGTGATGTTTATGGTAGGCTATGGCGCTTTTAAAATCCCCCAAACTTTGCTGGGTGTTGCCAAGATTGCTATACGCTTTTCCTTCTCCGGATCTGTCCCCCAATTTTTTCGAAGTATTCAGAAGACGTTCATAGCAGTCTATAGCTGTTTTAATATTTCCCAGACTTTTATGAGCGTTGCCAAGATTTCCGTACGCTATTCCTTCTCCGGTTCCGTCACCAAATTCTTTCGCAATTTCCAGACTACGTTCATGGTAGTCTAATGCTGTTTCAAAATCTCCCAGCCTGAGATAGGCGTTGCCAAGATTGCTATACGCTCTTCCTTTCCCCGATCTGTCCCCCAATTCTTCCAGAATTTTCAAATCACTCTCATGGTAACTTAATGCCGTTTTAAAATCTCCCAGATGTCGATAAGCGTTGCCAAGATTGCAATACGCCTGTCCTTCTCCGGATCTGTCACCTAATTCTTTTGCAATTTTCAGGTCACGTTTATGGTAGGCTACTGCTCTTTTAAAATCTCCCAGACTGTGATAGGCGTTGCCAAGATTTCCATATGCTCTTCCTTCTCCCGATCGGTCACCCAATTCTTCGGCAATTTTTAGGTGAAGCTCGTGGTACTTAATTGCTGTTTTTAAATCTCCCAGACTTTGATAGACGTTGCCGAGATTGCCATACGCTTTTCCTTCTCCCGAACTGTCATCCAATTCTTTCGCAATTTTCAGATGACGTTCATGGAAGTGTAAGGCTGTTTTGAAATCTCCCATTCTGTGATGGGCGTTGCCAAGATTTCCAAACGCTCTTCCTTCTGCCAGTCTGTCCCCCAATTCGTTGGCAATTTTTAGGTGACATTCCTGGTAGTCTTTGGCTGCTTTAAAATCTCCCCGAATGTGATGGGCAATGCCAAGATCGTCATACGCTCTGCCTTCTTTCGTTCTGTCACCCAGTTCTTTGGCAATTTTCAGTTGACGCTCATGGTAATCTATGGCTGTTTTGAAATCTTCCAGACTATGATGGGCATTACCAAAATTGCTGATGTTCTCAGCAGCTGTGTTTGTCGCCTTCGTGCACGTTTCCTGCAGAACAAGTCATATTTTACTTCGTAGTTTCATAAATTTTAAAATTCTCACGTGGAAATAAACGCCGAACTATTCTTTTTGCAACCGACCAATAACATTCATAAATTTGAGGGCTGTTTCCTGAGAGGTCAGGAAAGTTCAAACGGTTTTAAAGTTTTCAACGGTTGCATAGTATTTGTATTTTATTGGTCAGTTTACAAAAAAACTTGAGTGTCTTTTGTTTTCAAAAAACGTTGTGATTATGATTGGATAATCTTCTTCAAAGCGCTCCAGCCGAGAAGTCGCACTATAAAATGGTGTCATAATGAGATCTGACCTGTTGAACTCTATAAATCAAACAACAGTGTACAGTGTATGTGATGGTCATGAGTCCGGTAATTAGCCAGAAATCGGTAGAAATTCTCACCACGCAGTTTTTACTTCCGCTCATCGCTTTACTTTTGTTTTGAAAGTACTTGAAGAGGAATAAGCCAAAAACAGAAGTCGGAGAAGCTACCGATTATAGTAAACATTTTTGGTTGTGAGGGAACAGTCAAGAGTTGAAGGCATAGAGATGCGAAAAATAACGGTGATAGAAACTTTGGAACATGTACTTTTAGCAGTCGCATTTCGATATATGGCAACCGGCGTCTACAGGGAAAGATTCCCTGCACGTACAATGGTGAATTACTTAATGTAACTTACGCCGTCCGGGTAACCACAGTCGGTCGGAGATCTTTTATTGAAAGAAATACATGTTTTGTCAAAGAGAAGGCTTGAGGCCGCCCTGTTTCATCGCAAATCCGTGCTTCGTTTGGCTTGCATGGCGTGTGTGTTCTTACTGTACTACTGAAGATGAAAGCTTAAAAGTTTGACATGACGAACCCTGTGTCACGACACAAAGATACACGAAAACAAGACGACAGCCACACAAAATTGACAAAAACTGATTTAATGGCTTATGATTTGGTAAGGTCATTCTACAGGCATAAACCAAAGTGGAATTTGTTCTACTTTTAGCCATAACATATATTAAGATTAAGTGAATGACATTCAAGGTCATTCATAAACACTCGACATATTTTATCTAACTTGATTCAATCCTGTCGCGTAATCATCCTTGCTTTTGCTTGTCTTAGTGCATGCAGAGAAAATAAGTTCGCAGTCCTTATAGCTATCCTGTGAACCCGAATATTTATACATGTACGATGTCTATGGATTTGTGAATATTCCAGAACGAACGTGACGGCGTCATGAATGCTTGCTAAATCATCAATAACGCGACGGCATTCTCGTCCCAGTTTCTTATCGGTAGTTTCGCAGCGCGAGGTCACAAAATAACGTTCCCGTTCTGTTGCTAAATCAGCCTATTGTAGCGGAGGCAAAACCCCGCAGTCACGCGTTTGCCATCTTTGCTAAGATTTACAGAGAGATCTGGTTGAGTGCTGAAAATGATCTAATTGACGCCCACACTCAATTATATGCGTCTCCTTACTTATAAACGTCCCCTTGGTTTAGTTTTAAGTTTGTACTTAAAGCGCTATAATTTTTCAGTTTCTTGCTTGATTATCAAGGGTTTGCGCATTAAATCTTGCTCAATGTCATGTTTAAAATGAGAATAGGCTAACTATGACAACACAATGACCCTGAACGAGTATTCTGACACTGCGATTTGACTGAGGGCGATATGGGCCTCTTCTCTATAAGTATCAATGGGTGGACTGGATATTCTGCAATTTGATTTGACATTTTCGCTAAAAGGTTTTTGTTTTTTGCTAGTCAAATTTATAAGAATAAACGCCTCTATCTGAGATATTATTTAACCAAGGGATGAATGCAAAGGGTTCGTGGTTCTAGATGGGGAGGGCAAAGATAGAAAATTCCTTGCACCTAGTATACCTACAACTGTAGTACTAACCTGTCAGGAACATTAAAAGAGGGGACTTTTCGATTTAGAGGAATCAACGCGAGGCTTCTCGTTGGCCTTTCCGACGATTTCTCAATTTTCATGCCTTTATTTATATCGAGCAATTTTTTTCTGACTGAATATCTCCAGGACTTTTTCTGTTTCTACTTATAATGTTTGCCACGTAATAAAAATTCAAAATCGATGGAACTGGCTATCTTACTTTGAAACGTATTTAAATTAACGTACAGAACATAAAAGATACAATCACTTACTTCATATATAGATCTAGAAATGCAGATGAAAGGAATTTGATTCAGTTGTCGAGTTTCAATTAGAAAGTAAAGCTGACCAGCTAACAAGTCCAAAAATGTCTATGTTTGTTAACGTAAACATGAGGATGAAGCCTTTGATTAACGCCTAAGATAAAAGATACGTTCCTTGAGTAGTTGACCCAGCTACGTGTGCAGAGACGCCTTTGCAAATGTTTGTTTCACTGGTCGAAACTGATTGCTGGGTATCCAAGGCAGTGGACACTGGCTGCATCCAAAGCCGATACTTTTCCCCGCATACCCTCAAAATGTTTAAGGAAAAACTCCCTGAAAACACGGTTAAGTCTAGTTTTCCCATCTTTGATAACAATATTGTGAGCATCAACCGCAACCTAGAAAATGTAGAATTGTTATTAGATGAACTTGATTTCCACTTTGATATAATTGATATCTCGGAAACAAAAATTACAAATTCTAATGAGAGTAACGCCCATCCGTGCATTCCAGGTTATGTTTTTGAGCATGTGACAAAACCACTGGCCTCCGGAGGCACTGGCCTCTTTGTTGATCAATCTCTAAACTACAACGTTCTTGAAAAAACTTCAGATGAGGCATTCCAAGCCCTCTGGGTTGAAATCTCTTTTTTCAACCACTAAAGCATCGTTTGTGGAATAATTTATCGTCAGCACAATTCGGCCGATTATTTCCTAACGTATCTAGATAAGACAAAAGAAAAAATGGTCTCAGATGACAAGGACGTTCAAAACAATTTGTGACTTTAATATAGATCTACTCAAGTGTGAATCATCTCAAATAAGCCAGGATATTTTAATCTCTCTTCGAAGACTATGTTTATAAGTGCAAATCTCCAATTTCATCCTTCCTTTTTCAACCTGTTTTACACGAAGAATTACCGTCAGAAATATTACTTGTACCGTATATATGATATAAATCTTATGGTTTATGCTCCTCTCTACCAAACTACTCAAATGTTCAAGTGCCGCCATAACTCATGTCCTTACAGAGATACTTAATACATCACATCCATCAAATTAAGGACTTATCCATCAAAACTCAAAATTACAAAAATTACGCCAGTATTTAAGAGTGACGATGATACGGACGCAAAGAACTACAGACCTATCTCTTTACTTTCAAATTTTAATAGTATTTGAGAAAATAATTTTCAAATTGACGAGCTATATAAAGAAACACGATCTTCTGTATTCCTAACAATACGGCTTTCGTAAGGGGCAGTCAACCCAACACGCAATACTGGACATTGTTAATGATATACAGACAGACATGCATCAGCCATTGATATCTTGTCGAGTATTCCTTGATCTTAAAAAAGCCTTCGACACAGTCAATCGCGACACTTTGCTTGATAAGCTCAATCACTATGGCCTTTGTGGAATAATTAATGAATGGTTCTCCTAATATCTCAAAAATCGCACGCAAACAACGCAAGTAGGCTATCATATATCAGATAAAGCCGTCGTTGGATGTGGTGTTCCTCAAGGATTAATTCTTGGACCATTGCTTTTCTTGCTCTATGTCAATGATATCCACAGGTGCTCGAATAAATTTAGGTTTTTGTTCTTTGCAGACGACACTAACATTTTCTATGCGGACAAAACTCTGAAAGATCTTGAGACAATAGTCAACAATGTGCTACAAAACCTTTATAACTGGTTGACAGGCAAAAAAACAAACTCTTAACATTAATATATCCAAATTTGTAATTTTCCATCCTTACCAAACGCGACTTACTTACAAAACTTTGCATGTTTGATAATGAAAAGAATAAATATACTCGTCTCGAGTCTAAAGTTGAACCAAAATACCTGGGCGTTCTTATCGATCAGAATCTCTCTCGGAAATACTACATTGATTCTGTTGTTACAAAAATTAATAAAAATGTTGGGCTAATTGAAAAGCTACCCCACCCTGTACCTCGACCAATACTAGTCTGGATCGGCCACTGACTATATTTAACCTATGGCCTTAGCTTGCTGCCTGGGGTCGGGCATGCAAGACTTATCTTAATAAAATTCTAATTCTTCAGAAAAGAGCGCTTCGTTTGCTGTACTTCGCAGACTGGCGTGACCATGTAATTCCTTTATTTCTCGAAGCTAACGTACTTCCAACAACTTTTCTTTATTATGAGTCCGTATCAACCTTAATGCGCGATATCAATAATGATAAAGCCCCAGCAAACATGTTAAATTAATTTCAGAAAACGTCTTATATTAACTCATACAATACACGATCATCTACGTCTGGAAAGTTCTACGTTAAAAGTTCTAGACTAGAAATACAAAACAATTCTTTCTCTCGGCTCGGAGCAAAGCTGTGGAATAAGATACCACCCTATACAACGGATCTTCCAAAGTAGCTTTTAAAAGAGTTCTCCGCAAATTGCGAAGCAAACTATTCAAGTTTTGTATTTTTGTACAAAGAATAAAGTTGTTGTTGTTGTTGTTACCTACAACGAAGTATAAATGTAATTTTTTTTTCATCCTTACCTTTTCTTGGTGGCTTCCTTGCAGTTTGCTTTTTTCTTTCATAGACCAGCTCCGAATTCCCAACAACTTCTGGTTATTCGAGTCAATCTTTCATTAGTTAAATTGTTCAGTTAACTGTCATATATTAAATAAACAAATTGCAAAGCCTACCCAACTTGAAATATAGTATTTCTTATTAGTCACATCACCCCAATAGTGTCTCTGATTGCAAATTACTTAATAATAATAATTTTTTATGTAGCAGCCTCCCGATTATCAAAATTAAGTTTGCTAATTTGAGAAGGGGATACATGTTCTTGCCTGAGGGAACCTCGTGTAAGAGAAAAGGTGTAGAAGGCCTAAATGTAATAAACGACCCTAAATGTAATAAAGTCCTAAATGTAATAACATTTTGTCCTAAATGTAATAACAATTTGCCCTAAATGTAATAAACTCTTAAGTTGCCAATTTCAGTAATTACTCGAATAAACACCGCCCTCAAATAAGCGCCGCGGGGCTTATTCGTGTGAATACGGTACTAAGCGGTATTACTATGGCATTAAGCACCGCTCTCAAATAAGCGCCGCATTTTTGGAAAAAAGTTGTTAAGCGCCGCGGTGCTAATTCTCGTAAATTCGGCACATTTCCTTATGCACTGTGAAACTTAACGTTTAAATTGTTTGTAAATGACAAAGTAACAGTATTTTTCTAAAAAAGCACTATTCAAGCAACTGGAAAAAAGTTTTCTATTGTTTTTATAAAATAACTTTCCCGAGAAAAAAGAAAAACTCTTTGTTTAGGTTACTGATTAAAACAGAAACTCTTACCAGTCGCGAAGTCTTGTACATGAAGCTTAATGTACGTGTAATCAGTTCTTGTTTTGCAATAAAGATGCTTTCCACAAAAGAGTTTTTCTCGCTTAAAACGTCAGCTTAAGCGAAAAAAAATTGGCACAGCATGTTTGTAGAGATTTTCCAAGTTTCATCCGACGAGGGAATGGGTAAATAAAGTAAATTTGTCGAGTTTTCAACTCAAAAACATTTTAAAATTCGTGCTTGTGTGATTAGCTTGCGAAGAGAAAAAAATCTTGAGTCCACACATGTTTACATGCTCTCATGCAAACACATCTCTCGGCCAATCAGAGCACGCGCGTACTATCTTAGTTATTTATAAACGTTGTTATCAGCTGTGCAGTAGTCTTTAGGGCCTGTTTACATGGAGGTGGGGGACTCCAGATAGGTGAGGTAACATGCGGCGGGTCACCCCACCTATCATGTAAACGTAATCAAATTAAAATGAGAGATTATGTGAACAGGAGGGTTACCCACCAAAGCGGGCTACCTCACCTACCTGGGTTCCCCCACCTCCATGTAAACAGGCCCTTAGACTTCTCTTTTTTTGTTCTTAATATTTTAGCTGATTAGATCTCTTTTCTAGAGATCCAACGTTGACAAACAACAGGGTCTTCGTCCCATAATTAACACAGTTACTGGACAATATAAAATTGAGCTATCCGTGAAACTGGTATTATGATGCTATGATCCCGACCGAACCGGGTTGAAAATTTGCTGAATTTTTGTGTCATAAAGTTGCATTCTCACATGGAAGTAGTCTTTGTCTTCTGGTTAATTCTCCCATATACGACCATATACAGTTTCTTGTTCCAGAGCCTAGTAATACACTTTCTTTTGATTCAGTTTCGTTAAGTCTTGGTAACCGAGCGTTTTCTTTGAATCCTAGGGAATGGGCGGTGGACACGCGGTGTTCTCTCTTAAACGAGCGGCGGCGCCTGTGCTCAGGATTCAAAGAGAACTCTTGGTTAGGGAAATTGAATCCAAATGAAAATTATTCTATCAACTTTAGGAAAGGATACTGCTAATCCTTTATCACACCAAGTGATGGCTTCGTCAAACTTTTTCAACTGAACGCAGGCACTTGCACCTGTAAATACAAAAAGTATAGCTTAGCACCAACACATTTGATGCATCTAATGCTGATTATGTTGTTTGTAGTATCAAGGGAAGGACTATTTGAAAATTTGTGTGGGCGATGAAAGGCAAGCGGAAACAACGGCGAAAAAAAATCATGTACATGGAGCAGTCCAGGATAGGACAATTGCGCAACCAACATTACATCTACTGCGCATTTTTTTGTAGCGATAACTGCGTAGGTTTACAAACATTACATTATGATATCCCATGCTACCATGTTATAAACATGGTAGCTTTAGTGAAAGCTTCTGATAGAGAAGAGATATAAGCTGACTTAACCTGTTGTACACCAGACCGATCAGAGAGTCAAAATCATAGTAAATACAGCTGCAGCTGAACGTTAAAACAGTACTAGAAGAACATCACGTTTGTTGTCAAGGCGAGACGGGAAATGAGGAGATCGTTAAGTACTCGCAGATGTAGAGTGGTTCTTCCATAGGTTGACTGGTGCGTTAGAGGAAGAGAGTACATTTGAGAAAGTTCGGAAATTTTTGATATTGTGCTGAAACATGCGGTTGCCGTGGTTACAGGCCATTTGGTTCGCCACAATCTTATCATCCTTGGAAAGAAATTTCAGGGATTGATCCAGGTATTTTTTCTTAGGAGGGTCCAACCTGAACACCTTGGTGAAGCTAATAATTTCCATCCTTCAACGTCGTTACACATTCTACTCATAAAAATCAATCGCCTCTTGTGTTAAAATTCGTAAATGATGAACTTTCTCTGTTCAGATTTAATTAAAACTGATCAAGTCCCATGGTTAAAAGGCAACATGAACAACCAAGTTCTGTTTCTCAGCCAGGAAATGGATTCGACACTAAATTTTGACGACGGGACTATAGCTAACTTACCTCGCACAAAAGCTTTAAAGAAAGATGGTCGTAAGCCCACGGCAATTTTTGCATCATCCAGTGTTATAGTGTAATTACCTGTGAAAGAATGAATGCAAAAAGACGATAGAACCATTTCACCACAGTAGCCACATAATCACTGCTAATATTTATAGCAGTTGCTACACTCCCCGCCCCAAAAACGATCCGATAGGTAAAAAGAAATTAATGTTATCTAAAACAACTAACAGCAACTTCTCACCCAAATTAAAACGTGCCGCCGCCCTGTTGCTGTACAGTATGGCGTTCAGTTCTTCATCCTTACAGTTCACTTCAATTCCCTCCGTGTAGAATTGAATGGCGTTGTTAAAATTGTTCTTCTTGTACTCATCGTTGCCCTCATTTTTGTAGACCTCAGCGATTGCTACAATAAATAATAATAATAATATTAATAATAATAATAATAATAATAATAATAATAATAACAATAATAATAATTGTCACTTACATAGCACAATTTCCATATGAATACTCAACTGCGCTCCACAGTAGACCGCGAGCGGTCGTCCTTCTTCCCCACGTGCGGTGAGCGAAATAGTGAAATTACGTAAATTAATGGTAAAAAGGAGGAGAGATTGGGGCGGAGAGAGGACTCTTGTTTTTCCTTCGCTCGGGCTTCCGCCCTCGTTTCTCGCGGCTTCGCCGCTGTAACTCAAAACCTGGAGTAGTCAATCGATAAATCGATAAGAATCGATGAATCTGATTTAATTGATATCGATTGTATCGATCAATCGGTAGAAATCGATAACACACTCGTTTCGTTCATCGATTTATCTCGATTTTCGCAATTTCATCGATTTATATCGGAAAATACATCAGTCCATCCGCTCATAAAAAAATAAAAACTGAATTCATGAAAACGATAAATTTGTTGACAATTGATTTGCAATTGAGAAGTCGAAGGATCAAACAATTACCCTCACTTTCTTTAAAAAAAATGTTATCTTTTGTTTAAAACTAGGTTTAAAATCTTCTCCTGATGGCTGATATTGGCCAGGTTTAAAGGCGCCCAATTTTTCACTATTTAGACCTGCCACCCTTTCAAAATAACGTCGGTGTAGTTCCGGGTGTAGTTGCATCCCGGAGAAGCCAATAGATAAAAATCGAAATCGATGAAAATAGTTAGCAATCAAGTGATTTTTGTCGATTGACTACTCCGGGCTCAAAAGAAAAATAAGAAACTGCTCGCTGTCTAGCTTCACAGAAGTTCTAAAAATATCAAAAATAATAGTAATAATTACATAAGAGGATACGAGTAAAAATTAAGAACCCTGACATGAAAAAACTTGGGACAATAAAAACATTTTCAGTTTCATTTTAAAACATTATATACTCGTGGTCGTCCTTATGTCATGTAGTAGGTTGTTCCACAACTTTGGGGCAGCGAACATAAGAGCGCAATTACCAAGGGTCTTTGATGATTTCACTGGAGGAAAGCGGAGTAAGGATCCATCACACAAATAAGAGAAGAAAGTAGGAGCCACGTTATTTAAAATCTAAAACTAATTAAAATTTCCTTAAAATCGATGGCTTGCCTTGCAGGTAGCCAGTGCAAATACCGTAATATTGGCGTGACGTGACAGAATTTAGGCACTGAATATACCTAGCGAGCAAAGGCGTTTTGAATTCCCAGGAGCTTTAAGATAAGACTGTTAGGCAAACCGTAGAATATGACATACCAAATTACAATTATTTTAGTCAGTGCATTTCTAACTTTTGAAGTAGAACTTGCGTGATATTAAGTCGTGTTTGTTTAACTTGCGAATACATTATTCCGATATATTAAAATTCATACTTGGCAGCGAGGCTTGGGGGAATAAAGCAAAAGAAATCATCTTGAGGCTCAGCAATGAATAGTACATTTCTTTTGTTTTATTCCCCCAAGCCTCGGAGCCACGTACGAATATAAAAAAAATTGAAAAAATTAAAAATGAAAATGGTCTATTTTCTGTGTTTTTATAATTTCTTCTTTAACTTCTGCAACTGCTGAGCTGAAATAAAGACATCGTAAGCTTATCTTTTACGAATATTGAATAAAATGGCTTAAACTCAATATTATAATTACCCTCATATCCTAAAAAAAAAATAAATAAGGGCGTTAGCCGGGCGAAAGTTATCCGCTGTCGTCATGACAAGGAAACAGCTGCAGCATGTTGTTCCTCACCTCTTAAATTGTCATCACCAAAGTGCAGTGTTTCCTCAGCAGCTAATGTGGCTTCACCTTCTTTCGAAGCTGTGATTGGACTTCTCGCCATGCTTGAAGATTGACGAATTGCTGATGAAGGTTTTCCCTGCCAATAGATTCAGATAGATTATTGTTCGGTGATTTTTATCTGTCGTCGAAAGAAAAATTGAGATTGTTGTATATTGTTTTGAAATCGGCCTCAGTTATTTTATTGTACGAAGTTGTCTTCCAGAAGTAGTGACAACTCACTGTAACATCATGGATAACGTAACTTGGAAAGGGCTGAGGTCTTTTTCCAGGGACATCCAACGACGGTTTCCTCCTTTATAAATTGAAAACTCCTCTTAGGCTATCCAGAGTACTTTTAGATCTCTAGAAATGCATTGTAAGCGGCGCAATAAAATTCGTATCTGTTCGGCCATCCTAGGGGAAGTTGAGTCTTTTCGAAATTACAAGGGCTTCAGAATTATTTTCCCGAAAATTTTAGATGTAATTTTATATTATTATTATTACTGAACATATACATGGAGCCTGATCAGAAAATTCGAAAGGACGAAATAACGTTTTTGTAGCTAAAAGTAAAAGAGCTATAGCTAAAATGTGAAGATATCTTATCCCTGTTATCCCAGTTTTGAAGCAGCAAACAGGGTAGCGTGGCGACTGGAGAAAGATTCAAATTGCATATTAAATGATGACAGCTGAGTTTTTCCCACTTTTTTTCTGACGGAATAACAGCAGCTTATACGCCGCACTGGCTGGTAAGGCCTTCGAAGCATGCTATCACCGAGAACTCTTCTCAGTCACGCTTCCAAAAGTTCTTTTAATTTACACTCTTCTCTCTGACTATATCATTCTTTAGTGAACTATTTTCATTTTTTTTCTCCTAATTCTTTTTTCTTCTCTTTGCGTTTCTACCTTAAACTCAAGATCTTTTCTGCATCTTTTTAACCTAAAAGTGAAATGTCCGCTACTGAAAGCAAGACCTATCTGTCCTTACTCGGTTAAGAGTTTTTGTGGTGTCAGCTATGAAACAAAACGAACTGATTGGATATGCAATGTGACAGGCGGAAACCAGTTTTTAATAACCATGCATCAAACCGAGTAACGCAAAGGGCAAATTTCACCCATGTTTACACATGAAAGACACTGAGTTTATTCAAACCCTGACCTAGTGACGCGTTGACATGGCATTGACTACCGTAACGACACTACCGTTGTGACACTATATGACACTGAAACTAGTGATGTGTTGATCTGGTTCCCCCAATAGCTCCCAATATCTAGAACAACCGTCGCAGATGCCTGATTTCTTCATGATGATAATTGAACAGCTCCCTTTTCGAATTCATAACGAAGGACATGTCATAGCAAAGTTATTAGTCAGTGCTAGAGAAGAACATGTTCAACTGGGTTTATGCTTGACTTAAAATATTACAAGCCTCTCGCCTAAACTTGATAGCAGATAGTTTGTTGTTTGTGCGATCTCCTGGGCTGCAATCTCCTACTCCGCTAATGTATGCTTAACGACTACTACTGACGCCAACGTAAATTGTTCTCTTCTGTATTAGTTTCTTTACTGAGTCTGTAATAATCTTACCTCGGTTGATTTCTAAGGCATCAAACGGAACGGGGACATTTCTACTGAAGTTAAGTCACTGACACATGTGATGATATGTTTCTTGGTTTGCCCTTTACAGCTCCATGACTAGGTTTTGCGATAAACTTAATTGTAATTTCGACAGTAGTATTTTTTGAAACGCTTCTCAACTTGAGTCTTTACCAGAATAGGTAATGCTTGTTTTCAGATGATCCAAATATATGTAGAAGCAATGAAGCAATTCGAATCCTCTCAAAACAGGAAGCCAAATAATTAGGGGGTTTCACCTTCAGTTTCCGAGAAATTGGCACCAGTCTACGCACCCTTGTGGAGGGAGGGAGGGGGACCAGAGAGGGCCTAAGAACGAGGTTGCAAGGTGGTGTTACGACAATCTGCTCAAAAAGAGAATAATCATTATTTCGAATACAGATTTCATAATCTAATCGGAGAACCTGAGTGGCGGATAGTGGGATTAGAAAAGTGTTACGGTCCAAACTATACGCCTGGCGCAAGGTACAGAAACATAGGAACAGCTTGTGTTTAACCAAGATTGAAGAATTTTTCCGACCTAACTGAAACTTCAGCCTGCACATGCACCATTTTTACACAGACTATAATGACCCAATTTCTCCTGGGTATCACAGTCGTCCCAAGGAAAATCGAAGACAATGGTTATGCAAAATATTGGAGGTTAAGAAAGTGCATTATGGTCTATGTGAAAATGGTAAATTTCCACGTTTTTTAATTATTCTGTTCGTTATTCTTGTTGTCCATATCAATAAATTTAAAAAATAAGTATGTGTAATCAAATGACGACGAGAGAAATTAACGAATATTTTCACGGGCGTTTCGTCCAAATTCTAAAGGCTCTGGAAATTATTAGCATTTGGACCATCCTCGGAGTCCCATGGGCGGTGAGTTGGGTCAGAAAAAACGGCGGGTAAAGTTTTCAAGAACGGGCAGGAGAGCCCCTGGGATGCTATTCTTAAATAACCAGTTCCACATTCGATTGCGTGTTTGTGATTGAGCGAAAAAAGTTATTTCGTGCCGAACAAGAGAGGCCACCAAAACTTTCGCCGCCGTTTTTCCTGACCCAACTCACCGCTCCTGGATATCTGCGAGCATGGATTTGGACAAGATTTCCTAATTCACGAGTATACCATTTGATTACCTATTAATATCATATGTGACAAATTGCGCTCACAGTCATGGGTTTTGACATGTTTATCATATATCGATTATCGATCGAGAACTCCACGCACTGAAAAGTTTAGAGCTTGAATTTTCGCCTAAGTTCAGAACTTTCATAATTTTTTGACAAAATACCTGATAGAATCGTTCTTGATGTGCTCTTTCGTGTGTTTAGGTATTCTTAATCATCTTTTAATGCCCTTACATCTTCATTCACAACGTTTTTAAACCTTGCGGCCATCTTGGCACCAAGACGTACGAAACGTTGTTATGGCAAATTTGTAATTTCACAAATGAAATTATAAATTAACGCTGAGATTTCGCGCCAAAATTAAGAAAGAAATTGTCACCCATTATATTACGATAATAAATTATACTGATAAATGCAGAGAAGATCATCACGCAATATATCAAACATGAGACGCAGTGTTCCATCACCAGATGAAACACTGAGAAGAAAGTCCAGTAACCACAAGGTCATAGTATCAACTCCTGTTGGGAGAACTCAGATTTTCTCTTCAGAGCCACCTGTAGCCTCCTCCTCCCATGCAGGCATTTTTATGGGAGTCGTATTTCCTCCCCCCCCCCCCCCCCCTTATAAAAGTGGGAGGGGGTAAATACGACTGTCCTAAAAACGCCTGGGTAGGAGGCTATGTTACGCCGCAAAATGTAACAATTGACGCAAAATGTAACATTAACGCGAATTGTAACAACTTTTGACGCGAAATGTAACATTAACGCGAAATGTAACAACTTTTGACGCAAAATGTAACAACTTTTTAACGCGAAATGTAACAACTTTTTGACGCAAAATGAAACAATATTTTTAACGCGAAATGTAACAAGCAAAATGTTACAGCTGTTGTGGAGTCAGTTTGAAAGTTATTTTTAAGACGCATCTATCTTAACTTTTACGTTTAGTTTTTGGTTCATTAAGTCTTGTTTTTGTCCACGTACTGTTTTCCTGTTTTGATCTTTTGTTTTTCCTTGTACTTGAATTTATGCTTAGCTCACGAATTTGCTTATTGCCATATTAGGAATGTTACTGGTGGTCGCGTTTGTGGTATTAGGGCTGACCTTCGTTATTTGGTACTTATCAGTTGCGACTGTGCGTAGGCTAGTCTATTCCCTGACAATAGCAAACCTGTTGCAATGTCAGCGATAAGAAATACAATAGAAACTCTTCCGGCCAGCTAACCCAAACATGTCCACCTTTGGCTATTAAAACCGCTACTATACTTGAACTAGTAAGTAGAGAAGAGGAAAAGTAGAGAAGTTGGTAGAACTGAGAAAGTTGCTGTAGTAGAGGTGTAAGAAGAATAAGAAGAATAAAGGCCAAGATGTGCATCAGATTCCTGGTACCTCGTCGTGTAGCGAGCGAGTTGCTCGAACACACCCCCACACAGCCTTGAAATAACTGAGAGACTTGGGCATGAGCCTTGTAGATAAAGTGTAAATTGACTGTTTCAGGATTTAGTTATTATTATCGAAAAAACGTTTTGTAAGTTTATTTGACATTATAAGAAAACTTTATAAATAAACTGTTTTTGTAACCACCACACAATTTACACTTTATCTACAAGGCTCATGTCCAAGCCTCTCAGTTATTTCAAGGCTGTAACATTTTGTTTGTTACATTTCACGTTAAAAATATTGTTTCATTTTGCGTCAAAAAGTTGTTACATTTCGCGTTAAAAAGTTGTTACATTTTGCGTCAAAAGTTGTTACATTTCGCGTCAAAAGTTGTTACATTTCGCGTTAATGTTACATTTTGCGTCAATTGTTACATTTTGCGGCGTAACAGGCTAAGCCACCCGTGTACCGACTGCAAAAACATCTTTCGATTTCTTAAATCATGATTTTGAAATTTTTCCAGGATTATAATGATATTTAAGCTGTATGTAAAAGTAGCTCTCACTGTTTTCTTTTGTCACTGTAGGCTAGGAAACGTACTCCTGAGAGAACACATGAGTACATCAAAAGTCGAAGACCTCACATCTTACTTGCTTCTCGACAATGGGAAGCCATTCGATGTTCCATAAAAGCCTTACTCAACAGGACAATAATCTCAGTTGATAAAAATCCACAACTTCCTTAATTTATGGTAAATGCATGGTGACTAATGGCCCCAGCAGCGTATTTAACTTCACCCTCCCCAAACCCGTTTATGTAGTTGCAAAAACGGCGACATTCTCTACTCCAAATCTACTCAATTCCGGAGCATTTACCTTGTACTAAAGTAAAATACTTTACTTGTGAAGCGTTAGTACCAATTCATGTTCATTATGCTTTTCCTATTTTACTGTCTAAAACCGTCAAAATAACTGGATATAAACGTGGCCTCTTACAGGGGCACTGTGGTAAAAAATGTCTTATTCTTCAGATATCGTGCGCTTTTCCCGTTTACATCGCAGCGCGATCTCACTTGGCCTAAAAAATGATTTAATGAAATTCATGTAGCAGCAGTAAGGCTGGAACTGTCATTACATAAAATGGCTTAAAATTCGAGGGAAAAAAGTGATTAAGAATAATAAAATTTGAAATGATTAATTATTGAACAAAGACAGGATACACTTGCCAACTTATATCTATTCAGCTCGTGTAATAATCATGGAGTCAGGCCTGTCTCCACTAGCTTTGCTATTTGGAGGCTTGTCTTAAATTCCGTTACGAATTCAAATAAAAATTATGTACTCGCGAAACCATCACAACACAACAGCGCGTCCGCTTAGATACGGTTAAGCAGCAAGTCGAAGGTCGTCCAGTGCATCGCCGAATTGTATCAGGCAAAGCATTTTATAGAACGTGCACAATAGAAATGTTGCGTGTTTTCCCTCTTCTCGAGTGTTTCCTAAAATTTCTTAAGTGCTCATGTAACTCAACAATTAACGCGCGAGAAACGTTTCTTTACTATCGCGTGCTAATCCTGGTGATAGGAAAAGATCGCGTGTACGGAGCCGTGCAGAGCGAACTATAAGCTTGGACATTAATTAAATGCCATCTGCAAAATACAACTTGACCCTCTACACAACGTAACAACTATAAATGTGAAAAATCTGAGCTAAAGCCTTAACTGAAAAAACCTTTTGATACTACAGGAGAAAGGTGGAAAGGCATCCCTCAAGCAAATGCAGGCGCCCTAGACTTGGAGGGTAAAACGGACAAAGGAAGTACAATGGAACGTCTCCAGGGGATAGCTTTATTCAAGGGACAACTCCACACAGGGAACACAAAATTTGGTCTCAGAAAAATGTTCACATAATCTTTGTATCTGTTACCTCTAGTGAAGGGTGACCTCTGTGCAGGGGAAAGGGACACCTTTTCTTGGTCCCAAAAACCTAGCTTTAACCTCCATTCAGGGGACACCTCACACACAAAAAAGCGTTCGTACGTGTAAATCTAAGCGTTCACTAGTCACAATGACATCAGCTTTGACAACATGAACTATCTCACTTAAATCCATGTACTGCACTTGTGGGAATTCTACACACAATAGAGCGTTTTCCCATGACGTCACGGCGGCCATGTTGGTGTACCAAGACAACCCTGTGGGAATTGAATTCTTTTCTTGCGTAAAAACTTTCTTTTATTCCAATAAATCAGCATAGATGCTGGCCACGTGGGTGAAAACGCTCTATATCGCAGAGATGGGTTAATCAGGTTCAAGAGCTGAGATGCATACATAATGACCTCAGAGCATAACGTAGGGTGTGTGCTATCGAATATAGTGAACTTGGTTTTCTTGACCAATCACAACACAAGCACTTGGACACTTGGACTTTTGCGCCTGACGCGCAGGGCATTATTAGACTGGTGACTTAAAATGGATAGCAGACTGCTACGCAATACCCTAGCAAAACACTTTAACCATGGCACTATTATACACTAATTCCATTGTCTTCTTTTGTTTACTTGCAGCTATTTGGCATTAATTTTTGTATCTGTTTAACGGGTGAAGTAAAATCACTATAACGAAAGAAAGCATCCATATTCCAGGCTATTGTAAAAGTAAAACAGCTGTGTTGGGTGACAAAATAATATACTTTTTTCTCAGAATTTACTTGAAAAAAGGACAAAGTTCGCAGCTCTTTTCTTATCAACAAAAGACGGCTGCCGTGACATCAGCTGAAAACGAGCAATAGCTCCTCCAAGATCACTTTTATAGAGACCTCTTATCAAACATGAGAAACGGTGTTCCATCCCGTAATGAACACTTCGAACTTCATCAAAAAATGCTCCCAACCGAATCTCTTCTCTTTGTTGGACACGTGATTAAAAAGGCTCTCTTGTCTTTGATTAGCCTGAGAAAACAGCCGGCATTTTGCAGCGTCACCACTGGTTACCCCTCGAAATGACGCTTCAGAAACAAGCGCAGAAATTCAATGCTGATGACGGGACACTTCCCTAATCTGGGTAGTGCATCTGATTGACTAAAAATTGGCTTCATCCAAGTTGGAGTCACTACCCAGATATGCCTAGTGACGCGTCATCAGTATGGAATTTCTGCACTCGTTTCTCAGACGTCATTTAGCGGGCAAACCAGTGGTAGCGTCGTTGGTGTCGGCTGTGTTCTCAGGCTACTCTCTGTTACACCGAAAGGAAACTTCAAAACGACTAACAGGCTGAGCGATTTGAGTTTGTCACTCAGCGTCCGCTATACCAGGACGTTTAATTCGTCTGAATCTTAAAGCGTCTGCCTCAGCGTCCTTTATTTTTTCTAGGCGTCTCAAACGCGTCAAACGTCTCTACGGCCATCGTTTACTTAACAATTATTCGTCGAGCCCGAATGGGCTCTGAGTCAATAGCCCATGAGGGCGAGAGGAATAATTGCTCTAGTAAAATCCAACTAGTTACTCAAAAATATCGAGAAAAAAAGAACTTAAGTTAGTTAAAGCTAGACTTGAATCTATTTTTTGCCGCCGAAAAGCAGGCGCTACGAGTGGGCTATAACATATAGCCTAGTAGTAGCTCAACCAATCAGAACGCAGCATTGATGATAGACCACTAGTTGGATTTTACTAATATTTTATAGTCGTAACAGCATCCACGAAAGAGACAAACCCTCTGGTACTAACAAAACAGGAATCAATATGGTCTGTTTACAACTTTTTTGAATTTAAAAAGCCTATTAGCTAAAAGTAATTTTTTCAAAAGGCGTTTAGGAAACTTGATTATAAAGTAGGAAATCGGATTATAAAGCTACAACTGAGTTGTTATAATCAAAAACCTGCTAAATTTCCGCTTAATTTTACATACGTCATAGAATCGCCTAAACCTCACAAAAACGCGAGTAGAATGAGGAATGAGTTCGCGTGATAGCTTGTTGTATGCGGAATAGATTACTTGACATAAAGTAGAAATTAATGAAACCCTAGCCCCAAACGCATAGTTTACAACTTATACCATTCCTAATGTGACGCCACCAGCCTAGTCCCTAGGCGTTCTAGCTTCGGTCAATTCTGGACTCTACCGTTAGCTGTTACGTCACCGAGAGAGACTCGCCCGCTGTTTCCCAGAATCTGCGCGGAGAACGGGCAGAGAGAACGCCTAGAGACTAGGCTGCCACGCCACGTGTCAGTCCTCTGAATTACTCCTCCTCTTACCCAATCCGCTTAAAAAACAGTTATAATGATACTTTTAAATGTTAACTACAACAAGGAAAATTCTATTTTCGTGTCATTTTAAAATGAACGATAAAAATGTACACTTTGCCCAAGCCCTAAAAGGTTTAACTCGAAGAAATGTGTTTGTGAACGTCTTTGTTAGGGTTGAACTTAAAGAAAAGTGAACTAAATAGGTTCATCTATGGGGTGCTCACTGAAAGTTAATACTGTATGTGGTTTTTCGTTGGTGCTTCGAACAGTACCGCAAATCCTTTATTCACAGCTACAAGGGAAGACGTGAAAAGCAACCTTTAGGACCTGCCTCAGCCTCGACCAGGCTCAGGTGCAGCTTTGGAATCGTTATTTTTCTATCAGTGTCAGCATCTGTCGTGGTAACGCTGCGCCCTCTGAAACAATCAGCTTAGCCTGTGAACAGGCTCTCTGTTTGGGGGAAAAAAGCGAGGAAAGGGAAGGGAAAGGGGGGGAGAGAGCCTGTAGACAAACATTTGAGGCCGCTATTCCGCCCTCTTGTAATTATGCTGTGATCATCTGTCAGTAAGATCGTTATCGGTCAATCAATTTCGCGGGCGAGTAACTCCTGGTAAAATTAACAGGAAATGAGCGGTGTTTTCCTTAGTCTGAAAACAGAGTGAAATGGAGCACGAACCTCATTGTCAATCTTGCAAAAAGTCGTTGATCTCCAGTAAGAGAATTAATAAGCCGTTCGTCTTGCTAGTTCGGTTTGTAATTTAACAAGCCGCTGCAATGAGCGAACTTGGAATGCGGAAGGTACAGATACTATCATGACTTCTTCAGAACGTGAATCTTCGAAGACAAGTACAAAGAGATCAGCAGCGCTTCGATCGCCGACAGGAATTACACCTTCGGGTATTTACAGCAATAAAAGGGGGTGGTAGGCCGACACGACTTTATGCCAAAATGCTGCTTGTTCCCATAAGTTTTTTCCCCTGCCGAGTAGATTATTCTCTGGAAGGTTCTGCATTTTCACTGAGCAAATGTGATTTTAGCCGCTTGTTTCATACTGAGAGGTCATGGCACACATGTCGATTTACTTTGGTTTTTGTTTCTGGTCGACAGGATTTGCCCTCTGATGCAAGAGCATTTTCTTTGACCTCTTTTGAAGCGTAAAGCTTTTTATTGCGGCTGAATAAGGGTCTTGCTTTTCTCCAAACTGTCTCTCGAGCTGAATAAGTAAGCGATTTTCTTCAGTCCGTGAATGTAATGTTTTTCCGCAATGTTGTATCCTGACGCTGGGCCCAGCTTGTTAGTTTTCTTTGCGGACTGTTTAAAAATTATCACGGATAGTTATTAACAGATCCAAAATTATAAGATTGAAGTGCAACTTAAACCGAAGCTACATCAGCCATGGAGAATTGCATTGTGCTTCGGTAACTACAAACTCCAGCTTAGTGTTTTTTTTAAAGCAGTTTGAGTCTTTTGACGGGAGTGCGTAGTTCCTCCCTGTGGTAATAGTCTTTGGACTGTTTTCTTATTGCCACGCTGTGATCAAATCGCGTGCTACGTGCCGACCGAAAAGCTGATGTAAATCATACCTGTCAACAGTCACTGTTGTTGCCAATAGGAGCTTGCATCAGGATCTGATGCACAGCGGGTACCCTGGAACGGCGGTCGCAAATGTTTGTCTACAGGCCTTTTCCCTCTCCCCACCCCGCTCGACCAAAAGCCTGTTCACAGGCTACAATCAGCTAAAAGAGTATGCCAAGAAACAGCGGATGGCTTTCAAAACTTACATCAGTGAGCTGCAAAAATAAAAATATTGCCAAATATTAGCTATCAGATTCAGACCAGGGCAGGTCCTTTCAAGATAAGTGGTTATACAGTAACACTTTCTGCAAGTTATTATCTTGAAGAGAGGATAGCGATATGAAACCAATTTACTTTGCTCATTGTAATTTCGATTAAAAACTAAGGGGAACGTTTTTCGGGTCAGTTGCCCAGTTAGACATAATTTAAGTTAAGAAACGCGAATAAGCGTTAAACATAAACGTACGTTTCCAAGAGTAGCTTTACAATAGTCGGTGAAAATAAGGTGCATTATGGTCTATGTTAAAATGTAAAGAAAGGAAAATAGGACGTGTAGAAGAAAGTATATTTCAATTAACTCTACAAATTGATACAAAAGCTTGTCAAACTGATTGTTCATAAATTACAAGACTTATGACGTTACCTCGACATTATGGGTTATCTAGTCGTTCACAGCAAATTCCAATGTGACGTCATCACCAATAAGCACGAACGGTGCCCAATACTTGACTGCATTAAACTCCTCAGATTCTCTCATACAGTTCATTGTTTGATTCAAGGATTCACTAGCACTTATCCCTTTCACAAGATGCTGATAGAAATGTTTCATGAATTCTAAAGTGGGTTCATCATTAATCGCCCACAATGACACCAAAACAGAACGAGCACCAGCACCCAAAAATGCCCGTGCTATACCGACCACACCCTCGGCTTTGATCTCACCATGAGCACTGTGACAGCAACTGAGTACAACTAGTCTTGCTCGCATTTGAACACCCAGTACATCTCTCATCGTCAAAATGTCTTTTTTCACATCTTCTGTTGACGCTAGGGCAATCTCGCCCGTTTTCATATTCCCATGTGCAGCGATGTGCACCAAGGCTACAGAACCGAGTCGGGCTAAAACCTCATCCTTTGTGGCCTGTGTTCCAAGTACAGGTGTGATGCCAAGCATTCTGCCAATCATTTCTACTTCCTTCCTGGCACATGGTAGCGGTGGAAGCTCTGTCAAAGGGTCACCCACTAGAAGTACGCCTGACTTGTGATGGTGATCCAATGGACAATCCGCAATCATTTTCAAGCTTGTGAGGGATGGAGCCACCCGAATTCTGAATGACTCGCAAAGGTACTTGGAATCTGGGCTCTTGAATGCAGCAAAAGGAGCCATGCAAAGTGGACCGTTAGGAACGAACATGAGTTCAGTGCCCAAAAGAAGATCTTGAATAGGCTCAATGATGGTGTCATACAATGTACTCAAAGCGCTTCTTTGTAGGTTCAAGTGCTGGGTTTGTTTTTCATGCTGGGATGATCTTTTAAGTACTAGGCTATCCGCTAATTCAAGTGATCGATCCTCACACTTCACAAGACCGCTTATTCCAGTTTCCTGCTGCACAACCTGCAGAAGATCCTTTAAGAAAGTTTCGACTTCATTCTCTGAATGGATTTGTTTCTTTCGTAACTCAAATTCCTTTCCTCTCTGACAGACCCAGAAGATTAATTCGTTCTCTCCAAAGGCTATGAAAATTGTATTTGGAGGAAGGTAACTAAGCAGTTCATTGACTGTTTTGACTCCTGTACCTGATCCACCATACGCATCACTCCTTTTAAAGGAATAGTTTAGTTCCATAAGATCTTTTAAACCTTGTGCCCGTCCTTGTTCGGCGGTGAACAAAGCTTCTGTAACATCACCTTCCGTCAACATCAAGCGCCAAAGCGCTGCGTATGTACTCTGGTATCGATCACGTAAGCTTATTTTCAACTCGTCTTTCAATTGAGGACAATCTCTAATATTGTTTAAAAAAGTAATACCTTGTTGGTAATACTCAATAGCTACCGGACTCTGGCCCAGTAATTCAAAAAAATTACCAAGATTTGAATACGTCATTCCTTCACCTAGGGTGTCACCCAGTTCTTTCGCAATTTTCAGGTGACATATATAGTAGTCTATGGAAGTTTCAAAATCTCCAAGACTTGTATGGGCATTACCAAGATTGCCATACGCTTTTTCTTCTCCTGATCTGTCACCGAGTTCTTTCGCAATTGTCAAATGACGTTGATAGTATTCTTTGGCTGTTTTAAAATCTCCTAGCCTGTAGTGCACGTTGCCAAGACAGCTATACGCTCTTCCTTCGCCCATTTTGTCACCTAGTTTTTTCGCAATTTTCAGATAACTCTCATGGCAATCAGAAGCTTTTTCGAATTCTCCCAAATTGAGATGAGAGTTGCCAAGGTTGCAATAGGCTTTTCCTTTTCCCAACCTGTCACCCAGTTCTTTCGCAATTTTCAGGCAACATTTATGGTAGTCTTTGGCTGTTTTAAAATCTCCCAGACTGTCATGGGCTTTGCCAAGATTTCCATACGCTTTTCCTTCTCCGGATCTGTCACCCAATTCTTTTGCAATTTTCAGGTGACGTTCATGGTAGTCTATGGCTGTTTTAAAATCTGCCAGACTGTCATAAGCGTTTCCAAGATTGCCATACGCTTTTCCTTCTCCAGATCTGTCACCCAATTTTTTTGCAATTTTCAGGTGACGTTCATGGAAGTCTCTTGCGGTTTTGAAATCTCCCAAAGAGTAATGGGCGTTGCCAAGATTGCAATACGCCCTTCCTTCTCCGCATCTGTCCCTCAATTCTTTCGCAATTTTCAAGCCACACCTATGGTAGTCTATGGCTGTTTTGAAATCTCCCAGACTGTCATGGACGTTGCCAAGGTTACCATACGCTCTTCCTTCTCCGGATCTGTCACCCAGTTCTTTCGCAATTTTCAAGTCACGCTCATGGTAGTCATATGCTTTCTTCAAATGTCTCAGACTGTCATGGGCTTTGCCAAGATTTCCATACGCTTTTCCTTCTCCGGATCTGTCACCCAATTCTTTTGCAATTTTCAGGTGACGTTCATGGTAGTCTATGGCTGTTTTAAAATCTGCCAGACTGTCATAAGCGTTTCCAAGATTGCAATACGCAGCTCCTTCTCCGGACCTATCATTTAGTTCTTTTGCAATTTTCAGGTGACGATCATGGTAGTCTATGGCTGTTTTAAAATTTCCCAGACTGTCAAGGGCATTGCCAAGATTGCTATACGCTCTTCCTTCTCCCGATCTGTCACCCAATTCTTTTGCAATTTCCAGGTCACGTTGATGATATTCTATGGCTGTTTTAAAATCTCCCAGACTGTCATGGGCTTTGCCAAGATTACCATAGGCTCCTCCCTCTACAGATCTGTCACCCAATTCTTTCGCTATTTTCAGGCAACGTTCATGGTAGTCTATGGCTGTTTTAAAATCTCCCAGACTGTCATGGGCGCTGCCAAGGTTGCCATACGCTCTTCCTTCTCCGGATCTGTCACCCAATTCTTTCGCAATTTTCAGGCAACGTTCATGGTAGTCTATGGCTGTTTTAAAATCTCCCAGACTGTCATGGGCGTTACCAAGATTGCCATACGCTCTTTCTTCTCCCAATCTGTCCCCTAGTTCTTTGACAATTTTCAGGTGACGTTCATGGTAGTCCTTGGCAGTTTTAAAATGTGCCAGATTTTGATGGGCTTCTCCAAGACTGCTATACGCCTCTGCTTCTCCTGATCTGTCACCCAGTTCCCTTGCTATTTTCAGGCAACGTTCGTGGTAGTATATGGCTGTTTTAAAATCTCCCAGACTGTTATGGGCGTTGCCAAGATTGCTATACGCACTCTCCTCTCCTGATCTGTCACCTAATTCCTGGGAAATTTTCAGGTCGCGTTCATGGTAGTATTTGGCCTTTGTAAAATCTCCCAGACTTTGATGGGCGTTGCCAAGATTGCTACATACTTTTCCTTCTCCTGATCTATCACCCAATTCTTTTGCAATTTCCAGGTGACGTTGATGGTAGTTTATCGCGGTTTTAATATCTCCCAAGTAGTAATGGACGTTGCCAAGATTTCCGTACGCTCTTCCTTCTCTTAGTCTGTCACCCAGTTCTTTTGCAATTTTCAGTTGATGTTCGTGGCGGTCTATGGCTGTTTCAAAATCTTTCAGCCTGCCATAAACGTGGGAAGTGCCAATATTCTCCGCCGTGTAGGTCGCCTGTACAAGTGTTCCGCACAACAGATCGCGTACAATGAATAAAAAGAGATGTTACTTTATACTAAATGGTCAATTTGCGCGTGCAGAATAAAGGCCTTACTGCCTTGCAAGTGCAGTAGTGGTTTATAAGAAGGTATGAATTGGGTTCACCTGTGGCTGTTAACACTAAATTTTCGTTTAAGGGTGTAAAATATAAAAACTTTAACTGATAATTGTTATCAAAATTAACGGTGAAAAATGATCTCCAACAAAAACTGTCATTTTCATTAAATATCAGGCTATATGTGTATATGGGTATAAGCATGTGTCTTGTCACGCGGACAAATAGATCCTACCATATATAGCATCCACGTTTTGGAAGCACTGATATTTTCATGAGAGAAGAGACTTAAATCTCCAACGATACATAAGCTGTAAAGTTACTACGATATTCCGTGCCCCATTTCCGACTGGTAGTCTTATTTCTTATGTTGTTCGCCGTTTTGGGAACGTGCTGTCAACGTTAGGAGTTTTTTCTCTATCTCATGCTATTTAGGGACGTTATTCAGGAGCCTATCACTCCAAAGTCATCACTCATCACCCATCACCCATCACTCACTTCTATCGCTCTTCGGACACAACGATTTAGATTTTTAGGCTATTTATGGATTTTTTCTTTCTTAACCAAAACGTTTCTTATAGCCAACCAGACCAGAGTAGGATTTCCAGCAATGGTGGATTAAATTAGCGAAGTCTCCAGCTAAGACACTCAAAATACATTTAGGAACTATGATGTTAGCGTCAACGATCCTCGATCCAAACGATCAGTGCCATATTGCATTGTGCTGAACACAGTAGATTTCGCGGTTAAAAATGTAAAACTAGGCTGAACGTCCAACCTGCAGTACAAACTGTTGGTAGATGATGAATGCTCCCGGGTTGTGGGCTCCTAAATTGCCTTTACAATTTGCCCATTGATTTACCAGAGGTAACAGCACCCACTGGCCGGAATTGTTAATCTAGGAGGCCATAGGCTCGCATCCCATGGGGGACAGAAGTTCTGCCCCATATACTCGTGCCATAAAGAATTTAGCATCTTTTCAAAAATAACGCTGTAGCTGAATAATGAGGGGACCCAAGGAGAATAAAAGATGATTCAAAAATGACTTTGAGGACTAATTGGACTTTTTCCGATAAATTACAACGCCTTTCATCTACATTACAATTACGATCCTTATTCGTTCAACCCGGCTAGGTGTACAGACACCTCCAAGATTTTGATTTTCTAGCCGAAACAGATCTGGCGTGATTCAAAGCAAAAAATCTCTACAACGAAGCACCTTCAGTAGAGCTGATATTAGTATAACCTTACCTTTTCTCCGAGGCTACCTTGCAGTTCCCTTTGTTCTTTCACAGATCTACTCCGTATTTCTAACAAATTCTGGTTGTTCGAGGCGATCTTGTATTAGATAAAATTTTCAATAACTTATAAATAAGCAAAGTGGAAAGCAATCCAACTTAAAATATATTATCTCATATCACGCGACGTTTCGTTGATGACATAAACCTAACAGTATTTTGCAAAGTTCTACTGTGCAGCAAATTTTAATTAGTCAACTTAACTAAGTCCGTTTTAACAGTGAATAAGTTTTGTGCTTTTGAAGAAATAATTTGTTTCTCCTCATTTTTCGCTAAAAATGTGTTCGCATTCGTAGTTTATGAATTATAAATGCTTTTTTAAAAATTATTATATCCTATAATAACATTCGCATTACGACTCGAAAATCCCTGGAGACGGGGTTGCTCTAAGGTTGTATTTCAGCACGTATTCACTGTTATACTACTACATGAGAAACTTCTGCAATTGGATTGGCTCAGAGCAGTTCTATTTCAGCTTAATTTGAAATACCTTCATGTGAAAATTACAAAACTTTTGGGGGTAGTAGTATAAACAAATAATAGCATGATTTGTACGTGGTATTTGGCATAAATACCACTCGTGATATTTCAAAATTGTCTCAAATTTCACTCGCCTAACGGCTCGTGAAATTACGTATAACAATTTCGAAATATCACTTGTGGTATTTATGCCAAATATCACTACAAATCATACTATTACCTATATAAAAAACCGTAACCAGATGCACTCTTCCGAGGGCCTAATTAGGAGTGTGACAAGGAAATTATGTCTTAATGGAAACTATTCCATCAACTGTAGGAAAGGATACTGCTAATCCTTTATTACACCATGTGAAGGCTTCGTCAAATTTTTTCAACTGAACGCAGGCACTTGCACCTGTAAATACACAAAGCACAGTTTAGCTGCAACACATTTGGGCTACAAATAACAGCTGGCTTTAAAAGTTTTGCAATCTTGATCTCACGACCAGTAGTTAAGGATATAACCAAACACATCGAAGATAAAATGTCTTTACCTCACGCGAAACGCCACACCCATGTTTTCATTTTTGACAGTTTTTCCAATAGACCCTTCCACGGTTTATTTCAAGTTTTGATTAAGACCAGTTAGCGAGAATATCCATTGACATTGCGGGAAAGAGCACCTTTCAATTAGGAAACTTACCAAGTTTAAAGGCGATACGTTAAAAGAGAGCGAAAATATTGCTCCACAAGTCGCGAAATTTTACAGACGTTTAATAGCCGATGACTTGCCCCCCACCGTGCAAGCGTCGGCTTGGCGACTTTGCGGAGCTATTTCTTCGTTAGGCTTCAACAAATCACGTTCAAACGTAGCATATTTACTAATTTTATGGCGTTTTTTTTAGCCATTTTGACGGATTTTCGCTAACTGGGTCCAGTCAAAAGTTGAAAAAGCCTTGGAAAGGTATATTGATAGAGACTATGCATAATAGAGAGCGAAAACGTTCTTTAGCATAAACCATAATAATTGTTACTAGTAAAAAAACAGCTAGCTGCAATGAGACAATGATGTTTTAAAATTGTTCACCCTGGTTAAAGTCATATTTTTTAATTGCTTGAGCAAGAAGAGACGGGTCAACCTCAAAAGCCCATAATGATTACATTTCCAAATTGAAACTCCTCGATACATTTGGCGGGAAATTCTTTACGGCGACTGCTTACTAATGTCAAGGACAAAGACAAACCGGAGGACAGACAGGGAGCAGTATACAAGATCAAATGCTGCGACTGCCAGGCTTCTTACATTGGTGAAACCCGCAGAAACCTAAGCACGCGACTGACCGAACACAAACGCGCGACGAATGGTGACGTCAACAATCACATTGCTGAGCACCATGTAAAGACGAAACATCAAATTGACTGGGACTCTGCGACATGTATAACGTATTCTACAGACTACTATCAACGTCTTACTTTAGAAAGCTGGTTTACTAACTTAGAACAAACGCCACTGAATCGTAGCCAACAGTTACCAGCGCCGTACAAACGACTTATTGACGAGATCAAGCAAAACTAACTACGAGAGAACAACTGGAGAACTGACAATTTGAGTAACAATAGACGACTGTTTAACTGTGACAATAGACGGATCGAAACGCACCAATCACTGATTACGAGTCTTCATAGCCAATAACATCACGGCTTAACTGACAGACGACCAATAACATCGCGATATAATTGACCAATCAGATCAATAACCAGAGTATAATACCATCAACTGACGTAAGACAACTCACTTTGACTCTGAAGATGACCACCGCACAGGTTGTCGAAACGTCAGTCACTGTCAACAACAACAGTCCTATTCAGGACTACGTTCACCCGGACTATCAAACTCAACCTTTTGAAATGACTCCTGGGTTCAAACCTTTCACAATTCTATCTTTCTTATATATCTACAGTGGACTCCCGATAACTCGGGCCCTCGCTAACTCGAACCTCTCGCTGTCTCGAACCAAAATCGATTTCCCCTGGATTTCCTTCAAGGATTTACTGTACCCTCGGTAACTCAAAACCTCGATAACTAGTAAGAACCTCAGTCCCACTAACTCGCGCGAAGTAATTTTTGCCGGTTTCCCTTTAGATCATTCAGTCTTAATAATTTTACCCTCGATAACTCGAACTATGTTTCAAGCGCTTTGCAACTCGAAAAAAAAAACCTTCTACTACAATCCAAAACATTGAATTTATTAAAAAATTCAAATATCCGTGTCCATCGTGGATTCTTTGTTTTCTATACCATTTTTAGAGTTCATTTCAATTACAGTGTCCATCCCTATATAGTGATCAAGCTTTGTTGTTTAATAATTACTTTTTCAAAATATATATTATATCTCTCGTTGCCCCTGAAGTAAAGTTGCATGGTACTTTCATTGCTTCCCCATCCCATTTCCTTATTTTCGGTTATTTCATTTGAGCTGCTAATAACTCGAACTCCCGATAACGCGAACTTTTTTCGATTTCCCTAGAAGGTTCGAGTTATCGGGAGTCGACTTGGCTGAAAAATCGGTGTGCGAGTAATCGCGAATAATTTAGAACCAGGCCTTAATAACAACGGTAGTCAGGTCATTTTTAACATGAAGAGGAAAAATGATACAAGAGATCCTGCTGGAAGAAGAATTCAAGCATCGAAAATTTCTAGAAAAAGAATCACGCAACTTAAGAATCCCCTCCCTAAGTTTTCTAATGGTTCATGTCTCAACTGTGCACAATTAACGAAAATTGTTTGATATAATCCTCAGTATACCACTGAACCGATCAGAAAGTCCGTAAAAACATCACAAGTCAAACGACGCAGCCTACAGCTGAGCGATTCAACAGTGCTAAGAGAACACCGCGCTTGTTGTCAAGAGAAATCAGAAAAAAAAAACTAACAACGCGGAGGAGAACAGTTTTAAGTGATCAGTCCTTCCTTAGGCTGACTATTGGAAATGAACACACCGACGTACAACGGCGATTGGACTTACCTCGCACAAAACCCTTTAAAAAAGACGGTTGTAAGTTAGTGGCAATGGTCGCATCATTCAGTGTTTCAGTGTAATTACCTGTAAAAAAATGTATACAGAAAAACGATTTACAGCCCAGAAGGACACAGCATAGCACACTTTCAACACAGTGCTGACATGATCAGTGTTAAAATTCATGGCACTTGTTACATCCCCCCTTCAAAAAAAGTCGATTGACAAAAAGTATTTATATATCAATATAATATTATTTGTTACTGATTGCTAAGGTATATCTTTGGGATTGTAGAAGGTCTGAAACGCTTCCAAATATAACTGGTTTCAAGCTAAAGGTCAAAAATAAATATGAGACAGAGAAATATATATGTATTAAAAACAATACAATAGAAAAATTTACTAGGAAATGGGCGATAACCTCTGGCTCTGTGCTTCTATAAGTTAGGTTTAGTATTATTATAATTGTCGTTGCATTATATTGTTACTTTTAAGATACTGTGTACTAGTAAGTAGGCACTGTAGTAGTACTAGGCGTCAGTAGTGGTCTCAAAGGATGCCGCCGCCGCCTATTGTTTAAAGGCTATTGTTCTCAGTTGTCAATCAAATTAAAAATTCAAGATGGCGCTCGGAGAGGACTCGGAACTTAGTTACTAATGAATATGTAAAAGTGAACTGATATATGTGGATAAAGGGAATGGCTTAGACATGTGGTACAGAATTTTTGTCCTCTGCGCAGTACCGAATCTTGTGTAAAAACGTTCTAAAACGTTTTTAAACTAGTCTTAAATGTTTATTAGGGTTATAAGTAAAGAAAAAAAGTCTTTCCCAACCTTGCTAGCATCGCAAGATTAAGAAAGAACGAGCTGACCGGGAATCGAACCCGGGTCACCTGCCTGACAAGCAGGGATACTAAACCACTGTACTATCAGCCCCTTTCCGAGTTAATCACAACAAAGTAGTCAGGTGAACAATGTTTATTTTATTATTATTATTTTTCTTGTAATTAAAGTTTAACAATAGTGTGATTTTATTTCTATGAGAAAGAAGAAAAATGGTGTAAAGTGAGAGATCACAATCATGTCACAGGGGAGTACCGCGGAGCGGCCCATAGTTCATGTAACCTAAACAAGCGGCGTACATCACACATTTCTGTATTCTTCCATAATTTGCGTGGATATGATTCCCACCTCATTATGCATAGCATTACAGTCTTTAGTTCTGCTGGACCAAAGTCTGCAAAAGCAAGGGATTAAAAAACACTCAAGCAGTCAGAGAAATCTTAAACTGTGAGTCTATGATGCGACACATTCAGAAAGAACTCTCAGATCCATTGGAACAAAGACGTGTGATGGCGATCGAAAATAAAAATCATTTTACCTTATGAAGAAAACCTTATAAAATAGTTAAAAATTTAAATGGGTTACAAAGTTCCTTTACATCCTTGTCTTCTTGTTTTGGTAAATGTAAACTACGTTTAAAAGTCTCTTGCAATTCGAAAAGAGCCTCAGGGTAATCGTAGATGTTTCTCATTCCAATGATGGCAGTTTTCTTCACGAGTGTAGGTATAGCGTACTGTTCTTCTGACATCTGATCACAGACGTAAAACATATCTTGCTTAGGATTATACCACAACCACACGTTCCGCTCCACATCATACACATACAAGACTTTGTTGAGGACTTTACACATTTCCACGGCCCAACCTGTTCCGCCCATGCAAACATTTTTTTCTGGTTCAAAACAGGTAAACGCCAGCACCATGTCAGCTTGTTTTACCACATGATAATTTCGATGTATATACTGTAAACTGATCGGGTTGGTTAACTGTTTGTTGAGACGAAAAGCCACTTTAGTTGTGATAGGAATCGCTTCAGCTAAATGTTGATGAGTTAAGGGTTGTATGGAGGCTTTTCTCGGATGGCAAGGAGGTATGAGGACATGTACTGGTAAACCATAGTGTCTTGCTAACTTTTCTGCTTCTAAATCCACACCATTTGCGCCGCCAGAGATTACAGTGAAAGCCATTGTATTATGTTTATGATGAGTTGAGCTTAACGTGAACTTTATAGAAGATGTATGACATCATTGCCCAGGCATGTTCAATTCCCATAGGACTTGATCTTTTCTGGTGCATGCATCTCGTAGTAAGAAATAGCTTTTTGAACAATGTCATTCATCACTTCTTTGTTGAAGTCAAATAAAGAACAGTTTAAAGCGTCAAACGTAAGATTGTGATAGCTGATGCCCTGTATAATAACTTCATGTATAAACTTTTTGTAGCCTTGTAGTAGCGAAGGGTCCATTTGCTGTAAAATTTCCTCGAGTCTGTTGGACTGCTCAGTATTGATCTTGTGAGGTAGTTGGTCCATCAGGAAGGAAGCACTGTTGCTTGTTAGCCAATAACTTAAAAAATGCCGTGGTTTCTCTGTTCACTTGATGAAATACCTCTCGGTTCAAAGCAAACAAGTCGTAATTCAATTGATCAAAGGTCATGCTTGTGTTGGCCAATGTCTCAATCATCAAGGCTCGTATAAATTCTTGGTAGGAGGTAAATTGACGAGGCTGTACTTTTCTTAACAGCTGTTCCAATTTAGTAGACGGTGTCGTAGCCCCCATGTCTTTCGGTTAGATCTTGTACCAGCTGTTCTTGTTTTTGAACCAAAGTTTTCAGTCTAGCCGCTTCTTCTTGGAGTCTCTCAAACTTTTCCTTGAGCTGTTTAATCTGTTGCAACAACTGAGCGCAATAAGCTAGTGATTTACTAGCGATGTTGATCCACTCGAGCTCACACATAATGAATGAACTGTGTTGCCCATGCATGCTTATATGAGCTGGTCACGGTCGAATGATTCATCCAACTTAATGTATTTGCGTTGAGACTCTGTCAGCTTTTTCTTGAAAAACAGGGTGACAATGACTGGACTATCCTGATTGAAGTCGGGAATAGTGTTATTCCATTCTGTCACAGTCACTTCTAAAATGTCCACCAAATAACTCCGCATGGAATAAAATTGAATGGGGTTACATTCAATCAGCGTTTTTTCGTGATTATAAGCGACAGACTTCATGATGGTTTTGTTTCCATCAATGCTTTTAGTTAAATTGCAAGACAAAAACAGAGGACGTAAATTGTCTGTTCCATGAGATTTAGGAAGTGTGGATGCTTTCTTGTCCCCCATACTGGTAGTCGTTGTTTCGGTTGTTGTGTGAGAAGAGGGAATGACCGGGTGATCATCATACACATCTGGTACCTGTTCTACATGTCCCTCTACTCCATACAACACTAAAAAAGTGTTGTCTTTCAAATCATCTGAGTATTTCGCTGACAGTGGAAACCCTATGTCAAACTCGATGTTTAGTTTAGCATGTCTACTTCAAGTTTTAGTGAATTGAATAGTAAGAGTGTGATAATAAATCAAATGGGTTTTGTTTTGCTCATGAGTATGTTTTTCAACCCGCAAATGATGAACTTGTAAACCTGAACCATCAGCACCAAAGTTAGAACGGTTAAACAACCACGCATCCTTTTGGTACCACTCTAATGCGACCGTATAAGTTTTGTTGCGAGTTAAGGAGGTCATATCAATCTGCAGTTTTCCAGTGTATTTTCCGTGAGATACACCATCCACAATTTGTACCCCTCTTAACAAAGTCACACTCAGAGTCGTGGGTTTCCAATAATGGGGAGATACAGGCAGATCTACAAACTTATCGTCCAAGTCGAGTCCAAGATCCATATTCCATAATGAAAGGTTAGTCATCCAGGGTTTGAACACATTCAAAACTGTTTTTGGGGTTTCATAGGCCTGATGAATCGCTTTGTCAAAGGCTTCATTTAAATTCACAAAGCGCCAACTAAATGTGGAGCAAAGATACAGCAACCCGTCTACTACATGAATGGGTTGAGTAAAAGTAAATTTTGCATTGAGACAGGTTGCAGGATCTGGTTTTACGCCAGTAGTACCATCTGGAAGTTCCATGAGTAAATTTGGTCCCACCGCAAACACATTGTTTGCTGTTTCTACCACCCATCCCATTTGTTTAGCCAAGATCAAATTAATGGCTAAATAAGGCACACTTTTTCTGTTGGTACTTTTAATATTGTAATGTCGTAGCAGCCAAGTCGTGTAATTATCTTGAGCAGAAACATCTATTCTCCAATTATCGGTACTGTCGGCAAATTCATACCCCGTGGGTAATTTTTTGTTTAAATCCTGTTCCATCCATCGCATGCATTTGGACATAAAATCAAACCCGTTGGAGGCATCTTGCAAATCTGCTGTTTTAAGTTTGGACAAAAATTCTTGAGATTGACTTGATTTGAAAGCTTTGGCATATTGTTGAAATAAAATATCGGTATTACTCCCTTTGTACAGGTTGTGATTCGACCGAATACTGAAAGGTTTGGTAGGAAGTATGTCATGTTGTTTGGGCGGAGAGGAACTGACATGGGATGTGACAACATGGGGAATGGGATTGGAAACGCCAGGTAAAAACACACTTGCCAATCCCACTTTCCATTTGCCCGGTAACCATAAGCTTTGAGGCAAACGGTATTGAAATTGTGTGGGTGAATTGTGTGGAAATTCCTGTGTTCTTTGACTAGTCAGCGTCACATAAAACGAGGTGTCATTTGGCTGAGTCATGTTGTTTAATAATAAAAATGAGCTAATTACTCTCTTTTATAGTTTGCCCTAACATGTTCATGTCCCAAGGGGGTGATTCGTGTGAGTTCGTGACAGAAGTGACGTCATTGCCCAGACATGTCCAATTCCCTTAGGGATGTCAAGTAAGTATAAATCTGTGTATTTGATGTGCTTTTTCACTATGTGTTATCTGCAAGAACCGCCGTTTAACATGGAAGCTCCCAAGAAGAAAGCCAGAAAAGCCAAAAATAAGACAGGAGTAGAAGTAGTTCAATCCGTTCTAAAAACGCCAGAACCTCCAATGATTGAGAATGCTGAACCTCTTACAAAAAAATGGACAGCATCCCATTACACTACAGGTGATAAATTTAGGCTGCAGAAATACCTGGACCCAGAACCTCAAATGATTGTCAATGAACAACTTCCTTCCTATGAGGAAATGCAGCAGGACTGCCAAGATCTATTCAATGGACCAAGTTCTATGGAAACACAACCTGACCTAGATCCCGTGCATATCATGGAAGAAGGAGTCGCTGTGTTACCAGATGGTCGACAAGTGGAATGGTGGCCTATAGAAGGGGAATTCGATGTACCTAATTTAGAAGAACTGGCTTTGCAAGAGTATCTGATGGATGCAAGCAAACCTTTGCATACCAACTTTGTCCTGCCTGAAAAAGGACTTGCCAATGGTTATACATGCCCCGTGTATTTTGGCAATGTAGACAGCAAGCAGACAGTGTTGGATATCATTTGTAACAGCATTCATCCCAAAATCCATCAACAATGGGGAACCTTTGCCTGTCACTGTGGATTAGTGCCTAGACTCAAGCTCAGTCAAACACCAAGAAATCCAAACAAAGTGTTCCTAAGCTGCCCTAAGGAGAGAGAAGCCAGGTGTAATTACTTTCAGTGGATTCACCAAGCACCTAAACCTGTGAAGGTCCCTAAAGCTTCTACACCCTCAGCTCTCAAGAAACGAATGCATGAGATGGTACAAGAAAGATTACAGAAACGACCTAAAGTAGAGGCAGGAGGATTTCAATTTCCCTAAAAACACTTTGTTCTTGGTTGTTGTAAAAAAGTTTGTTGTTGTTTAAAATTAAACATTGTGATCTTATTAAAAACGTGTGTTTATTTGTCTAACACCCTTGGGGATTCTTGCCCGATCTTGCCCAATACCCTAAGGACCTTAGGAGGATTATAAAATTGGGGCAATCTCTGGTCAAATCACAAACTCTGCAGCCATGACTTGTGAAATGAGTAGAGAAGACCTTGAAATGATGAGCGTCGATTTTGGAGCTACTGAGAGTGATCCTTTCAACACACATTTTTTGCTGTCATGTTTTGAAGAAAAGAAACTCTGCCCAAGATTTTATGGAAAGAATGTAGACAAACTGAAAGTGTATGATGCCTTAAAGAAAGACATGCATGCAGAAGTAAAAACCGAATGGGGAGATTTGAAATGTCATTGCTCACGAATTCCTATTCTACGCCTTAGTAAGACAGCCAGAAACCTGAACAAAGTATTCTTAACCTGTGGAACACCCGCTTCAGCTGAGACTCGCTGCAAATATTTTCAGTGGATTCACACACCACTGTTTATCGATAAGAGACCCATCCATAAACTCAAGTATGCGACAAACCTGAGCAGAGCAGAATGGAAGCAACAAGCGGAAGCAAATGTTGAAACGTGGAAACAGCGCAATGGTTGGTACAGCAAACAAGATGCCGAAACTCAAACAGAGCAGAATCAGCAACATGCATGGTTTGCTGAATCAGCCAAAACGTTTTCTGAATCAGCCAAAAAGCAAGAAGAACAAAGAAAAGCGCAAACAAAGAATCCTTGGAACAGCACCCCTCTGCCAAGCACCTTTCAATCGAGTCCAGAGATAGCCAAGGAGCTCAAGAAACGAGAGCAATGGAAGGAGGCTGTTAGTATTGCCAACCATAGGTTTAATTCTCGTGTGAAAGGATGGCATCATCTTCCTTTAGCTGATGCAAATGTAGCTGAGTATCTAGAAAAACAAAAAAGCAAAGGTCATTCTCTTTCATCTGCGGATGAAAAGTTCTTAAATGCATGCATAGCAAGCAAACATGATGAGTGGAAACCTCCTCCCGGGGCTGAAAAGTATGAAAAGAACGAAGCAGCCATCGCCAAAGCAGTGTATGAAGACTGGCCTTTTGGTTATTTGCCTGAAAAAGTGTGCAGTTTGGCTTCCTATTGTCGCAACAGAAAGCAGAAGGGATTGCCTTTAACGCCAGTTGAGGAACGTTTTTTTGCTCAATTAGTGAATGTATGTGTTCCAGAAGAAACAGACAAGCAAAAACAAGAAAAAGAAAAGAGATTTGTTCAAGAATGTGATGCAAACAATGCTCGAAGAAAGGAAGCGGGTTTGTTACCCTATTCGTACGAAACATTTAGAACATATGGAACTGGTATCTTTTGAGGTACTCTTCTGAAACAGGCAATTACTAGTTTTGTCAATGTTTAAATAAAAGTGTTGAAAAGGAATTGTTTGTGGTTGTTTTCTTGTTAGGGTTAGGGTTAGGGTTAAAATGCTAATAAGGTTAGGGTTAAACCCTAGCCCCTTGGGATTAGGGTTAGGGCTAGGGTTAGGGTTAAAACGCTAATAAAGTTAGGGTTAAACCCTAGCCCCTTGGGATTAGGGTTAGGGTTAAAATGCTAATAAGGTTAGGGTTAAACCCTAGCCCCTTGGGATTAGGGTTAGGGTTAGGGTTAAAATGCTAATAAGGTTAGGGTTAAACCCTAGCCCCTTGGGATTAGGGTTAGGGCTAGGGTTAGGGTTAAAATGCTAATAAGGTTAGGGTTAAACCCTAGCCCTTGGGATTAGGGTTAGGGTATAAAGTGGGTGATTTGTTTTTAAAAGCAGTCCTTTCGTTATGAGAAATCTGCAGTATAGAAGTACTGTGTGGATTTGCCAACATATTTGTGCAGACTCTGCCTTCTTTCAAGACACTTGTCCTCCTATTGCTCTGTTTAAATTTATGATGTATCATAACCAATTGTCCTGGGGACATTATGCAATTTACATCACTTGGTTACATCGGCACTTTCCTTCTGAAGGAGTAACTGTGTTTCGCTATTTAAGGAAGCATTATTCAAATAACATGTATTCATTTTCGTATTTAGCAGGACAGTATCTATCGTACCATGGAAACAAAATTATCTGCTTCTTATGTCGATCCTACAGAACCTGGATCACTGGGAGGAATTGCCAAATTTGCCAAAGCACACAAGATTCCTGTGTCCCAAGCCAAGAAGGAACTGCAACAAGTGCTGAGTAACACCCTGCATAAACCAAGGCGTCGACGTTTTAAAACGTTACCCACCCTGGTGTTTAAAATCAACGAACAATTTGTCATGGACTTGGTAGACATGCAAAAACTAGCTAAATACAACAAAGGGTACAAATATTTACTGACGGTGATTGATGTGCTCTCAAAATTCGCCTGGGTAGAACCGTTAAAGAGTAAAAGCGCAACAGCGATGGTAGAAGCCTTACAAAGACTATGGGCAAGATTAGGAGATCGTTTACCTCAAAAAGTACAAACGGATTTTGGCGGTGAATTTTATAATGTTAAAGTGCAATCCTTTTTTAAAAAACAGGGTGTGAATCATTTTTCTACCCATGGAGATCCTCACGGTTCCGTAGTGGAACGTTGGAATCGAACTTTGAAAACGAACATGTTTCGCTATTTTACTGCGCATAATACGCTCAAGTATATTGATGTGTTGCCTGCTTTAGTGAAAGCATATAATCATTCCTATCATCGTAGTATTCAAGAAAAACCTGTCAATGTCAACGAGTCCAACGAAACCGAAATTTGGTATCGTTTATACGATACGAAAAAAGACAACAAAGTGAAAAAACCGCAATGTCAAGTAGGTGATAAAGTAAGACTCAATAAAAAATTTCGTCCTTTTAAAAAAGGGTATTTGCCTGGGTGGACCGAAGAAGTGTTTTTAGTGAAACAAATCTATACCACAAAACCAGTGGTAACGTATAAACTCACGGAATGGGACGGGTCTCCTATAAAAGGAACGTTTTATGAACCAGATCTGCAAAAGGTCAATGTCGCAGACGATTCATTATTTCGTATTGATCAAGTTTTAAAACGCAAAGGAAAACAAGTCTTTGTGTCTTGGAAGGGTTGGCCGAAAAAATATAACTCTTGGGTTTGGAAAAAAGATTTGCAAGTGTTATGAAGAGTTTTCGATTAACCTTGATCAGCGATCCCACGGACGAACATCCCCAAAACCAAAATAATAATTTTAAAGTGCGTTTACCGGTGCGACTCAATTTAGAAGGCAATACCTGGCAAGCCAGTTTGTGGAGTGTCTCGGTCCCTGATGTAGGACATAGTTCTGCGGTCATTCACAGTAATAGTGACACCAAGATACTCAACTATCGCTACACCTTGACCAAGCGTCATGCTGTGGCCAGTGATTGGTTTATTAACTTTGAGCCCAAAGACAAAACTGTGACTTTGAAAGATGTCATGGGTAGTTCGTATCCTGTCTATTCAGGTCATCAATTATGGCAGAATATTATGACCCATATGGAACAAACCATCATGGAAGATGTAAAGTCAACCTTCGACACTTGGAAAACAACCAAAGGTAATACAGGCACTGTTTCCCTGAAATCTACTTGGAAACCCACCTTTGAATGGAACGAAAACACCCTCGTGTTGAAAAAAGTATCCCGTGAAGATGCGTTTGCTCGTGACAGACAGCTAAAAATTCACCCCCTTTCCTCTGTAGGGATACATGTGGATTTTGCGGAAAAGTTTGGTTTATTGTTCAAAGACAAAAACAACCAATACCAGTTAGGACCCAATTTAGACTTTGTCTTACCCACAACCACTTATACGACATCCACTCCACCCGTCAAAAGCAATGATAAGTATCAATGGCTAGGAGAGCATTTTGTGAGCATTAGTCCATCAGATTTATTAGGGGGAAACTCGTTATTCAAAGTCAAACAAGAGAACGGTCAATCGTATCTATATCTCACGCGTACTGTGGATTGGCATTTTCAAAATCTGAATGTCCTGTTTAATACGCATGTGGGAACCGTAAAACAAACGGTCATGATTTATTGCGATGCTGTAGAATCCACCATTGTAGGATCACAACGACATTCGCTGTTAAGAAAAGTGGAATTAGAAAGAAAAGGAGAAGGGAGAGCGACCATAGAACCTTACCATCGTGAATGGATTCGAGTTCGAAATCAACACATGGAAAGCATTGAAGTGTCGTTGGCTACACCAGATGGGTCCTTGTTGGTCTTATCCCCAGGCAAAACCATCATTACCCTTGGTTTTCAACAAGTATAAAAGAGACCCTGTATTATGGAAACATCACAACTACAGCAAACAACATGTTAGGAGGATCACTGACGCGTTATCATACCCCCACTATGTACGGGAGTGGTTTTATGCAAGAATTGGTAAAATTAGCGGGGCCGAGTGTAGTTCGCTCGATTGGACACGGATTACATGCTTATGAAAAAGGAGCGTCAGCCTCCGAAGCCTTAAAAGGTTCAGGAGACGTTTTAAAAAGAGGACTCAAACGTAAAATACCCGCGGCTATTGGTCTTGCGGTTAAAACCAAAGCCAAACAAACCTATAAAAAGAAACGACAACGTGTTAAAGACATTTTAGGTGTGTAAAACATGCGGCGAGGACAAAATTCACAATCTCACATAAGACATCAACGATCAGTGGGTCGTTACCATTCTCCCTATCAACGCGGAGGCACTATTTTTAGACAACCTACCAACCCATGGGGATCCACTACCTATAAACCATTAGATCCAACGATTCTTCGTTCTTCAAGAAAACAAAAAGGAGGGAAAGTGCATCCAGTCATCTACCCTTGGAAAAACAAAGGACGGAAACGTATAAATAGACGAAGCAGACGACGTTAAGCTATCAGTCCGTCAACATGTCGCTGAATCTGTTTGACACTCCCAACATTGACTATAGGTATGAAGCCAAACGGTGGATTCCTTTCAAACCAGCTAATACTGGAACACGTCCTATTCTTTTTACTGTACCGGCAGGGGATGATTATTATGATTTGAATGAAACCAAGCTAGAAATCAAAGTGCGTATGAACACCACAGGGACAGGAGGACTTTCCAATGATGAAACAGGGGCTTCGGATGGTAATGATACCAAATATGTCTATTGCGTCAACAATTTTGGTCATTCTCTCTTTAATCAAATGAATGTGTCTTTCAACGGAGTGTTGATGACAGAACAAAGCAATGCCTATCACCAGAAAGCTTACCTAGAAACCCTACAGAATTTTAATCGCCAAGAAGGAGAAACGACCTTGGCAGCTCAAGGATGGGTGAATGAACTCAATGTCCTTGAAGAATTAACCCCTGCCAATGCAGGCACTAATGATAAACCCAACCCCAACGACTGGAGTGGAAAAACAGGCTTGAAAGCACTCACCAGTCGCTTACTCGGCAAAGCGTATCATACCTTTATCATCAAACCCCACATCGCGGTGTTCAAAACAGGCAAATGTTTGGTTCCTAACGTGCAGATTGATTTGGAATTGTATTTGAATGACAGCAACATGTTTCTGTTTGGTACCCGAGACACGACTACGACTGTCAACAAAAAGATTCCAACACTGGGAGACAATGATTTGTTTGTCACTCTGTGGATGAAAAAAGTCACTCTCAATGCCTCTGTGTATTCCAGGCTACAAAAAGAAAGAAGTTTGAGTAAAACCAAAAAAGTCCGCTACCCTGTAGTTCGAAGTGAAATCCGAACGTATTCGTTCGATGGAAACAGCACTCGTTGGTCTCAGGACAATGTCTTCTTGAACAAGGTTCCTGTCAAAGTCATTATCGGACTCATGAATTCCACGAATTACAATGGAAGTCTGAAGTATTACCCTTATGCCTATGAAAAGTTTGGTGTCACCAGAGTTCGACAACGGATTGACGGCGAAGAATACCCGTATAGAGCCTTGGAACTAACAGGCAATTCCAAAGCAGAAGATTTAGTAGGCTATGATCGCTTCCTCACAGCGTCAGGCGCTTACAAGCACCACAGGGTACCCATGCTGCTCCCAAGCGACTGGGGACAAGGCAACAATTGTACCTTGTTCATGTTTAACAATGCTCCTGGGGATGCGGATGATCCTAGCTATAGAAATCCTAAACTCACGGGGAATGTCAGTTATGAAATTGACTTCAGAGCCAATGTAGGTCACAACGTGACCGTGGTAATTTGGAGTGAGTACGAAAATGTCTATGAAATAGACCAGTGGGGAGGCATTCTTTATTCCATCAACAGCTAGGATGGAGTTCGTACCTCTCAGTGATACAGTCCTCAAATACTTAGCAGAAGACGATCGCGAATTACGACCCTATTTTCGTGGCGTGTTTCCAGCAGATCAATTACCTCCCGTGTCTAAGAAACGAGTGAATGCTTACATTGTTAACACAGATCCAGCTAGTCAACCGGGTGAACATTGGTTAGCCCTTTGGACCGAAGGAACTACATGTGAAGTCTTTGACAGTTATGGGTTACCTCTTTCTACCTACAAAAATCCTACCTTACAAGCTTGGTTGAGCCAGTGGAAAGAAATCATTAGCAGTGATCAGACTTTACAAGCCATGGATAGTTTTACGTGTGGGCATTATGCCCTTTTCTTTTTGAAAGCAAAAGCCAGACATGCCTCTTTTCAAGATTTTTTAGCTCAGTGGCATTCCAATAATTTAGTGTTAAATGATAGGCGAGTCGCAGACCAACTGCAGCGTCTCATTAAAACAGAGCTGACAGAGTATGAGCAATGTAATGTAAACCGTTGTTCTTTTTTCATTCATTAATAAAATTGTGTGTGTGTTACTTCTGACTGTGTCACTTTTATCATGATATTACGGGGGGATGTTCAAAAAGTGCTCGATGCCCTGTTAGAAAAAGAATGGTCTTATTGGAAAGATCACAAACAAGAATGGATCAAACTCTGTCTGGATCCAGCAGATCTGTGGGATGGGTATCATTGGCAATTTGTACAATGTTTAGTGCAAGCTCAGTTGTGGTGGGACTTAAAAAATCATATAAAAGGAATAGGTGAAACGCATTTGAAAGATCAGATACTAATCCTCATTCAGTTGACCTCACCGCGGTTGTATCAACAACTATGGCCCGAAGGCGAAAACGTCGAGTCATAAAACGAAAAAGTCAAAAAGGGGGTGCGAGATTTAGGCGAAAACCACGTCTTGTGGATAAAATTGCCGAAGGGGTAGCCATGGGGTTGTCTGGTCCTTCTCCTAGTTTTATCAAATTAGGCGCCTTTTTAGGGAAACAAGCGCTGAAAGGTATAAAAGATAACGTACAACATTACAGACGGCGAAAATGATTCGACAACCCTCTAGTGTGATTGTAGCGGGTCCCTCAGGTAGTGGGAAAAGCGAATTAGTGGAAAAATTACTCAAAGAAAAAACATTGTTTGACCCTCCTCCGAAAAAAGTGGTATATTGTTATGATCGATGGCAACCCCGATTTGATCGCATGAAAAAACACGTTAATTTTTACAAAGGACTTCCTCCCGAAGGGGCTCTTGTTAAATGGTTTAAACCTGAACATCATGGCATAATCATTTTGGATGATTTAATGGAAGAATCAGGGAGTGATAAACGCGTCTTGGATTTATTTACGAAAGATTCTCACCATCGAGGCATTACCGCTCTTTATATTACACAAGATCTCTTTCCCCCGGGCAAGTTTGCGAAAACTATTAACCGCAATGCACACTATGTGATTTGTTTTAAATCACCCAGGGATAAGACAGGCATTCGACATTTACTGCTTCAAGTGTACCCTGAAAAATGGCGTCAAGTACTCAAATTGTTTTTAAAGCTAACAGCCCGTCCTTTTGGTTATTTTATGTTGGATTTACATCCTGCCTCGGATGACTGTTTTTGCATTTGGAGTCATTTAACAAAAGCAGAGGGAACAACACGCGTTCATACCTTTGACGAAGATATAAATAGCCGTTCTATCTCAAACCAACGCATTCGTCATCATGAAACAAAAAGGAAAAAGAAGAAAAGGTAGACCTGGTGTAGGAAGACAGAGAGGAGGTATTGCTCCTCTGTTAGCAGCAGCTATTCCAGCCTTAGTGAGTGGTGGAAAAGCCGTTGCTTTAGGTGGTTTAGGCGCGGCGGCTAATTATGGCACTCGGAAAGCGTTACGAGCTTTAGAGAAAGAGAAGTATAAAAGGAGGCGTAAACGAATGAAAAAATAAACATCATGACGGGGCGAATGACAAGACAGAGTCATTTCTTAAGAGATGTCTTAAAAGTAGCAAATCAAAATAATCGTCAGCAAAAATTACGTTATGCGAATGCGGATCAAATTAATGCAGTGAGTGAACTGGTGATGAACACGTTGCGTGGGGCTGTACGACCTGGTAGAAAGACGGTCAGTCGTTTAATACCCTATCGTCAATCTCTCCGAGTCATTGCGAATCCTCGTCAGAGTATAAAAAGGCGCAAACATCTGATGACTACACAAAGATGAGCCGGTGCGTGGAAAGAATTAAATCGCTGCTATCACTGCGCTAAAAAACATTATCGTTATTAAGTCATGAAACGTAAAGTGTTACAACGACTCCTATGCATATTAGATTATGTGCTTCTCATTGCACAAATGATCAAAGAGTTTCAACAAAAACTCAAAGGGAGATGCAGACCCAAACAGATATAAGTGCATGGTTTGACTAGGATGTTCATTTGCCATCATGGACGGTATTTCATCCACACCGATTGAAAACTCTGTGAAATTTTTACGTTTGCGGGATAAATACAAATCTAATCTTTTAGACGATAGCCGCTTAACCAAAGCTGCTGGTTTAGCCGCTCAAAAAGAACTTTTGCTGGAGAGTCCTGCGCCAGATACTTGGAAAGAACCCCGTTTGAAATCCGTGAACCGAGAATTACAACAATGGGTTAAGAAAATTCGTCAGCCAGGAGGAACGTGCGGGATAGGGCAGGATGTTTCCGATAGCGATGATGAGGAGGGAAATTTAGCGGTTGGTCCATTACAGCAATTTATGGGGAACATTTCAAAAATCAGTAAAGCTATAAAAAGGAAAGCAGAACCGGTGACCCCTCATTCAGTGTTACAAACACCTGTAGTTAAACAAACTCCCTCCACCAGTAAAAAACCCAAGTTGACCTTTAAGACCGAATCCAAAGCAAAGCGGTTGTTACCCAAGACCCCTAAAAAAACTCCTTCATCTGGTTACAAGACCCCTAAAAAGAAAAAGACTCCTTCCCCTCCTTCCAGTGTTTTTAGTACAGCGGAAGAAGAAGAAGGCTTTGCTGCTAAATCCCCTTGGAAAAAAGCTCGGGAGAGTATTGAAAAAAAATTTAACGAGGCATCAAAAAGGGCTACAGAAAGAGCCTTAAAGAAACTCGCAACTGCTCCAGGCTGGAAACCGTTTGGGACACCAGCAAAAAGACGATTAGATGGCAAGGATTGGTAAAAGGAAGGCTCGCAGAAAAAGACCGCAAAAGGGAAAAAAGCGCGGTCAGCGTGGGGCTGCGTTGGATATTCAAAAATTAATTGAAAAAACAGGCAAAGAGTTTCATTGGCCTAACGCAAGTTACCTTGGTCCAGGGACCCGCCTTCAACAAAGACTGAAGAGGGGTGACCGAGGCATCAATAGATTAGACGAATTAGCGAAAATCCATGACATCGATTATTCCAAAGCTAAAAGTTTAAAGGACAAGTGGAAAGCGGACGATAAAATGATACGCGCTATTACAAACCTCCCAGGGAAGAAAACCAAACAAGAACGGATCGTCAAAGCCATTATGCAGACAAAACGCAAACTTAAGCTGTAATTCTGTTTGTTTTTTTATTCACTTAATAAAAATTTGTTGTTACAATTGAATTGTGTCTTATTCTTTCTTAAAATGCAGTCGAATCAAGCACTGACTATCCGATTGAAATTGAACTAGTGTCCCATTTAATTCTTTGAGCGTGATTTCAACCTCTTCCCAATGATTGTCTTGTACCTCGTAAAAGTTTTCTCGGGTGGGTGAAAACGCATAGCGTTGTCTTCCTTCAGGCGCATAATAGACTTGGCCTAAGGATTGCGTGACGGTCACGCTGTTAGCGGTCACTTTGGCTGAGACTTCCAGGGGTCTGGGGTAGAGGTTTAAGGCATCTTCAAAACTTTGATTGAGGTTAATAAAACGCCAATCGGAGAGAGTACTTAAATGAAGCCAATTGCCAAGTATTTGGGTGGGTTTTCCCGTCTCCAAGGAACTGGCTCCTTTAGTGTGATTGGGGTAGCTATGTACCAAATTTGGTCCCATGCTATCGGCTTGATTAGACTTGGTATTTATCCAATGTAATGTTTCCGCCAACGGTTTGTAGACGTAAATTGAATTGTCCGTATGGCTATGAGTTAAGACGAGTTCCGGTTGCACACCGTCTTTATTCCACGCTAATGTATGCCAACGGGCTGAACTAAACTTAAAACCATCATCCAAACTAGCGTGCGCTGTTTCTTCTATTCTATGTTTCACTGTATTAAAAAAATCCACCCCTTCATGACAGGCGCCTGCTTTTTCCCATTCACGTAAATCACTAGCACTGATATAGCCTTTTTGCGACACACCGGATTGATTTGCTTTTTCAGTCTCAGCCCATAATTCCATTAAATTCACATCGGCACTCTGCAAGTCTTTAAATAGAGACATTTTAGGCAAAATTGCCGAAGCAATTGAGACTTTCCATCCTTCCCCGTGTAATCTTAACCCAGGTTTGACTTTAAACTGATTTGCCACATTACTCACGTATGTTTGGGTGACATCGCTTACGAGGGTTAAGTAAATGTTCGACATGTTTACGAAAAGTAACTTGACCAACCCTGTTCCCTCTATTTATACAAACAGAGACCACACCAATCAATTGTGTCGCGAACTTAGTTTATTAAGCCGTTTTTACCTCCCTTCGATAAAACGTTACAAATCCTAATTTAATTTCAAAAACAAAGCATGCAAAGGGTTCGCGCTTCCAAGCTACTGTACCCCTATAAAAACTACATACAAAAGCTAAAGCGGGTTGGCGCTACCAAGCAAACCGTACCCGCACTATTTTTACAAATCCATTAAAAGTTCCACCTCTGCTCCAAACCAATTGTAGCCATACGGCGTAGAAGAGCGAGTGGCGGGGTCAATCACGCGTTTATCAAAAACCAGCTGATAATGTTTTTTACGTTCCGTGAGCTTGATTTTCTTGGTGACCTGATTGCGTTCAAAAAAATCAGGAATCGTGATCGCCATTCGGCGCGCTTTTTCCAACGGTTCGTCTAACTCTTTTAAAATGTTTTCTTTCATCGTGTAGTAATTTAAGGTTTGTTTTGTCTCATAATTGAGAGAAAACCCACGTACTTTACATTCGACTTTACCTTTCTTCGTCAAGTAGCCATAGTTTTTCGCACCGCCACTGCAAAATTCCACGATCACGTCGCCGTCAAGTTCGTCCGTGAATTGTCCCAAAAAATCTCCCAGCGGGAGCTTGTCTTGACCCCGCTTGGTTTTATAAATGACCGAGTCTGTATCGTAATACAAGACTCGGTCACCTAAAAAATCAAGGGCATCGTAAAGCTTGAGGCGAGCCAGCGAAGTCGTGAAGGCCGCGATGAACACGTTTTGCTTGAACGAACGCTGGTATTCGTCTTCCGCTTTGGTCACCACCAACTCCATGACATCTTCAGAGCAGATACGTACACTGTGAATCTCATTCACCGGGTCTTCTAGCAGCTGAAACAACTGTGAGGGTTGGGTGATGCAGTGCGTCACAGGCTTGTTCTGTCGCTCACCAAATTTCCCCCATAAGCTGAAAAAGAAAAAAGTAATGTTATTGATTTCTTAGTATGGTCCGCAGATTATAATTTTACAGTCTGCATTGCTCCTTACAAAGTCTAAAACATTTCACGAATTGAAATGTACAGTAAAACACTGCAATGTAAGTTTAAAATCTACACACTTTTTCAACATATTTCCCATACAAAACACCGTAATTTTTGATTTGTAGTGTGCATTCGCGTTTGCAAGGGAGTAATCATTTCACGAATTAAAATTTGCAGTAAAACACTGCAACTAATTTTTCTTAAGTGTAGACTTTGACTGCAACTTAAACAATTTAATATAACTAGTTACCTGTTCAAAAGTAATTTCGCAATGCTTCTTCGGCCCGGATTCACAGCAATCTTTTCAGGATCCAGCTTAATCCCCTCATGTTCTTCATACTTCTTTACGTACTCTGCTTTCTGCTCTGGGGTTTCCACACCTGCAGGCCATCCGGCGCTTTCCTGTTTAAGTTTCAACCAGGTATTCACGTAGCCAGCGAAAAGGCCTTCACGTCTATTTTCTTCGGGGAAGTGCCAGACTTCATGGATCTTTACAATCTGATATCCTTTCTCGACTGCCTTCTGCAATTCTGGTGTGCACCAAGTACCTTTTAGCATTCGCTGTTCTCGGGTGTGACCACACATGTTGGACCGCTCAAGCAATGGTTTTTCTAACTCTTCGGCAACACAAGACCTGCAAAGAGGGAAAGTAAGTTTCCCCCCTGCCCTGACAGGCAGAACGGGGTGGTACAAGCGTTGAGGAGGCAGGATATCGACTTGCGCGAGACCAAAATAATCGTTAATGTTCTGGTTTTCTGGACGAAAGATAATCTGCGGGAATCCCACTGGATATGTTCCATATTTGTTAATACTTGGATACAAGCTTGTATAATCAACATAGCAAATCTCTTCATCTTCAGCGGTTTTTTAGTACAGGGTCGCAGCGCCCGTTCGACCCCCAAAGAACGCATCTCGCGGTTCAAGCGGTGGCACAAATTCAAAGTGTTCCAAGAATTCGGCCAGCTCTGGATCGGTTTCTTTCTGCTTCGCAAAGTCACACCCCCACATTTCAACCACGTTGTATCCAGCGTCACGGAGGATGGCCGTTTTCTTTAGGGTTGCCTCGTAGACTTCTCTCACAGTTCGATCTGGATGGCAGAAGCGCTTCAGGTTTCTTTGCTTCGGGTAACATTTAAAGCATCCGTGAAAGATGCAACCTTGGTACTCGAAGACCGTATTGCTGGCAGCGTGAAAACCATCCACGTTGTAAGTTTGGGCTGGGGTGATGACTTTGGCTTCCCCATTCAATGAATTTCGTACATGCTGAAAAAGAGAAAAAATATATACATTTGTTATTGTTTACTTGACGGTCCGCAGATTATAATTTTTCGATCGTGCATCTTCGTTTGCACAGTAGTAAACATTTCGCATACTGAAAAATACAGTAAAACACTGCATGTTAAATTTTTAAAATGCAGACTTTTTCAACATAATTCCCATACAAAACACTGTAATTTTTTATTTGTAGCGTGCATAGACCATTGCACCGTAGTAAACATTTCACGAAATGATATTTGCGGTAAAACACTGCAACTAATTTTTCTTAAGTGTAGACTTTGACTGCAACTTAAATTCTTAAGTGTGTAAAAGACTAGTTACCTGAATGCCGCCGCCAATCTTGGCATTTTGAAATTCTAACCACTGCAGGGCTTCCACACTCTGATTCTGCTGGTTGTGGCGCTATCCGCCGAGAGGCTCCAAGGCAATCGTGTACGGCTCCAAAAACTTGGTCTGGAAAACTTTAAACGCCGTACTTGCAATGGTGACACATTCCACCGTAGGGTCTATGCCAGTCAGCTCTACCATTTCACTGGCAAATGTTTCCATGGATTCCGTTAGCACTTGGACATCGCTTTTCAGGTACGCAGATAGTTCTTTTTGGCAATCAAAGATGGCGCCGCTGTTAACTTTTTCTTTGTGCCAAGTTAAAAATTCCTTTCTCCGTTTTTCGTTCATTCGTTCGGGATGGTATTCTTCTGCTTTTGGGTAGCGTCCAACGTAATAAATCTCGTCTTCAGAAATGTAAGAATAAGGGAAGAAACCCTTATGCGCTTCCTTCAAATTAAATGTAGCCGGCAAGCGTTCCAAAGGCATGTTAAAAAAATTAAGAGAATCCCGACAAATCATATTACCACACTGAAACGACAAAAATTTCGCCCCCATACTCAAGACCTTTTCGACTTTGTAACCCTTATCACACAACAACTGCAAAATAAAAGACGAATCAAACCCTCGCATGTTGTGAGCAAACACAAACACTTTCCGTTCTTTCATGTCCGCGGTAACCGTTTTCGCCATCACATCCTTCAACATATCCGATGCCTTGCCTGCTTCGCGGTAGCTACCTTCCACATTCACATATTGCCAGCCCACACGCACATCCTCAAAATCCTTATTTTCATCCAACCCACATTCAAAGTCAATACAACACACCAGCGGGGGCGGTTCTTCGTCCTCTTCTTTTTGACTTTTTTCCGCGGCTTCCGCTTCAACCATGTCTTCCAGAATCGCACGGTCTTCCTCGCTAAAATCGGCTGCTTGGTCCAGAAGATTGCTGAACTCCATTCCAAGCGGTTGAATGTAACACTGATGCTTTGGTAAAACTTTCTTTCGGCAGTTAGGACATTTGTATTCTCCACACACATGCCTCTTTTTCTTGGAAAACTTATAGACTTTACAACACTCCGGACACTTTTTGAATAAACGACATAGTTTTTTCTTGTGAGCGGTAAAACAGTTTTGCCCGTGAAAAGACTGACCGCAATCATTGCAGTAGGCGTTAGCAGACTTTTTTTCTTGAAAATCAGGGCATTCGCCGTTTTTTCTTCGACATTTGTCACAGTTTTGACGAGAACAATTATGATGTTCTGCATCTTCATGATCGTAACCTTTGTTACATTGATGACAGTAATAACTCTTGTTTAGGAGGGCTGGCACACTTTGTAATCCGTGAAAATGTTGTTCTACTTTGAGCAGGCACAGTTTTTTAGGTGCTGAATCAAACGACGGGTCACAATACCAGAGTGCCCCACAGAGTCCTTCAAAGATTTTAATCTGGTATCCTTGAGGACCAAGATGATCTTGCATTCTCTGAATTTCGGGTAAACCGCACAGTCCTTCAGGAACCCCGGTTTCTTGATGCAGTTTGTAGGTAAGATGACCCTGCATTCCACGTCCTTTAGAAATATTTTGATACTGAGGGTCTTGGTCGACAAAGGCTTTGGTGCAAACCAAGGCTCGCGCGAAACACAGTTCATCTTTGTTTTTAATCGTGATCACAGATCTCTTTTTCAGTAACTGCTCAAACGACTTGTTACCAGGCTTGTTTTTGGCTGGTCTTCCGCCACGCTGATGCGTCTTAAAAAAAGACAGTTCAGCGTAAAAATCCCCGCTCGCAGCATCGAAACTTTCCGCTGAGTTAAGCTGTTTAGCCAGTCTTTCTAGCCATTGCCGAGTCAGTGGCGATCCTTGAATCCACTCACTCAGTGGAACTCTCGGGCAGCTGGTCCATGTGTGGGTCCCTGTACTGTGGTGAATAGCCATAGACATCGAATAATCCTGAGGATTGACAATACCATTGCGAGGATCGCGGATAAAATTAATCAAACCTTGATGGAAGGCTTCCGCTATCGCTTCACCTTGGTATTCCCCATTCGGCGGACGTAACTGTTCCAGAGAAAATCGGACTTGCATTTGAATGGCTACACCACGGTGAAAAGAGCGCGGTGCTCTCACTCGCTCCATATTCACAGCAAACAAGGGATTCCCTCCTTGTTGTTCTGCTCGGCGCGCCGCGATTAGCAAATCGCTGTCATCCTCCGAGTCCATTAATTCTTCCCCTTGACTAGTCGTCCAGTCAGGTATTTCCTCCAACAAGGAATCGAGCCCATCGTTCATAAGCGCGCGAATGTATGGATCCATGATACGAAAAACACCGTTTTGCAAAAAGCTCTGCTTAGTAAGACAGTAAAAACTGAATGACGCTTTCAGAGACGCGAATGAGTTAAATGAACTGCGGAGTATGTGTTTTGAATGTCATTAACTTATCCTAAACAAAAGGTTGTCCAAGATTGCCTAATGATCTATTTTCCCTTAGTCAGCTATACTCTTTGTTCTTTTTCTAATTACTTTTCCAACTGATCCCTCAAGACTAAGTCTTTGTTCGTTTTTCTAATTCATTTTTGGCTGAGTCAGCTCTACTCTTTGTTCGTTTTCTAAGGAATTTTGGCTAATTCAGCTTTACTCTTTGTTCGCTTTCTAAGAAATTTTGGTTGATTCAGCTTTAATCTTTTCTTTTTCTTGAGTGTTCATTAAGTTCTAAGAAAACCCCTCCCTGCCTGAGCGTTGACAGATCTCAGTTCATTTCTTTTTCCCAAAGACACAAGTAAATTACACGCAAACTTAACTTTATTTACATTTTTACCTTCCTTCGGTAAAACGGTACAATCACTTTCTTAGTCAATGCAATGAGAGGAACGTGTTTTAACCGCTAGTCGGTTAAAGTCCTTTTCAAAGCACTTTTTTCTTATTTACAAACTGGAACATATCAGATCCCCAATGAATCTGGTCCATTATAAAAAATTGACATGGTAATCTCGAAAGAACCAGGGAAATTCTAACTTTAAGTGTGCGTAGGTTAGCTCAAAACGTTCAATCATTGTTTCAATAGCAGGAAAAAAAGGATTGTCCACAAGCTTTACATCATCGATCGTTACATTTAAAATTGTAATACGAAAATCAGTGGTCTGCCTATTGATTTCGATCCACTCTGTAAAAGGATTTAGCGGCGAAAAACGGATATCTTGCATCACTTTTCTAAAAAAGACCCAAAGATTGGATTACTCTGTGTTCAAGTGCCTGACGTCTTCTTAAAATTCCTGTACCCCTGTATAGCTTAAAGATTTTTCGCCGTTCATGTTCAAAATTAACTCGTTCGTATCGGTCATATTTCATTTGACCGGTTACCGTCAAACAATCAACTCCAATTCTAAAACACTGAGAACAAAATCCTTCATGAAACGAAAGCCATTGGGTCGATCTACAAAAATGACGTTTCTTGATTTGTCGCAAACATTTGCTAAACAGAAAATAAAAACAACAACTTACTCAAATTCTAACCCTAAACGTCTACGAATTGGCGTATAGTAAAAACGCCGAATTAAACGTGCCTCTTCATTTTTATCTACAAATTTCTTTTGCCTTTGCAAACGTAAACCATCTAAAGTTAACTGTGTTGACCTAATTCTTTTACATTGAGAACACAAAAGTTTCTCCGCATTGACGGGAATCCATTCTGTTTTATGACAATACATGGCCCATCTTCGCTGTTTCAACTGATTCAAACAATTTCTAAAATAAAACATCAACAAGCGCGTTTAAAAACACGTTTTTACAGTTCAATCATATAACATTTCGTCTTCACACTAAGCCATATGCAATCTTTTATCCAAAACAGGGATTCCAGAATAGGTCTAAAACAAAACAGGGACTAAAGTAAATCGTCGATTTGTTTCCACATTCGATTTAAAAACGTAACATCACTCGGGTAAATGTCTGAGTTTAAAAACAAGGCTTGGATAAAACACAAATCAGCGTAGACAAACCTGAAATTGACGCGGTGTTGTTGTCTATACTTATTTCTGTCTTCAATGTACTGCCGGGCTTGAAGTTCTTTGGCAATCGGATGACAAGGGACCAGAAACGTCTCAGCCATTAAACCCTTGTTAGGGACAGCTTCCAAGGCAAGTTCATACAAAGTCTTCATCTTTGAGCAATTGGATATCTTGACACTGGGATGAGCAGAGCAAAATGACTTTTTCAAATTCACTCTACCTTTATGCTGTTCATGGGAGATTCACGCTGATTGGTGCGGGGACAATTAAAGTGGAGCGGTAAAAAACCATTTAATTTTTCGCCGTTCTTTTAAGTTTTTGAACCTTCGCGGCAAAAAGTTCGCTGCTCTTTTTAGTTGAACGGCGGGCGGCAAAAACAATAACCCTTTTCGCTCTTTTTCAAGTTTGAGTCTTTTGTGTTGCAATCTGTTTTAAGATGAACCAGAAAAAATTTTATTTTCAACCATGGCTTTGCCATTTGAAACCGAGGGAACGTTCCTGACACAAAAGCAAGCTGATCATATCAACGAGAGGCATGTTTTAAAACATGAACATGTGAGAGCGTCGAAGTTTGAGTCACAAATTGATTTAGTCGATTTGTTAAAGACTGTCTCCGAACTCACCTGGGAAGAAAACAGCGAAGACGTGTCCGTCATACACGAGGGATGGAACGAATATCATGGACGCTTTTATTTGTTCGTGTTTAAACTAAACCGGCAAATTGGTACAGATCCGGAAGGCTTCCCTGCCAAACACATCGCTGTGTATTATTCTGAGAAAGTACCAGGCGAGAAATGGCAAATCATCTCAGCCTACCCATTTAACTGGGCGTTCTATTCACAATTCCTAAGTAGGAAGAACAGATTCCACTAATTGTCTTATGACAAAAACGGTTCTTTTAGGAACCACCACATCAATAAAAGTCATGACCAATATTCAGAAAGACTTCTTTATTTTGTAGTCAACTTTCGTCGGGAACGGGCTTAGCGCAACGCGTTAAGTCTTAGTACTGACGCCAGGTAACTTTAGTTTAAGCTTACAGGTTCAAATCTTTCTTTCTTTCAGGTCTTCTTTTTTCTCTAAGACTCTACGAGTCTTCATGCAAATTCCAAGCGAACATGAATTAACATACAAAACCATTCACTGGAACGCGTTAACTAGACACACACATTCTAGGTGTTCGAGTTTCATCATGAATGATTCGTGGAAATTATCTAAATAATCCACGGATAAGATCGTTTGTTCCAGAATCCTCTCCTTCAGTCTGTATCTTGCTTCGCTTTTGGCTAGGTTCCGATAAACCCTTACGTCTTTTTCGTCGCGCGACATGATTAAACTGTCAACAATTGGTGATTCCCTGATCTTTAGAACGTTCTTGCTCTCGGGCGCCATCTTGAATTTTTAATTTGATTGACAACTGAGAACAATAGCCTTTAAACAATAGCGGCGGCGGCATCCTTTGAGACCACTACTGACGCCTAGTACTACTCACTGTGTAATTGTTATGCTATGGTTACTGCGTAAGTGTGTAAGTAAGTTTACTTTAGTAAGTAGGCACTGTGTAATTGTTATGCTTTGGTTACTGCGTAAGTGTGTAAGTAAGTTTATTTCAGTATTATTAGTGTAATAGTAAGTATGCACTGTGTAATTGTAGTTTTATAGGAAATAAACAGACATATTAAATAAAAAAATAAAAATAAAAAAAATATATATATCAAGAGACTATAAAGGGGACAGAGAGGCCATCCCCCATATACACCCTATTCCATAGGTAATTCGTCTCGAGTTATTTTTAGAATCGGGACAAATTTACCTCGCGCGAGGCGTGGATGTTACGTGGAGGTTTCGCATGACCAAACGCCGTGCAAAACATGTCGGGCGAGAGGCAATGAAAGCGTAAAAAGATCGAGAGCATTCCTGAATATTGAAGCGAAATGAGTCGGCGCTCACCTGGGAAAAAGGAATCGCTGGACTCTTTGACAACCCGTGAAATCAGTTTAACTCGAAGTTGTCGTAACCTCAGTGCTTTAATAAAATGAGAAATTTCGCCGGTCTATTGAAACCGGTCGTTTGTACAATTTAGGGAGTTTAAGATCCAACGACGCGGACGACAACTAGAACATCAAAAAAACAATAGGTTTAATTAGCAAAAAAACAACTTCGCACGTGCAACACACTTTTTTGTTCATTTCTTTCCCGTTTTTGCACGACTACGACGTGAAAATGCCTAATTTCGCATTTTATGGAGGACGTAAATAAGCAACGACGAAATTTTATTTCTCTTTCTGAGCTTGAATATGGTCCCTTGAAATTCAGCTTTAGGAGGGTTCGCCTACAGTTTACAAAGTAGGTGGGTAGGAATAATCGCTATAAAGACTGAAAAAAATAAACATCAAACCAGAAATTGCTCTCTTCAAACTGTTAATTATAAATGATCCTGAGAGAATATTCAGTGTGTTAAGGATTTCCCTGCTCTACTGTTAGCTCTATACAAGAGAGGAAGGGCGAGTCCTTTTTAATTTCGGTTTCGCTGACTCAGCTTTCGCAGAAATCTCGCTGTAGTCGTTTTCGTCGACAAAAGGAATAGCAAAATCGCTCTCCGCGTCTTCCCCCATTTTGTTCTGCGTCATTTCGTGAAGGACGCGTGGCTCTCAGCGTGGGTCATCCACGCGGAACACATTCGCGCTATGTGATTGGCTGTTGTCTAATCCCCCTTGAGATCTGTGGTATTAAAAATAACTCGAGACGAATTACCTATGGAATAGGGTGTATATGGGGGATGCCCTCTCTGTCCCCTTTATAGTCTCTTGTATATGTATTCATAATAGCGGAGCTCTCGCGCGCAAAGCGCGCCAGCGGAGCACCATGGGTAAGAAAATAAAGTAAACTACCCATCCGAGAAAATTTGGTAATCACGTGACCGTACACCGCCCGCCCGAGAGACCGTCCGTCCGCACCACAGGTATATCAATCTAAAATAACTCAATCAACAGGTATGGTAACCCAAATGCAACTCGAGGTTATTTTGGCGGGAAATCACAAAGCCACCGGCGTCTTGTAAAGCAGAGACAACTGAAGAGTCAATAAAGACGAAAACGGAAAGCGAAAATTGTTTTTGTATCCGTGTTGTCTAACGTATTAATAGATAAATTGTCATTTCCACAAATTTGGAATGTAGAGCAAGAGAAAGACAGAGAAAAAGAGAAAGTGGGCGGCAGGCCAGCGAAGCTCAATGAGAAAAAGGGCGACAGGGATTTAAAGCGAGAGATAAAAAACAAAGGAGACATTTTTTTGTTGGAAGAACAACATGAAAAGTTTGTAGCGGCGTTCAAATTAGAAATGCTAGCGGCCACCAATGCAAGGTGAAGATGAGCGGCAGTGAAAAAAAGTGAACGGGAACACGTATGACATTTCCTCCATAAAAGATGTAACTAAGAAGTTTATGGACGTTTCACGTTGTAGTCGTGCAAAACAACGGCAAAGAAATGAACCAAAAAAGTGTGCTGCTCGTGCAAAGTTGCTTTTGCTAATTAGACCTATTGTTATTTTTCACCGTTTTCCGGCGTTGCATGCCTTCGCAGTTTAGCATTACACGATTTTATATTTTGTTTGAACAAACTATAAATATTATCGAGAGCTTCGCTTTTGGCCCTGGCTAAATCTATATATTAACTAACTGCAACTTCTCACCCAAATTGAAATGTGCCGCCGCCCTGTTGCTGTATAGTTTGGCGTTCAGTTCTTCATCTTTACAGCTGACTTTGATTCCTTCCGTGTAGAAGTAAATAGCGTTGTTAAAATTCTTCTCTTTATATTCATCGTCGCCCTCATTTTTGTAGACCTCAGCGATTGCTACAAAATGGAAAATTACAATGATTCTTATATAATTTTGAAACGAAACTTAAGATGCATTACGTCTTGTGCGTTTGGCTTGAGAAATTCTCAGTGTTTTCATCGTTCCTTCCTTAACCTCTACAACTGTTGCGATGAAATTGCTACGTAAGCACATTTTTTTAGAAATTTTGAATAAAATGGCATAAACTCTTCCTTCAGGGTTTTACTGGTTAAAGAAATATTACCCTCACATCTGGAAAAAAGATAGGTAATGGCGTTAGCTTGGCGGAATTTATCTGCTGTCTACGTGATTTCTGGAAATAGGAAATTAACGCTCAGCATGTAGTTCCTCACCTCTTAAATTCTCATCGTCAAACTGAGGTGTTTCCTCAGCGACGGATATGACGTCACCTTCTTTCGCAGCTGTGACTGGATTTCTCGCCATGCTTAAGGATTGATGCAACTGCTAATGAAAATTTTTCCTGCCAGTCGATTCAAGTAGATAATTGTCAGGTGATATTTTATTGTCTTATAGAGAGAGAGTTTGTGATTATTGTATCTTGCGTCTTTTTGAACAAGAACGAGAGGCTTGATGATAAAAACAAATGCAGTTAAAGAAAAATTTTTGTTTGCATATCTATTCATAGAGGACTTCTACCTGAACAGCATGTGTTCGTTGATATGTTGTATAGTACATCTATTTGTTTAGCCCTTTAAAGTTAAGGGAGAAAATGTAAACTTTTATTTGCCAAATTACTGCGGAAAATCGAAAAAAAAAAACGAAATAATGGAATGAAAACCGTGATTGGGATTGCTTAACGTTTGTAGCTGAATAAGGAGAGGGTCTATACTGATTCAAAATTTGAAGATAGTTTATTTTTGGTAAGATAAGGCTTAATTTTTTACAAAATATCTTATAGATACAGTGGAACCCCCTTAATGCGACCACTGTTGGACCATAAAATCCTGGTCGTAATAACGATGTGGTCGCATTAACGGGGTCTTCAAAATAATAAAATGACTCAGTGATTTTTACGTTTGGGTCGTAAAGCGGGGTTCCACTGTACCACCAAAGTCAGTGCTGGAGGAAACACTGCGATGGGCGACATCCCGTCCAGGTGAGGGGGGATAGAATTAATTTCGTACTCGCTTATGCCATAAAAACCGGACATCAGCTCCGGCATGATGAGCCACTTGGCTCGAATGCAGAATTTGCCTACTTTTTATACCTTACCTTCTTGTTTTGACTTCTTTACCCAATCACACCCCCACTGCTGTGACTGCCATGCGTTAAATGACTCATGTCCGGCGTTTATTCAGTATAATATACTACCCAGCAGCTAGGTCACTTGCCAGTTTGGTAGTTAAAGGCCAATACATCAGCAAAGATCTTACCTGCTCTGACTACTTGGAACTACATCTTGCCATGTTGCAGGAAGCCTGCGTAAACAAGGAAAGAAATGTAACATAACAGTACAGACAGCCGAGGAAATTAACCCTTGTCAGTTTTAGTACTTTTCAAACTTTTGTCAGTGTATCTGTCAACCCGATCGATCAGGTTTAATAAATCAGCGGACACGAATAGCAAAAGGTGTTGAAGCGAAACTAAAATTTTCCCCTTTTCCGGGAATTGCTATCAGTCATTACTAGACCTTACCGCTGTATATTTTGTTTTTTTTTTACTTTTTTGCCATCAAAAATGTAATCAGAAGTAAAGCCCATTTAATGAATGAAGGTCAAGAATCTGGAAACATCTTAGAAGTAAGTTCGAAGAATCTTCTTGTCTAGGTTTAACACAAAGTAAACACGTAGTGTGGCTACAATCTCAATCAGGAAGTTTAATTGAATACGTGACTTTGGTTTTTCCTTTTTTCTCGAGAATAATTACCCTCAAAGTGTTTTCCTAACTCTACTCTGTCACACTTAATTGCTATAGTTTCTTGACTAAACTCTTAATTCTATCTGATGAACTATTATAATGTTGTGTCTTCTTTCGTTTTTCTTCCCCTTTTCTACCACTTGATCTTAAGAGATCTGATCTTCATAATCTAATAAAACACGAAGATAACTCTGTTGTGGGCACGACGCATCCTCCCTTCGGTTTTTAACAAGCCTGTGGCTCAAACCAAGTAACAGGACTGATCGATGCGACAAGTTAAAGTCAATTTTTTAACTTTTAAACCAAGTAGAGCAAAGTCTAAGTTACACCCACGATGTTTTTGCATATGATTAATTTGTCTACTTTTAAACCATGACATGCCGAGAACCGTTATATAAACCGAAACTAGAATATGTATCGACCAACAACCGTTGCAGATGGCCGATTTTATCATTAAGATGATGTGAATTATTGTTTCCGGAGATTATTCTCCTTAATGCATTTGACAGAGAAGGATTTTGCGCAATTTTGTTACTAGTCAATACCGAAAAACATGACAAAACAGGAGACGCTTAGACCAAGAAGTCCCGACCTCGCCTAATAAACTTCATATAGCTGACCATGATAGTTTGCTGATTGTGCGATATCATCCTACATATTGGTTGGAATCTTTCAGCCGATTTCCTAATGCTTTACACCTAACACTGGTGAACACTACGTAAATCGTTTGCTGTAATTCCGTATTCCATAAAGGAACGGCGCCCTACACAAACAGATTACAGTGATCTTACCTCAGTTGATTTCCCATTGGGCAACAAACGTAACGGCCCTTTAACTAGCCCCCTAAGGTATCTCTTGAAACGTTGATGACGAGTCTATGAAGAACTTGCAAAGCTTTGTTTCCGACGATCTGAATATAGAAGCAATGGACAGCTTTTTTACACTGCTTTTAGCATATTAACGAGGGTTTTTTCCCTTTTTCCGCCTCGTTACCATTTCTAGTACGTCCTGAAGTTGATATTAATAGTAACGTTACGATCTCCGGCTAATTAAAAGGAGTATAATCAGCATTAAGAATATATCTGCCAACTGAACAGATTAATTTCCCTTATACATTATTATATCCATTTTGAAAACACTGGTGATCCCTGCAATCTGATTGGCTCCCAGAAATGTGATTCATTCACTAATCACCTTATTTTTCGCTCTAAATCACATCTGTTCCAAATCGCGTCATATCTGTTTTTAATCGCACCACTATTGCTTTGTATCGCATCATTTCTGTTTCGAATACAAAATGACATGTAAAAGCCTTTTTGTTTCCGCTTTTCAACAACTTTAAAATCGGCTACTTGATCAATGAAATATTGGTACTAACTGAATTCTGCGATTTCAAAATGGCTGTAATAACGTGGTAATTGAACTTCGTGTCGTGCAATTTTGGTCTGAAATCAAACTTGTGATCTCAAATTGAACTCGCGCTGCGGGCTCGTCCGATTTTGAAATCACGCGTATGATTACCTATACAAATTGCACTCCACTCATTTAAATTACCGTTATTAATCGTTGAGAAACAGAGTTAGCTACAGGGATTAAAAGAGTCAGTGTTACGGTTGAAACAGGCAAGTGACAGAATCGAGAACCATGGGGGCAACCTGTTTCGAGTCAAAATCATCAAGGACTTCGACTGAGACTAAGAAAAACTCTCCTGACGTCTGTTAGTAAAAGGGCAAAGTCTATGTCTGATGTGTATAGCATAATCAGTAGATTTATCAATTTTGGGATTTCGCCGAAACGAAACTGAAACTACATGAATATGTACTAGGCACCTGCTTTCCTCTTATAGAGCAGTAAAATGGTTGCAGATGCCCACAGTCAAAAGAAGGGGAAATTACTTCTGTGCTTTATTCCTTCATTTTTAGTGCTTTGACTTTGCTTTATATAATATAATTAGTCCTCTCAATGCATTTGGCAGATTTTTGCAGATTTTACTAGTAATGTTTCTGAGAAAAACATTCAGCTGGACAGAGAAGTTTTTATAGATGACCATTCACAAGCCAACCCGTATTGAACATAGCTAGAAGCTTCTTGAAACTAATCACGTTAAAGGTCCGGTCTCCTTATTAAGACAAGTACGTTCGTAAACGGCTCTTGGTTTAAAAAAATGATACTTAGCAGGACATTACCTCAGTTCGCAGCTGATTTATCAAGCAACATACGAAAGCAAGAAGCACACTGGAAGTTACCCTGTTGATATACAGTATCGTGCAAAAAAAAAAATGAAAGCGAAATTCACCGAATTTTGTCTTTGCTCTTTCGAAAATTCGCACACGCGAAATGATAGAGTTTTCTTATGAATGGTATGAGAAAAGGCCAATGAAACAATCACAGAAAACAGGATGCGAGAACAAAGCCTATGCTAGAACCGTCTGCTAAGTGGGAGTGTACCTCCCTGGGTGCCAATCACTGATGCACAGGAGCCCGTTCTATTAACAGCCTTTAAATCTCTGATTGTTACATTAATAATAATCAGGGCCCGGTTCCTCGAAAGATGGTTAAGTTTAACCCAGGATTAAACCAAATTTCAAGCACAGTTTTCTAGTCTAAGAACATGCAACTCGAGGTTACAAAATACTGTTGAGCCTTTGACACGAGATACAATAATGACAACACAAAATGTTACCCTCAGCAATGCATAGGAATGTAAAGTACAAAAACGGAAGAAAATTTTAATCCTGGATTAACGCTAATCGACCTTTCAGGAACCGGACCCTGAAACCATACGTGTACTAGCACTAGTGTTGGAATTGGAGTCATGGAGTTGCATGATTACAACAGTTGCGTTAGTATCAAACTAGCGCAATAAAAGCTAATAAATTTTTGGTCCGCGAACTTCGTCCCTCTTGTTTCCCTCACAGGAATGATACTGCCAGTTGCTATAGCACTTATAAAAATCGCGAGAATTGTTCCAGTTTTTACTTGTAAACTGGGATAGAAATGGATCATTTTAACTCACGTGGCCGGCAGCTATGCAAATTTATTGCGACAAAGAAAGTTTTACATAAGAAAAAGGTTCAACTCCCATAGGATTGGCTTGGGACACCAACATGGCCGCCGTTTAATTGTTTTAGGACACCTTCATGGCCGAAGTGATGTTTATGTGAAAAGGCTATTTACATGTATCACGGCTGATCGTCGATGTTCCAAATAGAATTTTAAGGGGGTCTGGAAACGAAAGGGAAGATCGGGGGTGGGTGAGGTGTGTTGCCAATCCCATTTTCCAACGCAGATGTTTTCCAAGTGCCACTTTTTACAACCACAAGTTTTATAAAACTGCCAGTGCTAACCATATAAGCTCCTTTCTATAGGTAGACGGCGAGCAGTCTCTGAAAGAAGAACGACCGCTCGCGGTCTGTCACAGTATAGGAGGGTCACAATGCAACGGTTTTCTTCTTTCCTTATAAACACTTGTAGTTGACTTGCTTTTTTAACACAATCATTATTTGAAATGTTGTGGTCATATTAGCATCCGTTGCGGCCGGACTTGTCAGTCAAGACTTAGACAGAGAACTCGATATAGGCTATAGAAGGGATTTAGACATTTTATTTGGACTGTCCGCAACGCAGGTCATGGTCATGTTCGTGGCATAAAAATTTTAAAAGTTGTCATAGAAACATTATGTACGTTAAAAAACACCCTCTTTGCTTCAAGTGCTCACGCAACGAACCTAGTTCTGTAACGCTCCCCTTTTGTGCTGTCGAATAGTTGCAATAACTATGTTTAAATACAACTTATTGCTGAGATTAAAAAAATATGGACCAGCTCTTGAGTCAGGCACATTAATTCATGAAAAAATTAAGGTGGTCCTGAACCTGCTACCACTTTTTTTAACCTTTACCAAAAGTTGTATTTTAAATCTCTTATTTAGAATGAGTCCATTTAGGTGACCCGAGTCTTATGAGCATGTGAAGCTAAGATCAACGATGGCCTACCAAAAACCTTGATTACAAAGGGGATAGGAAGAACAATATAAGGCTAATTTTTTTATTATTCTAATGACGAAGAATACAGACTGTATACAAACAAAATTACTAACTTTATTCGCATCTGTAGGAAAAAAATTAAGAGAGATTTGCACCATAGCGGAGATTGTTCCAGATTGACAAATGTTTCCGGGTTTATTCCATTTAGGGTATGCGGATTTGTAGGCGCTAAGTATGCATATCAGTTAACCCGTGTAAATTAAATCTCCGGAGGCCTCGGAGACCCAGGGACAGTCAGTTGGGTCGGGAGGTCGGAAAAGGCATCCCGAAAGTTTTCAAGCATTTCGTTGCGCCTTTTCTCCCGGCTTAATTGACTGTCCCTGGGACTCTGGGGATGGACCAAAACGGGACATAGTTTTAATATCAGATTCACGCATCTGCGCAGAAAGGACGAAACAAATTAAATCCAGCATCAAAATGGCCGTGTTTGTCAAAAGGCGGAAAAATCACCGCTACTTAAATTACCAAACCACGTTTACGGCAAACGTCAGCTTTTAACAAGTGATTACGTTTCCGTTTACTTGTAATTTACTTTATATTATATATCCACGCAAAATCAGGGTAAGTCGTTTCGCGCCAGTTTTATCCGTAATAATAATAATACAATAATAATAATAATAATAGTAATAATAATAACAATAATAAAAATTGGGAACAGTTATCAATTGCTCCTTTCTTCATTTGAGAAATTGTCAAATTGAATCTGACGTTTGCCCTTTGCTGTAAATTAGATTGTCAATCTCCTCTCCCTGCCTGTGTACGGCCGCCTTCTCGTCTTTCCATTTTTCCCGTGGGCGGAGAGCTGCAGCTGTACACAAGCTATGATACCTCTGATATATTTTTTCAGCCCCGGGCAATCGTATCACGGTTAAAAGAAACCTACTGGGAATCATGCATTATCTATGAGCAACCAATTCGTAATTGACCCAGTGAAAAATATCTAAATATAACTAGTCCTTGAATCGTCATTTCGCGATATGTGGGTGGGTCAGTTCTCGCTACTAAAAACACCTCATTCTTAGCGCCACTATATGAAATACCACGCATGGAATTATTGGAAACTCTTTTATCTGTACTTTGCATACTTAAAAATCTAAGAACTTAACTCCTTAAATACTACTGCTAGAAATGTTTTCACCAGTACTATTTTCAACGATATTAACTGTCTAAAAACACTCCGGCTAATCAACTCTTAAAACTTTCACCAAGCTATTATTGACAAAAACCTGCTGAATTACATGTATGATTGAAACCTTTTTAGGCGCAGAACCACCTCGACTACCTACAAGACACAAACTTGAATGACCCTTACCTAATATACGAACAAGAGTCGTTCCAAATTCTCGTGAATACCAATAAACAAATGAGTGCAGACAAAGTTTTGACTTCTAAGCCTCACAAACAAAAAAGATAGATGACATTGCAATAAATAAGCCGACATCCTTCATTAAGTATGATCTTAAACTAGTGCTCAGTTCTTTGTAGTTGCTTTCTACGGTGACATGGATCCTTCATTATTCGCCCCTAAAAGGGAAAAACAGACTGTCAAAGCCTATTTAGTAATGCTAGAGCTACTAGTGTCCCTATATCTGTGGCAACGTTGCTTGCTACGCTATCACCGGAATAATAGAGACTGACTAGATAAAACAGTTAGTTTACAAGACAAAATTACACTAGGTAACTACTAAAATGAAAATATTAATAAATAATTGCATTCAAATTTAAAAAGAGTCAGGTCTTGACAAAAAAATGATTATACCGTGAGGCTAACCGACAGTATAAGTTATTATTGGAAAGAGGGATATACAGTTATGTAAGACCATTTTTCGTGTGCGTACGATGACCGATTTATTCACGACAGGTCAATCACCCATCTTAGAAAACAGTTGAAGACTGCAAATGAGTATCAGACATACAAAAACTTTATAACAGGCTGGTGGTAAAATAATAGAACGTTATATCGACTTCATACTGTAACAAAGCTGCCCGGGGGGGAAGGGGCACTTGGGTATTTTTTGGGTGGGTATGTGCCGCCCGGGACTCCAAATGGGCACCCCGTTCTAAAAAAATTTCCCCTAAAATTGATACCCCGTTCTAGAATTCGCCCTAAAACTGATACCCCGTTCTAGAAATGGGCCAATTTTTTATACTCCGTTCTAAGGTGCAAAGAGTACAACAGCTTGCTGGTTAACGTGTTGAACCGTATTTTTAAAAGCAATCTGTCCTTGAATAATTTCAAATGGCTGCTTACAAAACTGGAGCTTTCGTGCGTTCGAAATATTATACCCCGTTCTAGAAAACGCCTCAGAAATGGATACCCCGTTCTAAACCAGGAGCTTCAAAATCACGACCCCGTTGGGCGGCACATACCCGTATAGGTAACGTATGGGAGTATCCCCCCCCCCCCCCGGGCAAAGCTGGCGAGGGTACCGTAGTGTAATGATTTTTCTTCCCGGTCTTACTACAAAACATGCTTAATTTATTTTCTGTCATTATCATTTCTGTTGAAATGATAGATGAAGGAGAGCGTTCAGGATGATTAACCCTATTCAGACCTGATAATATATGACATCATCATGACTTCATTGCTATTCTTATCGATGATCAGTGTGATAGTTGATTTCGTTACATACACTCGAACCTCCACTAACGGTCACCTCTCCACAACGGCCACTTTTTTTCGGCGGACAGTCCATACATTGACTCTTATTTAAACCTCTCTACAAAGGCCACTTTCTTCTGTCCCCAAGGTGATCGGTGTGGAGGGTTTCAACTGTACCTTCCTATTTTAGAGGAAACAATGATGAAATATGGGCTCGGCCAATAAACTCAACGATATGACGTCATAATGACTTCACAATATGTAAATGTGCCAGTCAAGATATACCTGGATATTGTGAACCGTGGGTACATAAGTGACATTTTTCTAGCGCTACTTATTTACTTATTGTTGGTTTTCACATGACGTCACTAAGATCCAAACTACAAAACTATCGATCCTTCCGAGATTTTACTTTCACGATGCATTAGAGCAGCTGAAAACGAATTGTCATACAAATTTTCGCTTCAAAAGGGTTCTTGGTTTTGTGATAGAGTACGCTTGAATTTCTAATCTTTTGCGTGACGCGGCATTTACATGACGGCCAAGAGAGCTGTCATGTAGGTTAAAAAATGACCTAATTTAGGACATTTTTCTATTTAAACAGTTCATGTATAAGACATGTTACCTCGCCATTGTAGTATCTAGGTGCTTTCACTAAATTCCAACGTGACGTCATCACCAATGAGTACGAATGGGGCCCAGAACCTGACTGCATTAAACTCCTCAGATTCTCTCATGCAGTTCATTGCTTGATTCAAGGCTTCACTGGCACTTTTCCCTATTACAAGCTGCTGATAGAAATTTTTCATGAACTCCAGTGTGGCCTCGTCATCAATCGCCCACAAAGACACCAGAACAGAACGAGCACCAGCACCCAAAAATGCCCGTGCTATACCAACCACACCCTCGGCTTTGATCTGCCCGCGAGCACTATGACAACAACTGAGTACAACCAATCTTGCTCGCATCTGAACACTTAGTACATCTTTCATGGTCAACATAAAATCCATTTCACCATTATTTGGTGCCAAGGCAATTTCACCTGCCTCCATGCTGCCATGCGCAGCGATATGCACCAAAGCAACCGAACCAAGTCGTCCCAACACCTCATACTTTGTGGCTTGTCTTCCAGTCAGAGGAATTGTGCCAAGCATTCTTCCAATCATCTCTACTTCCTTTCTGGCAGATGGCAACTCCTCTAGATTTGTCACCTCTTGCACCCAGGGATCACCTACGAGAAGTACACCAGATTTGAGATGGTAATCTACTGGACAATCCGCAATCATCTTCAAGCTAGTGAGGGATGGAGACACGCGAATTCTGAACGACTTACAAAGGTATTTGGAATTTGAATCCTCGAATGCAGCAAAAGGGGCCAAGCAAAGTTGACCTTCAGGAACGAAAATGAGTTCGCTACCCAAAAACAGATCCTGAATAGGCTCAATGATGATTTCATACAATGTACTTAAGGCACTTTTTTGCAAGTCCAAGTGCTTGGTTTGTCTGTCATCCTGGGCAGATCTTTTAACTTCCAGGCTTTTATCCCTCGCCAGATCAAGGGATCGATCTTCACACCTCAAAGGACCTCTTGCACCAATTTCTTGCAGCACAGCCTGCGAAATAGCCTGAAAGAAAGTTTCAACTTTAGTGGCCGAATTGATTTGCTTCTTTCTTAGTTCAACATCCTTCCCTCTCTGGCAGACCCAAAAGACTAACTCTTTCTCTCCAAAAGCTGTAAATATCGTATTTGGAGGAAGGTACCTAAGCAGTTCATCGACTGTTCTGTTTTCTGTACCTGATCCCGCACCACTCCTTTCGAAGGCATACTTAAGTTCAATAAGATCTTTCAAACCTTGTGCACGTCCTTGCTCGGCAGAAAACAGAGCTCCCTTAACGTTGCCTTCTGCCAACAACAAACGCCAAAGTGCAGTGTATGTTGTCTGGTATTGATCACGTAAGCTTATTTTCCAGTCGTCTTTCAATTCAAGACGGTCTCTGATATTATTAAACAACAAAATAACTTGCTGGTAATAGTCAATAGCCTTTGGAACTTGGCCTAGTGATTCAAAGGATTTACCAAGATCTGAACACGCTTTTCCCTCGTTTAACGTGTCACCCAATTCCTGTGCAATTTTCAGGCAACGTGTTTGGTAGTCTATAGCTAAAGTTGGGTCTCCCATACTTCTATAGGCGACGCCAAGATTACCATACGCCAATCCTTCTCCCAATCTGTCGCCCAATTCTTTCGAAATTTTCAGATGCCATTCATTATAGTCTATGGCTGTTATAAAATCTCCGAGACCAAGATACGAGCTGCCAAGTTGGCCGTACGCCTTTCCTTCTCCCCATTTATTACCCAGTTCTTTTGCAATTTTCAGGCAACGTTCATGGCAATCTATGGCTGTTTTTAGATCTCCTAGATGGTCATAGGCGATTCCAAGGTTACTATACGCATTTTCTACTTCCGTTTTGTCACCTAGTTCTTTTGCAACTTCTAGATGACGTTCAATGTATTTTATGGCTGTTTCAAAATCTCCCAGACTGAGATGGGCACTGCCAAGGTTTCCATAAGCCTTTCCTTCTCCTGATCTCTCACCCAGTTCTTTTGTGATTTTAAGATGACGTTCTTGATAGTCTATGGCTGTCTTGAAATCTCCCAGACTGTGATAGGAGATACCAAGATTGGCATAGGCTGCGCCTTCCCCTGATCTGTCACCTAATTCCTTTGCAATTTCCAGGCGACGTTCATGGTAAGCCACGGCTGTTTTAAAATCTCCTTGACTTTGATGGGCGCATCCAAGATTGCTATACGCAATTCCTTCTCCTGATCTGTCACCCAGTTCTTTCTCAATGTTCAGATGCCTTTCAAGGTAGCCGATAGCTGTTTTAAAATCTCCCAGACTGCGATGGGTATTGCCGAGGTTGCAATAAGCCTTTCCTTCCCCTGATCTGTTACCTTGTTCTTTCGCGATTTTCAGATGGCATTCGTGGTACTTCATGGCTGTCTTAATATCTCCCAACGTGCAATGAGAGACGCCAAGATTGCCATAAGCTGCTCCTTCTCCCGATCTGTCCCCTAGCTCTTGTGCAATTTTCAGTTCACGTTCATGGTAGTCTAAGGCTGTTTTAAAATTTCCTAGACTGTGGTGGGCGCCTCCAATATTCCCACATGATGCCCCTTCTGCTGATCTGTCACCCAATTCCTTTGCAATCTTAAGGTGACATTCATAATAGTGTATAGCTGTCTTAAAATCTCCTAAACGTTCATGAGCGTTTCCAAGATTGCTATACGCAGCTCCTTCTCCCGATCTGTCACCCAATGTTTTAGTCATTTTCAAGCAACGATCATAATAGTCTATGGCAGTTTTAAAATCTTTTAGTTTGCGATGGGCGCTTCCAAGATTGTTATATGCTGCTTCTTCTCCTTTTTTGTCACCCAACTCTCTCGTTCTTTGAAGGCGACGTTCATAGTAGTGAATGGCTGTCTTATAGTCTCCTAAATTTACATAGGCGTATCCAAGATTGTTATAAGCTGCTCCTTCTCCCGATCTGTCGCCCAGTGTTTTCGTCATTTTTAGGAAACTTTCATAGAAGTCTATGGCTGTTTTTACATCTCCCAGATTGCGATGCGCGTTACCAAGACTGCAATACGCTGCTCCTTCTTCCCATCTGTCACCCAGTTCTTTTGAAATCTTAAGGCGACATTCATGGCAGTCAATGGCTGTTTTAAAACCTCCCAGCTTGCGATGGGCGATGCCAAGATTGCCATAGGCCTTTGCTTCTCTCGATCTGTCACCCAGTTCTTTCGCAATTTTTAGATAACGTTCATAGTTGTCTATTGCTGATTTTAAATCTCCCAGATTGAGATAGATGCTGCCAAGACTGTCATACACCACTCCCTCTGCCAATCTGTCGCCTAGTTCTTTGGCAATTCTTAGACAACGTTCAAGGTTGCCTATTGCTGTATCAAAACCTCCCATATGGCTATGGGGAAGACCAACTGTGTCATACTCCTTTCCCTCTCTCGATCTGTCATCAAAGTTGTCAATTCCAGCTTTGTATGTCCCCTTCGTGTCAATTTTCTGTAAAACAAATTACGTACAATGCAAGGAAATTACACGTCAATGTTACACTACATTGCTTAATAAAATATTGTTTATCCGCCCCACTATGCTGTGAGACACCTTTTAGGCAGTTTCTTATTGTCTTTCAAATTCAGCTAAAGGTGGTTTAAAACGTTGCAAGGGTAAGTAGTCTTTAAATTCTTTAGTGAAAAAATAGATTCTACAAAAACTTAGAAACTGAATGGCATATCAATAAATATTTCAGATAAAGTAGGCCCTGTCATTAGCCTTAGCTCACGCTAAGTTTAATCTATCGATTCTTTGCATTGTCAGATTAACTGACGATTGGGCCGCGGACGTTTGCGTTTTACTGAGACGCAATGAATTTCAGGATAAAAAAAATGTACTTGAGGCCATGAATTTGCATCCCTTTACAGACTCAGATTTTTTTGTCCAGTACTCGTAACATGATGTGAAGATGTGATTTTTCTAGATAAAAAATGAAAAAGGGCGACAGTTTTTGTTTCCCATGAATCTTGATGTTCCCCATGGCAAGGAGAAACCAAACGGACCAATAAAATTCGTAAATTTGAGGGCTGTTTCCTGAGAGGTCACGTACGTTTAAACGGTTTCAAAGTTTTCAACGGTTGCATAGTTGAACCTTGAATTTTATTGAGAATCTTTTGTTTTCAAAAAGGCGTTGTGATTGAATAATCTTCTTCCAAGTGCCCTGGCCCGAGAAGTAGCTTTGTACAATGGTGTCATAATGCGGTCTGTAACTTTACAATCAGAGTTTGTAGCGTGAAGGTCTGACCTGTTCAACTTTATAAATTAAACAACAGTGTACTTGATGGTCACAAGTGCGGTAATTAGGTAGAAATTCTCACCACGTTGTTTTTACTTCCGCTCAGTGCTTTACTTTGTTTTGAAAGTTACTAAAGAGAATGAGCCCCAAACAGAAATCGGAGAAGCTACCGATTATAGTAAACATTTTTTTTGTGAGGGAACAGTCGGGATTAGTTTGGAGCATGTACTCTTAGCGGTCACATTTCGATATATGACATCCCGCGTCTACAGGGAAAGATATCCCTGCACGTACCATGGTGAATTACTTAATGCAACTTACGCCGTCCGGTTAGACACGCAGCCAGTCGGAGCTCTTTTATTGAAAAAAAAAAATACATGTTTTTCCAAAGAGAAAGCCTGAGGCCACCCCGTTTCATCGCAATTCCGTGCTTCGTTCGGCTTGCATGGCGTGTGTGTTCTTATTGTAGCAGAGGCAAAACCTTACAGTAACGCGTTTGCCTTCTTTGCTAAGATTTACAGAGAGTTTTGGTTGAATGCTGAAATTTATACGCCCCCCGACCCTATGACAGTCAGTCAAGAACACTGGGAAAAAGCAAACAAGAGCAAAATCGATCATATACTTTTTCAGTTTCTTGCTTGATTATCAAGGGTTTCCGCATCAATTTTGTTCAATGTCAAGTTTAAAATGAGGATAGGCTTTCAATGAAGGCTGACTGTTCTGTTCTGACTGTTCTTGCCTGACTATTCTGACACTGAGATTTGATTGAGGACGATATGGATCTCTTGACGGCCTAGAAGTATCAATTAGCATATTTTTAGTTTCTTTGCGCTTGTCAAATTTACGAGAATAAACACCTCTATCTTTTAAACGCCTCCTATATCTATTATATCTTTTACGGTAACAAGCTGGAATAGCAGCAGTGCAAAAAGGAAAAGTTATTAAACTAATGGATGACTGCAAATTAAAGGGTACGTTGTTCTAGACTTAGGGAGGGCAAGGACAGAAAATTCCTTGCACCTGGTGTACTTAGCACTAACCTGTCAGGAACCTTAGAAGGGGGTAATTTTTCGATTGAGGGGAATCAACGCGAGGCTTCTCGTTGGCTTTTCCGACGATTTTCTCAATTTTCATGCCTATCGAGCAATTTTTTCTGACTGAATATCTTCAGGTCTTTTTCTGTTTTTACTTATGTTTACCACGTAATAAAAATTTAATATCGAGAGAACTGGCTATCTTCCTTTCAAACGTATTAAAATTAATGTACAGAACATGAAAGATACAATCACTTACTTCATAGATCTAGAAATGCAAAATGAAAGGAATTTGATTCAATTCGATTTGCAATTAAAAAGTAAAGCTGACCAGTTAACAAGTCCAAAAATTATTGAAAATGTCCGTGTTTGTTAACGTAAACATGAGGATGAAGCCTTTGATTAACACCTAAGATAAAAGATACGTTCCTTGAGTAGTTGACCCAGCTATGTGTGCAGAGACGCCTTTCCAAGTGTTTGTTTCACTGGTCGAAACTGATTGCTGGGTATCCATGGCAGTCGCCAACAACGAAGCATAAATTTAATTTTTTTTTCATCCTTACCTTTTCTTGGTGGCTTCCTTGCAGTTTGCTTTTCTCTTTCATAGACCAGCTTCGAATTCCCAACAACTTCTGGTTATTCGGGTCAATCTTTCATGAGTTAAATTGTTCAGTTAACTGTCTTATACTAAATAGAAAAATTGCAAAGCTACCTGAAATATTTCTAATTAGTCATATAACCCCAATAGTGTCTCTGATTGCAAATTACTTTATAATAATATGTTTTTGTGTAGCAGCGTCCCGATTATCAAAATTATGATTGTTAATTTGAGAAGGGGATACATTTTCTTGCCTAGGGTGCCTCGTGTAAAGGAAAAGGATATTCGTAATACAAAAAAGGGCAATCTCTACTGGCAAGCAGCCGATTGACATACTTGCTTGGTCATTACTGGTCATTTTTATAAGAAACTGTAACTTTCGTAAGAAAGGGGCTGATTTCATGAGCCTAGCTAGTACGGTATGTCGAGATCACGGTCCGATAATTAACACAAAATTAATGAATTCGTGATTACAGGACAACTGGACCATCCTTGAAACTGGTATTGTGATGCTGTTATGCCATGCACGATATAGGGACCAAAGTTTTGACGCGCTTCACATGTAACAGTGTTACATGTTACACAGGGTAAAACGTCGTACACACGCGCACGTTTACAGACGGTATTACACATGAGTCTCACAGTTTGTTTACGAGGTGTTCCACGAAGTTACAAAGTTTTACATGGTGTTACACGATGTTCGAGGGTGTTACACTGTGTTACATAACGTTCCAGGGTGTTATATGTTGCTTCACGGTGTTACAGGGTGTTACAGGGTGCTATACGGTGTTACATGGTGTTTCACGGTGTTAAAGGTAGCTACACAGTGTTACATGGTGTTTCACGGTGTTAAAGGGTGCTACACGGTGTTACACGGTGTTTCAGGGTGTTACAGTGGCGGATTCAGGGGTAGGGGCCCGGGGGACCGTCCCCCCTTTTTTTTCAGACCAGACTGAGATCCGACGGGCAGAAAATGGCTTTTTTTGGGAGACAGCCTCCCCAACTTTATCTCAAGGTCTGGATCCGCAACTGTGTTATATTGTGTTACACGGTCTTAAAGGATGCTACACGGTGGCATATGGTGTTACACAGTGATACTTAACAATTATTCCGAAGGCCGAATGGGCTATTGACTCAGAGGCCATGAGGGCGAGAGGAATAATTGTTTTAGTAAAATCCAACTGGTTGGTCAAAAATATCGAGAATAAAAAAACTTTAGCTAGTTAAAGCTAGACTTTAATCATTTTTTGCCGCCAAAAAGCCCGTGCTTTTCGCTACTAGTGGGCTATAACATATTGCCTAGAAGTAGCTCAACCAATCAGAACGCAGCATTGATAATAGACCACTAGTTGGATTTAACTAAATGGTGTTATACAGTGATACATTGTCTTACACGGTGTTAAAGGGTGCTGCACGGTGTGACATGGTGTTACATGGTGCTACACGGTGTTAAAGAGTGCTGCACGGTGTGACATGGTGTTACATGGTGCTACACGGTGTTAAAGGGTGCTGCACGGTGTGACATGGTTTTACATGGTGCTACACGGTGTTTAAGGTTGTTGCACGGTGTGACATGGTGTTACATGGTGCTACACGGTGTTAAAGGGTGCTGCACGGTGTGACATGGTGTTAAAGGGTGCTGCACGGTGTGACATGGTTTTACATGGTGCTACACGGTGTTTAAGGTTGTTGCACGGTGTGACATGGTGTTACATGGTGCTACACGGTGTTAAAGGGTGCTGCACGGTGTGACATGGTGTTACATGGTGCTACATGGTGTTTAAGGGTGCTACACGGTGTTTAAGGGTGCTACACGGAGGTACGCGGTGTTACAGGGTGTTAGACAGTGTTACATGGTGTTAAAGGGTGTAACATGGTGTTACAGGGTGCTACACGGTGGAACATGGTGTTACAAGGTGTTACAGGGTTTTACATGGTATTACACGGTGTTATAAGGTGTTACACGGTGTTAGAGGGTGTTACACTGTGTTACATAGAGCGGTTTTCACTTGACTGTCGTAAAACCAAAACCAAAGTAAATACACTAGCCAACCAAAGGGCGTAGTAAAACCAAAACCAAAACCAAAACCAATCCCTTTCGACAGTCAAGTGAAAACCGCTCTAATGCTACAGGGTGTTACATAGTGTTACATGTCTTTACATTGTGTTACACGAAGTTACATTGTGTTACACGAAGTTACAGGGTGTTACAGACTGCCACACGGGGGTTGCACGGTGCTACATGGTGTTACAAGATGCTACAGGGTGTTATATGGTGTTACAGGGTGTTATATAATGTTACACAGGGTTATATACTGTTACACGGTGTTAAAGGGTGCTAAACGGTGGCCTATGGTGTTTCACGGTGTTACAGTGTTTTCGAGGACGTGGGTACTACAGGGTGCTACGTTGTGTCACAGGATGTTACAGGCTGTTACACGGTGTTACATGGTGTTACAGGGTCTTACACGGTAGTACTTGGTGTTACATGGTGTTGCACGGCGTTAAAGGGTGCTTCATGGTGGTACATTAAAAAACAAAAAATTTGCTCAGCTGACAGTCCAGGAATTCTGGCAGCTTTAAAAGACGTCAGGTACCCTAGTTGGACAATTCTTCAACGAAATTCGCAGCCGAAAAAAGTTCGGGGTTGTCCAACTCATCAAGTGATCGACGAGATCGCTCAGACGCTATTTCGTTTGGTACTTAGTACCAGCGCATATCCCCGCGTAACACCAGTAACACATGTAGCAGTGTTAAAGGCCCATGTTCACCAAATCGGCTTTGCGCGCTTGTGTTTTTGTTTTGAAACGCTTCTTTTGTCAAATGCAGTGTTTTGATTGGCTTCCACTTTTGAGGAGCGTTGCGTGACGATACTAAAAACGACTGCGAGGGAGACTAGCTTTCTTGAGAGACAGTATCAAAGAAGCAAGTAAGACTTAAATTCTTTCCCAAATGGAGGAAGATTATCGCCGACTTCGTTAAATGTCATCGGAGAAAGTAGTTCAACATTTAAAATGGTAGTTAATGCGTATGGATGCTTTGTTGAGTCCGATGAACAAAACGAAGATCATAAAATTACGAAACGTCTAAGCTCCAGGTGAGATTTTCTTGAATAATAATAATAATAATAATAATTTTATTTATATAGCGCTAAAATCCAATAATTGTCCAAAGCGCTACCTAATTACAAAAAAGAATATATATATAAAAAAAAAAAAATTATAAAATATCTACAATATACAATATAATTCAAATATAGCCTAAGTTATCTACTATATAAATCAAAAACATCTTAAAACAAAAGGAATCTCATAACCTATATGCTAACTTAAATAAAAAAGTTTTAAGGGATTGCTTAAAAGTTGCCACTGAAGCACATTTCCTAATCTCTAGAGGTAAATCGTTCCACAATTTAGGTCCTGCAATAGAGAAAGCTCTGTCTCCATATGTTTTCAATCTGCTTCTTGGAACCACTAAATATTCTTTACATGAAGAACGCAATGACCTAGAGTATGTTTTAAAATTCAAAAGGTCAGAAATATAAGAAGGTGCAAGGCCATGAAGGGCCTTGTATACCAATAAAAGGACTTTAAAAGTTATTCTAAACTCAACTGGTAACCAATGAAGATTAATTAAAATATAGGAGTTATATGAACATGCTTCGGTGTCAGTGTGACAACACGAGCTGCAGCATTCTGAACTGCCTGTAGTCTAGCTAACAGATACTTAGGAAGGCCATGTAATAAGGAATTACAGTGATCAAGTTTCGAACTAATAAATGCATGGACTAAGATTTCACATGTATCTTGGCTTAAGTACTTGCGGATTTTAGCAATATTTCTCAAATAATAGAATGATGATTTACAAATGTTCTTAATGTGCTCCTCAAAACTAAATATGCTATCAAACTGAACCCCTAAATTACGAACAGAGTCACGAGGTGCAATGCACTCAGAACCAACAGTAATGTGACCGATGTCAGGCATAGGATGGAATCTGGAACTGATGACTACAAGGTCCGTTTTGTCCTGGTTCAGTTTAAGATAGTTTCTTATCATCCATTCATCAATGTCCCTCACACAGCATTCCACCCTCAACTTCACTTGTTGGATGTCATTCAAGCTGGTAGATTTAAAGGTAATATATAATTGGGTGTCGCCAGCATATAGAAGCCCGATTCGACTGTGAAATGTTTTGATTCCTCAGTCTATTAGTTTGCGTTAATTTTTAGGAAGCTTAGGTATGTGTTGTCGAAAGAATGAGCGAGAAGTTGTGTTTGTAAAGCGTCGAATCAGCACTGAGTACAAGTCTTGTCGCTGTAATCGCTGTCACACTTTCTTTAGGTTTTGCTAATGATTGGTTTACTAATAATAGTTTTCTCTGCTTTAGAGATTTAATCGTGATACGCCAGACGAGAAGTTTACGTTAAGGATATCACTCGCTTCATAGGTTAACTGAAATTAAATAAAGCATTGTTCATGTTAGATTGACTCGCTTGTTTTTCTTTCAACTGATTTCAACGGGACCTTTGTTTACAATTGAACATTCCATGTAGAAGGAACTCGGCAAACACGCTGTCTGTAGAATTTGCAGCCAAGAGCTTCTTTCCCATCTCTCCAAAGATTAAAAAAACGGATTTACAGAGACGAATGTACTTCGGCGACCCCCGTCGACGCGGTCTTTCAAGCGTACGTTTCGATGGCGCCGACATCGAAAGTAATGCAGTGAAACAAACACTCATAGAAACAAAAAGGCTTGATACCAGACCAAAATATCCAAAAAGATGTAAAGAAAAATACCAAAAAAACCTGTCTAGGCTTTCTTTTAAACCAGATTTAGCGAACTGTGGAAGATTAACAAAGATTGACTCTACACACTGAAGGCTGCAGCGATTTTCAACTACGCGAAATGTTTTTCTCTGAAGTATAGGGCGCGCAATGCATCTAGGGTGAACATGGGCCTTTAAGAAAAGAGGCCTCGGAAATTTAATCCCTAAATTGGGCAGCATGTGCATGTCATGATCCCGACCTAACCGGGCTAAAAATTCGCGACTTTTTTGTGTAATAAAGTTGCGTTCTCCCATGGAAGTAGTCTTTTGTCTTCTGGTTAATTCTTCCATTTTTCTTGTACCAAAGCCTTGAAATACGCTTTGTTTCGATTCAGTTTCGTTAAGTCTTAGGAACCGATTCTAGGGGCGAGAAGGCTAGGCGCGCGGTGTTTTCTCTAAAACGGGCGGCGGCGACCGCGCTCAGGATTTGAAGAGAACTTTTGGTTAAGGAAATTGACTCCAAATGAAAATTATTTTGACTATCAACTTTCGGAAAGGATACTGCTAATCCTTTATTACACCAAGTGATGGCTTCGTCAAACTTTTTCAATTGAACGCAGGCACTTGCACCTGTAAATACACAAAGCACAGCTTAGCTCCAACACACATTTTATGTATTTAATGCTGAGTATGTTGTTTGTTGTTTCAGGGGAAGGACTTTTTGAAGATTTACGTGGGTGATGAAAGTTTCGGGGAAACTACGCGAAAAAAATCATGTACAAGGAACAGTCAATGCGCATGATCCTTTCAATTGCCCTGCCAACATTACATCTACTGCGCATTTTTTTGTAGCGATGACTGCGTAGTTTTACAAACATTATATTATGATATCACATGCTACCATGTTATAAACAGCGGCAACAGCTTAAGTGGAAGCTTGTGATAGAGAAGAGATATAAGCTGACTAAACCTATTGTACACCAGACCGATCAGAGAGTGAAAGAATCAATAGTTAATACAGCTGCAACTGAACGTTAAAACAGTACTAGGAGAACATCACATTTGTTGTCAAGGGAGGGAAATTAGGACATCGTTAACAACTCGGTGAAGTAGAGTGGCTCTTCGTTACGTTGACTGGTGTGTTGGAGGAGAGTTTACCTACGTGAAACGGAGTATATTTTACAAAGTTCAGAAATCTTTGATATTGTAATGAAACATTCGGTTTCCATGGTTACAGCTCGTTTGGTTAGCTACATCCTTTTCGATGGCTAATTAACTTGGAAAGAAATTTCAGGGGCGGATCAAGGTATTTTTGCTCAGAAGGGTCCAACCTGAACACCCAGTTGAAGCCAGTAACTTCCATCCTTCTACGTCGTTACACATTGTTTATTTTATTTTTTTTTTTACCACAGTACATGTGAACACGAAACCGTTCAACTCACAAAAATCAATCGCCTCTTGTGTTAAAATTGGTAAATGATGAACTCTCTCTGTTCAGATTTAATTAAAACTGATCAAGTCCCACGGTTAAAAGGCAACATGAAAAAGCATTAGTTCTGTTTCTCAGCCAGGAAGTGGAAGTTGTATGCGACAATTCAGGACCATGCAGGGGTAACTGTTTCAGTCTTATAGCAGCTAGTTGGCTTAGTAGTTGATCAGTCGGATATATTGAGGGGATCCACACCCCAAAGACCCTCCCCCCTGGATTCGTCACTGAATTTTGACGACGGGACTATAGCTAACTTACCTCGCACAAAAGCTTTCAAGAAAGATGGTCGTAAGCCCACGGCAATTTTTGTATCATCCAGTGTTTCAGTGTAATTACCTGTGAAAGAATGAATGTAAAAAGACGATAGAACCATTTGAACACAGTACTCACATAATCACTGCTAATATTCATAGCAGTTGTTACACTTCCCGGCCCCCAAAACAATCCGATAGGAAAAAGAAATTAAGGATATTTAAGACAACTAACAGCAACTTCTCACCCAAATTAAAACGTGCCGCCGCCCTATTGCTGTACAGTATGGCGTTCAGTTCTTCATCTTTACAGCTCACTTTAATTCCTTCCGTGTAGAATTGAATGGCGTTTTTAAAATTGTTCTTCTTGTACTCATCGTTGCCTTCACTTTTGTAGACCTCAGCGATTGCTACAATAAAAATAAAAATAATCATAATAATCATAATCAATTGCGCTTCACAGTAGACCGCGAGCGGTCGTCCTTCTTCCCTCATTGCCTCGTGCGGTGAGCGAAATAGTAAAATTACGTAAATTAATGGTAAAAAGGAGGAGAGATTGGGGCGGAGAGAGGACTCTTATTTTTTTCTTCCCTCGTGCTTCCGCCCTCGTTCCTCGTGGCTTCCATTCGCCGCTGTAACTCAAAACCCGGAGTAGTCAATCGATAAAAATCGGTATCGAATTATTAATCGATAAATCGATAAAAATCGGTAAATCTGATTTGATTCATATCGATTGTATCGATCAATCGGTAGAAAACGATGACACTCGTTTCGTTCATCGATTTATCTTGCTTTTTACCGATTTCATCGATTTGTATCGGAAAATAAATCAGTTCTTCCGTTCATCAAAAAATAAAAACTGAATTCATGAAAACAGTAAATTTGTTGACAATTGAGTTGCAATTGAGAGTCGAAAGATCAAACAATTACCCTCACTTTCTTTTAAAAAAAAGGTTTAAAATCTTCCTCTGATGGCTGATATTGGCCAGGTTTAAAGGCGCCCAATTTTTCACGATTTAGACCTGCCACCCTTTCAAAATAACGTCGGTGTAGTTCCGGGTGTAGTTGCATCCCGGAGGAGCCAGTAAAATCGTTAGCAATCAAGTGATTTTTATCGATTGATAACGGAAAACGGTGAAAATCTATCTGGGGTAAGCTGAATTTAGTCCAAAACCGGCCCCTTCGACTCGAGGGGATTTCTGAAATTCAGGGTAGGAGATCTTTATCTAAGGTTGTTTTTCTCGTGATACTTGCCAGCGAGAACTAGATGTAATTAAACCGAACCGTTTTTGTTATTTTGTATAAAGTGAAAGGTTTCAGAGAAAAACTTGTGTGTGTAATAGTGTCCACATTTTCCGGTTTGTTGATCAGTTGTTACTCGTGGATGTGCTATCTAACTTATGCCAAAAAACGACCACAAAGGCTGGCTTCTGTTAGAAATCGTTAAAATCATAGAAAATCGATAATATCGATTTGACACAGGAATTTAGTTTATCGATTTTCACCGATTTCCGTTATCAATCGATAAAAATCACTTGAATGTAACCGAAAATGTCCTGAAAAGACTTGGGACAATAAAAATATTTTCAGTTTAATTTTAAAACATGATAGACTCGTGGTCGTCCTTATGTCATGTAGTAGGTTGTTCCACAACTTGGGGGCAGCGAACATAAAAGCTCAATTACCAAGGGTCTTTGATGATTTCAGTGGAGGAAAGCGGAGTAAGGTTCCATCAAACAAACAAGAGAAGAAAGATGAGAAGGAGCCATATACTTAAAATCTTAAAAGTAATTAAAATTCACTTAAAATCGATGTTTTGCCTCAGAGGTAGCCAGTGCAAATCCCTTAATATTGGTGTAATTAATGTAAGTGACAGAATTTAGGCACTATATACCAAGCGAGTACATGCGTTTTGAATTCCCTGGAGCTTTAAGATAAGACTGTTAGGCAAACCGTAGAATATAACATACGAAATTACAATGATTTTAGTCAGTGTATTTTTAACTTTTGAAATAGAACTTGCGTGATACTAAGTCGTGTTTGTTTCACTTGCGAATAGACCAATTCCGATATATTAAAATTCATACTTGGCAGCGAGGCTTGGGGGAATAAAACAAAAGAAATCGTCTTGAGGCTCAGTAATGAATTATTCATTTCTCTTGTTTTATTCCCCTAAGCCTCGGAGCCAAGTATGAATTTTTTTTAAAAAAAGAATGTGGTCTATTTTCTGTATTTTTATCATTCCTTCTTTAACTTCTGCAACTAGTGAGATGAAATTAAAAGACATCGTAAGCATATCTTTTAAGAATATTGAATAAAATAGCCTAAACTCAATATTATTACCTTCACATCTGGAAAAATAGATAGCTAAGGGCGTTAGCCGGGCAAAATTTATTCGCTCTCGACATGATAAGGAAACAGCATGTTGTTCCTCACCTCTTAAATTGTCATCATCAAAGTGCAGTGTTTCCTCAGCAGCTGATGTGGCTTCGGCTTTCTTTCGAAGCTGTCCTTGGACTTCTCGCCATGCTTGAAGATTGACAAATTGCTGATGAAGGTTCTCCCTGCTAATAGATTCAGATAGATTGTTGTGCGGTGATATTTATCTGTCTTCTAAAGAGGAATTGAGGCTGTTGTATATTGTTTTGAAATCGGGCTCAACCATTTTCTTGTACGAAGTTGTGTTCCTGAAGTTGTGACAACTCACTGTAACTTCATGGATAACGTAACTTGAAGGCAGTGCATCATGGAAAGGGCAGAGGTCTTTTTCCAGGGGCACCCAACGACGGTTTCCTCCTAAATACATTGAAAACTCTTTTTAGGCTACCCAGAGTGCAAAATTTGTATCTGTTCGATCATCCTAGGGGAAGTTGAGTCTTTTCGAAATTACAAGGGCTTCAGAATTATTTCCCGAAAATTTTAGATGTAATTTTTACGAAAGTGTGAATTTTTCGTATTCTCCTCTCCGTCACATGTCTTAATCGGGAAATTTTAGGTTTCCTTTTTCTACGAAAATAAGCCTAACATGGAGAGTAAATTGTGCAAAATAAAAGTTCAGAAAATCGTAGGGGATTTATAAGATAAGCCTCTAAAGTTGTACCTGAATGGAACGGTCATCTAGAAATGTTTAGCCCTCCTCAAGCAATAGAAAATTCTCCTAGGCAATATTTGCTCCCCCGAACAGATAATTTACAGAAAACAGTCGTTGGGTGCCCGTTTTTTTTTTTAACAGCATGTATTTCTTTCCATTACCACCAACGGGTCGCTCTTGCTTAGAGTAACAAGAACGAGTGCTATACCTGGCCATTTCTTGATAGACTTGAAGAGGTTGTGGTTCTGGTTGTACACACTCTCCACAACCAGGAAATTTTAAGGCTCAAGCATAGGTATTTGTGGCATCATAATCAGCAAAATAAACACGAGCAAAACCCTCACAAACACTTAACCCTCAAAACACCACAACCAATACAGCTAACGTAATTGCAACCAATACAACCAACACAAAGTGAACGGCACCAGAACCACTACACAAGCATGTTGGTTGTGGCGGATGTGAGGGCTGTGGGGCTGTATTTAATAATTGTGGTGGTGGTTGTGTTGGTTGTGTTGGTTGTCGTGGTTGTGTTGGTTGTGTTGGTTGCGTTGGTTGTGGTGGTTGTGTGCATGTTGTTGAGCTGGTTGTGCTGGTTTTTTGGTTGTGGTGGTTGTGTTGGTTGTGCTGGTATTGAGAGTTGTGCTTGTTCTGCTAGTCTTGCTAGCTGCGAGGGGTTTGGTGAATTTGAGGGTTGTAGTGGTTGTGGAGGTATTAGTTGGGCTGTTTGTGTTGGATGTGACTGTTGGTCAGTGTTGTGAGGGTTGTGGGAGTTTAACTCTGTATTGTTGGACTCATCGGGGTTTCTTGGGATCTATTCTCTTTGATTGATACTACAATTGCTTCTATCATATAAAAAGCAGTAAAATTACAGGAAAAGTGTATGTATCTTTGTAAAATAAATCAACAGAGCCCTTACACTCTGAAGCATGTTCATTAAAATTTTCCGGTTGTGCTAGTTGTGCGGGTAGTTATCCACGAATACCTATGCTTAAGCCTTAAAATTTCCTTGTTGTGGAGAGTGTGCACAACCAGAACCACAACCTCTTCAAGTCTATTAAGAAACGTGCCAGATTTGACGAGAGCAGTGAGACCTGTAGTCTGCTACACAGCCGTTTTTAGTGTCGTCAGGCATTGCTCCTACCCACAAACGGCTGCTGAGAATCGAACCACATTCCTTTCCCTTTGTGTTTGTGGTCTAACGAACAAACCAAACGTGTATAAGAAACTTGACAACAGTTGAGCCGCAGGGCGCTAGGAACGGAACACGCTTCTTAATTTTCGGTAAATCAATCAATAGTCGCTGAATTTGGACGGGCTCAGTGTCTGCAAGCAACCAAAAGGGTAATTTGCAGAAAAGTTTGTTTTAAGAGCTTAACAAAGTGCCAAGTGAAAAAAAAGTTTGATAGGCCTACAAGCTGGACTCTTACCAGGATCTGTTGGTTCTTTTTAACGTGCATATGTATGATAAATTTCATGTGCCGGATGTGCTCATTGTGTTGCTGTACACGTGAAGACTGATTCAAACAAAAGCAAGCTTATAAATTATCGATGAGCGATTTCCCAAAACTATACCCGGCAACTCTATAAACACATCCATGTTGTGCATCACATTTGCTCGACTTTCTTGCTGCTGCTTATCTCATAAATTGTGATTAGGAATCTACTACTACAACACTACTCTAGTTAATTGTTTTCACGCGACAATTTTGATCGTTCTGTCATTCACTCATGGGGCACCGATAAAAGCAAAGCTGTGATTGGAGGGGTCACCGTACCACAAACAGAAAATGGGAGCTGAATTCTAATTGGCTGACAGGGGGAAAGGAATGTGGTTCGATTCTCAGCAGCCGTTTGTGGGGAGGAGCGTTGCGTGACGACACCAAAACCGGCTGTGAGGCAGACTATGAGGCCTAATGAGAAAACTAAACAAATGCAATCAAAGAAATAAACTATTAGTTACATATCTAAAAATACAGCCCCAAGGATATACATGTACCAATCTGTACATCATGTGTTCGTTTTTCAGCAGTGAAAAGACGGCTGAAAAGAATCCTATTTGCCAGCTGAGAAATATTGCCCATAGTTCGTTAAAGGTACTAGCCTGCGTAGCAAGCGTTTCCAATCGAGTTATCGCGCGAAAGTAAAAGCGGAAGCAAAAAAAAGGTTGAAGGGGGAGTGGGAGGGGAGAAGAGGAAACGCTTGCCCGCAAACCCCACGATTCTGGAAAACGCCCCTTGATATTTCACGGTTCGGTTCATTTGTAAATTGACAGCTCGTCAAAATAGAAACATAACGAACAGATTACCCCTGGATTACCAGATATGTAAAATTACTTTGTTCTCTAATAGAACACGTCGCAGGTGATTGCAAGAACTGTAATAAAAAAGATTTACGATAAAAGAAAGTTAAAACTATGAGCGATTGCTGCAGAATTTCTTGTTTTTTATTGTGTGGCTTTATCTCGTCTGAAACCTTGTCGACACGTCAAAAGTGATTTTTCCCGAACAATTCACTCCCCTGGGTATAAGTTTTGCAGAGCGGCTGCTCTTCAGCCTGTGTCGAAACGTTCTCTACAATAGATGCCGCTAAATTTCCAATAAACAAAAAGAATCTTTTCATTTCAAAAAGCTGACAAATCGCTTGTCCATGGCGGCTTTAGCTAGTGTCGAGTACCGATGTTCTGATTTATGTTGATGTTATCTCCAACAAACAGTCCATTTTTGCCAGTCCGATCTGCACGCCGTCATTCTCAATAAATTGGCCTTCCCTAGTCTCCACTGCTCGATCTCCAATTATACTTTGAAGACTCTGATCTCATAAACCTTCGCACAAACACGATTCCAATAAATATCAGTCCAAAGCATTTGTAATCTGCGATCACAAATCAGATGAGACGAGATCTGTGACGCACGAAAACAAAGCATACCTGGTTTGATTGATGTTTCAAATGCTAAGTAATCAACACTACCCGCACCGCGCCAATCAGAAGCTGCGTTCGTGGGCGAACGCAGTTTTTCAAAATCGTGGGGTTTGCGGGCAAGCTGTTCCTTCGTTCCCCTTCCCCTTCCCCGTCATTCATGTTTTTTTTGCTCTTGTCCCAGCTTTCTAGACGAATCTCGCGAGGAAACGCTTGCTACGCAGGCTATAAAGGTACCAAATAGATCAGACTGCAATATTTATGCCAGCAGTCAGGCGAGCCAGTGATCACCAGGTTATTATTACTGAACATACACATGGAGCCTGATCAGAAAATTCGAAAGAGCGAAATAACAATTGTAGCTAAAAGTAAATGAGCTATAGCTAAAATGTGGAGATACCTTATCCTTCTTACATTTTTATCTCCTTTTTGAAGCAGCAAACAGGTAGCGTGGCTACTGGAGAAAGATTCAAATTGCATATCAAATAATTAGAGCTGAGATTTTGCCACTTTTTTCTGACCGAATAAAAGCAGCTTATACGCCGCACTGGCTGGTTGATCCTTGTTAGGCCTTCAAAGCATACTGTCACCGAGAACTCTTCTCTGTCACGCTTCCAAAAGTTCTTTTAATTTAAACTGTTCTCTTTATTTTCATTTTTCTTTTTCTTCTCCTTCCGTTTCTACCTTGAACTCAAGATCTTATCTGCATCTTTATGACCTAAAAGTGAAATATCCGCTACTGAAAGCAAAGCGCATCTGTCCTTACTTGGTTGAGAGTTTTTGTGGTGTCAGCAATGAAACAAAATGAACTAATTGGATATGCAATGTGACAGGCGGAAACCAGTTTTTAATAACCATGCATTAAACCGAATAAAGCAAAGGGCAAATTTCACCCATGTTTATACGTGAGAGACACTGAGTTTATTCAAACCCTGACTTAGTGACGCGTTAACATGGCATTGACTACTGACCGTAAGGACACTACCGTTATGACACTATATGATACCGAAACTAGTGATGTGTTGATCTGGTTCTTTTAATATCTAGAACAAACGTCGCAGATGCCTGATTTCTTCACGTTGATAATTGAACAGCTACTTTTTCGCATTTCATAGCAAAGGACATGTCATAGCAAAGTTATTAGTCAGTGTTAGCGAAGAATATGTTCAACTGGGTTTATGCTTGACTTAAAATATCCCAAGCCTCTCGCCTAAACTTTATAGCTGATAGTTTGTTGTTTGAGCGATCTCCTGGGCTACAATCTCCCACTTCGCTAATGTATGCTTAACGATTACTACTGACGACAACGCAGATCGTTCGCTTCTGTATTAGTTTCTTTACTGAGTCTGTAATAATCTTACCTCGGTTGATTTCTAAGGCATCAAACGGAACGGGGACACTTCTACTGAAGTTAAGTCACTGACATATGTGATGTTTCTTGATTTGCCCTTTACAGCTCCATGACTAGGTTTTGCGATAAACTTATTTGCAATTTCTACAGTAGTATTTTTTGAAACGCTGGTGAACTTGAGTCTTTACCAGAATCGGCAATGCTTGTTTTCAGATGATCCAAATATATATAAAGCAATGAAGCAATTCAAATCCTCTCGAAACAGGAAGATAAATAGCTTGAATATTTATTTAGGGGGTTCACCTTCAGTTTCCGAGAAATTGGCACCAGTCTTACGCACCCTTGCAGGGGCGAAAAACCAGAGAGAGCCTAGGGACGAGGTTGCAAGGTGGTACTGCGTGGTATTGCGACAATCTGCTCAATAATAGAATAATCATTATTTCGAATACAGATTTCATAATCTAATCGGAGAACTAGTGGCGAATAGTGGGATGAGAAAAGTGTTACGGTTCAAATACGCCCGGCACAGCTTGTGAACAGCTTGTGTTTCACCAAGATTGAAGGATTTTTTCGACCTAACTGAAACTTCAGTCTGCACATTCACCATTTTTACATCGACTATAATGCCCCAATTTCTCCCGGGTATCACAGTCGTCCAAAGGGAATTCGAAGACAATGGTTATGCAAAATTTTGGGGGTTAAGAAAGGTGCATTATGGTCCATGTGAAAATGGTGAATTGTCACGTTTTTTAACTATTCTGTTCGTTATTCTTGTTGTCCATATTAATAAATTTAGAAAATAACTATGTGAAATCGAATGGCGACGAGTGAAATTAACGAATATTTTCACGCGCGTCTCGTCCAAATTCTAAAGGCTCCAGAACTTATTAGCATTTGGACCATCCTCAGAGACCTAGGGGCGGTGAGCCGTGGGTCAGAAAAAACGGCGGCGAAAGTTTTCAAGAACGGGCGGGAGAGCCCCTGGGATGCTATTCTTAAATAACCAGTTCCACATTCGATTGCGTGTTTGTGATTGGCTACAAAAAATAATTTCGTGCCGAATAAGAGGCCACCAAAACTTTCGTCGCCGTTTTTCCTTAGCCACCTCACCGCCCCTGGATATCTGCGGAGATGGATTTGGAGAAGATTCCCTTATTTCACGAGTATACCCTTTGATTACCTATATTAATATCATATGTGACAAATTACGCTCACAATCATGGGTTTTGACATGTTTACCATATATCGATTATCGATCGAGAACTCCCCGCACTGAAAAGTCTAGAGCTTGAATTTTCGCCTAAGTTCAGAACTTTCATAATTTTTTGACAAAATACCTGATAGAATCGTTCTTGATGTGTTCTTTCGTGTTTTGAGGTATTCTTAATCATCTTTTAATGCCCTTACATCTTCATTGATAACGTTTTTAAACCTTGCAGCCATCTTGGCACCAAGACGTACGAAACGTTGCCATGGCAAATTTGTAATTTCACAAGAGAAATTATAAATTAGCGCTGAGATTTCGCGCCAAAATTAAGGAATAAATTGTCACCCATTATATTATGATAATACATTATACCGATAAATGCAGAGAAGATCATCACGTAATATATCAAACGTGAGACGCAGTGTTCCATCACCAGATGAAACACTGAGAAGAGAGTCTAGTAACCTCAAGGTCATAGTATCAACTCCTTTTGGTAGTACTCAGATTTTCTCTTCTGAGCCACCGGCAGCCTCCCCCTCCCATGCAGGCATTTTGAGGGGAGTCGTATTTCCTCTCCCCCCCCCCCCCTTACACAAAAGGGGCGGGGAGGAAATACGACTCGTAAAAACGCCTGGGTGGGAGGCTAAGCCACCCGTGTACTGACTGCAAAAGCATCTTTCGATTTCTTAAACCATGATTTTTAAATTTTTCCAGGATTATAATGATAATTAAGCTGCATGTAAAAGTAGCTCTCAACGTTTTCTTTTGTCACTGTAGGCTGGGAAACTTACTCCTGAGAAAGCACATGAGTACATCACATCTTACTTGCTTCTCGACAATGGGAAGCCATTCGATTGTTCCATAAAAGCCTTACTCAACAGGACAATGATCTCAGTTGATAAAAATCCACAACTTCCTTAATTTATGGTAAGTGGTGACTAATGTCCCCAGCAGCGTATTTAACTTCACCCTCCCCAAACCCGTGGATGTAGTTTCAAAAACGGAGACAATCTCTATTCCAAATCTACTCAATTCCGGAGCATTCGCCAAATTTTTAGCTTGTGTTACCTTGTACTAAAGTAAAATACTTTACTTGTGAAGCGCTAGTACCAATTCATGTACATTATGCTTTCCCTATTTTACTGTCTAAAACCGTCAAAATAACTAGATATCAACGTGGCTTCTTACAGGGGCACTGTGGTAAAAAATGTCTTGTTCTTCAGATATCGTGCGCTTTTCCCGTTTACATCGTAGCACGATCTCACTTGGCCTAAAAAATGATTTAATGAAATTCATGTAGCAGCAGTAAGGCTGGAACTGTCATTGCATAAAATGGCTTAAAATTCGAGGGAAAAAAGTGATTAAGAATAATAAAATTTGAAATGATTAATTATTGAACAAAGACAGGATACACTTGACAACTTATATCTATTCAGCTCGTGTAATAATCATGGAGTCAGGCCTGCCTCCACTAGTTTTGCTATTTGGAGGCTTGTCTTAAATTTTTTGTAATTCCGTTACAAGTTCAAATGAAAATTATGTACTCGCGAAACCATCACAACACAAGAGCGCTCCCGCCTAAATACGGTTAAGCAACAAGTCGAAGGTCGTCTAGTGCATCGCTGAATTGTATCAGCCAAAGCATTTTATAGAACGTGTGCAATAGAAATGTTGCGTGTTTTCCCTCTTCTCGAGTGTTTCCTAAAATTTCTCAAGTGCTCATGTAACTCAACAACGCGCGAGAAACGTTTCTTTACTATCGCGTGCTAATCCTAGTGATAAGAAAAGATCGCGTGCACTCCTATTTATACGCACGAACAACATAGTACGGAGGCGTGCAGAGCGAACTATAAGCTTGGACATTTATTAAATGCCGTCTGCAAAATACAACTTGACTATCTACACAACGTAACAACTCTAAATGTGTAAAATCTGAGCTAAAGCCTTAACTGACAACACCTTTTGATACTACAAGAGAAAGGTGGAAAAGCATCCCTCAAGCAAATGCAGGCGCCCTAAACTTGGAGGGTAAAACGGACAAAGGAAATACAATGGAACCTCTCCAGGGGATAGCTTTATTCAAGGGACAACTCCACTCAGGGGACACAAAATTTGGTCTCAGAAAATTTTTAACATAATCTTTGTATTGTTACCTCTAGTGAAGGGTGACCTCTGTACAGGGGAAAGGGACACTTTTTCTTGGTCCCAAAACCCAGCTTTAACCTCCATTCAAGGGACACCTCACATACAAAAAGCGTTCGTACGTGTAAATCTAAGCGTTCACTAGTCACAATGACAATAGCTTTGACAACATGAACTATCCCACTAAAATCCATGTACTTCACTTGTGGGAATTCTACACACAATAGAACGTTTTCACATGACGTCACGGTGGCGATATTGGTGTTCCAAAGCAATGAAACGGCCGCCATGTTGGTGTACCAAGTCAACCCTGTGGGAATTGAACTCTTTTCTTACGTAAAAACTTTCTTTTGTTCCAATAAATTAGCATAGATGCTGGCCACGTGAGTGAAAACGCTCTATATCGCAGAGATGGGTTAATCAGGTTCAAGAGCTGAGATGCATACATAATGACCTCAGAGCATAACGTAGGGTGTGTGCTATGGAATATAATGAACTTGTTTTTCTTGACCAATCACAACACAAGTACTAGGACATTGTTTTCTCCATCTAGCCTGCATCCCTCCCTTTTCTCTTTCGCGCTTTTCTCCCTTTCCTCTCCCCTTGCTCTTTTTGCGCCTTACGCGCAGGGCATTATTAGACTGGTGGCTTAAAATGGATAGCAGACTGCTACGCAATACCCTAACAAAATACTTTAACTATGGCACTACTATACACTAATTCCATTGTCTTCTTTTGTTTACTTGCAGCTATTTGGCATTAATATTTGTATCTGTTTCACGGGTTAAGTAAAATCACTATAACGAAAGAAAGCATCCATCTTCCAGGCTATTATAAAAGCAAAATGGCAGTGTTGGTTGACAAAACAATATACTTTTAATTTGTCTGAACCTTAAAGCGTCTGCCTTGGCGTCCCTTATTTATTCTAGACGTCTTAAACGCGTCAAACGTTTCTACGGCCATTGTTTACTATTATATAGTCGTAATAGCATTCGCGAAAGAGAAAAACCCTGGTACAAACAAAACAGCGTCAATATGGTCTGTTTAGAACTCTTTCGAACTAAACGTATTGGCTAAAAATAGCTCTTACAAAAGGCGTTTAGGAAACTTGATCATAAAATGGGTAATCTTATTATATAGCTACAACTGAGCTGTTTTAAACAAAAACCTACTTAATTTCCGCTTACTTTTACATTCTTCATAGAATCGCCTCAACCTCTTACAAAAACTTGAGAGTGGAATGAGGAATGAGTTCACGGGACGGCTTGATGGAAACGGAATAGATTACTTGACATAAAGTAGAAATTAATGAAACCCTAATCCTAAACGCATAGTTTACAATTTATAACATTCCCCATGTCACACCACCAGCCTAGTACCTAGGCGTTCTCGGCTAGGTCAATTCTGGGCTGTTACGTCACCGAGAGAGACTCGCCCGCTGTTTCCCGGACTCTGACGGAGAACGGGCAAGAGAGAACGCCTAGGGACTAGGCTGCCACGCCACGTGTCATTCCGCTGAGTTATTCCTCCTCTTACCCAATCCGCTTACAAAGCGGTTATAATCATACTTTTAAATGTTAATTACAACAAGAAAAATTCTATTTTCGTGTCACTTTAAAGTGAACGATAGAAATGTACTCTTTGTCCAAGGCTTAAAAAGTAAAACTCGAAAGGAGTCCGAGTTTGTAAACGTCTTTGCTACTGTTGAACTTGAAGAAAAGTGAGCTAAATAGGTTCATCCACATGGTGATCACTAAAAGTTAATACTGTACGTGGTTTTTCGTTGGTGCCTCGAACAGTAATGCAAATCCTTTTTTGGCAACTACTAGGGAAGACATGAAAAGCAGACTTTAGAACCTGCCTCAGCCTCAGGTGCAGCCTTTGAATCCTTATTTTTCTATTGGTGTCAGCATCTGTCGTGGTAACGCTGCGCCCTCTGAAACAATCAGCTAATCAGTAGAGTATGCCAAGAAACAGCAGATGGCTTTCAAAACTTACATCAGTGAGCTGCAAAAATAAAAATATTGCAAAATATTAGCTATCAGATCCACACCAGGGCAGGTCCTTTCAAGATAAATACAGTAACACTTTCCGCAAGTTATTACCTTGATGAGAGGACATACAGCGATATGAAGCCAACCTACTTTGCTCATTGTAATTCGATTAAAAATTAAGAGGAAAGTTTTTCGGTTCAGTTGCCCAATTAGAAATAATTTAAGTTAAAAACTGCGAATAAGCTTTAAACATAGACGTACGTTTCCAAAACTAGCTTTTCAATGGTAAACTAGAGGAGTCCTTTGGTTAAAAGGGCATAAAATATCATAAAGAGATGACGGCTTTATATTGTAACAAGGGGGCAACTTGGTGTCATGACTTTCATCCCAGTTTTACTCAGTTGCAATTAGAGTGCTGTCACATAACCTATAACTACAAGTGTAATTTATCTAGCGCTACTAATTTATTTTCCTTTTTATTTTGGCTTGTGTTCACTTGGTAGCACTTTTTGGACTTTAACTTATTGTAATTCACTATTTTCCAAGTTTATCCCCCTAAATTTTGCATAACTATTGCCTTCGCTTTCTCTTACGACGACTGTAACACCCAGGAGAAATCGGAAAGAATGTTTCCACGAAATTTGGGAGGGGTGGGGGTGGGTGTAAACAAGGTGAATTATAGTCTTTGTGAAAATAGTGAATATAAAGAAAGGAGAATAGGATATAATGTATCAAGCATGAGACGCAGTGTTTCATCACTTGATGAAACACTGAGAAGAGAGTTGAAAATACTACGCGCAGCGGGGTATTTTTTACGAACTTCGAGGTGTTTCATCTGGTGATGAAACATTTTGTCAACTGCTTGATACTACTTCTCAAACGAAATGATTTTAGAAGGAGAAATTAAGGACGCAAAAATCAGCCGTTTTTCATCTTATTTCCAAACGAATTATTGATGAGTTTGAGAAGTGTGGATGAAAGTTTATTTGAATTAACTCTACAAATTGAGAGAAAAGCTTGTCAAAATATTGTACATAAATTACAAGATTTATGACGTTACCTCGAAATTGTGGGTTTTCTATTCGTTCCCAGCAAATTCCAATGTGACGTCATCACCAATAACCACGAACGGTGCCCAATACTTGACTTCATTGAACTCCTCAGATTCTCTCATACAGTTCATTGCTAGATTCAAGGATTCACTAGCACTTATCCCTTTCACAAGATGCTGATAGAAATTTTTCATGAATTCTAAAGTGGCTTTATCATCAATCGCCCACAGCGACACCAGAACACAACGAGCACCAGCACCCAAAAATGCCCGTGCCATACCGACCACACCCTCGGCTTTGATCTCCCCACGAGCACTGTGACAGCAACTGAGTACAACTAGTCTTGCTCGGATCTGAACGCGCAGTACATCCCTCATCGTCAAAATGTCCTTTTTCACACCTTCGTTCGACGCTAAGGCAATGTCACCTGTTTCCATATTGCCATGTGCAGCCATGTGCACCAAGGCAACGGAAGCGAGTCGTCTCAACACTTCATCCTTTGTGGCCTGTGTTCCAATAAGAGGTGTGCTGCGAAGCATTTTGCCAATCATTTCTACTTCCTCCCTGGCACATGACAGCGACGATAGCTCTGTCAAAGGATCACCCACAAGAAGAGCACCTGTGTTGTGATGATAATCTAGCGGACAGTCCGCAATCATTTTCAAGCTTGTGAGGGATGGAGCCACGCGAATTTTGAATGATTCGCAAAGGTATTTGGAGTCTGGGCCCTTAAATGCAGCAAAAGGGGCCAAGCAAAGTGGACCTTCAGGGACGAAAATTAGTTCGCTGCCCAAAAGTAGATCTTGAATAGGCTGAATGATGGTGTTATACAATGTACTCAAGGCACTTTTCTGCAGGTCCAACTGCTGGGTCTGTCTGTCGTCCAGAGGTGATCTCTTAGCTACCAAGCTTTTATCCCTCGCCAATTCAAGTGAGCGATCTTCACATTGTACTTCATCACTCGGACCAATTTTCTTCACAAGAGACTGGAAGAAAGTATTAATGTCATCCTGGAAAATGATTGACTTACGTCTTAAGGCAAACTTGTTTTGACCCTGAAAAACCCAGAAAATTAAGCAGTGTTCGGCCATCGCAATAAAAATAGTGTTCGGAGGAATGCCACTGGTCGGCTCATGGAAGGATGAGTTTTCTTTGTCTGACTCAGCAAAACTCATTTCAAATCCATAATTTAACGCCAAAAGGTCTTTAAGGCCCTGTCCCCGTCCTTGCTCGGCAGCGACCAAAGCCTCCGTAGTTTTTCCCTCTGCTAACATCAAGCGCCAAAGTGCAGCGTATATTTTCTGGTATTGATCACGTAAACTTATTTTCCATTCGTCGTTTAATCGAAGAAGACCTCTGAGATTATTTAACAAAGAAACGGCAAGCTTGTAATGTGTGATAGCCCCTTCCACTTGGCCTAGTAATTCAAAACAAATACCGAGGTTGTAATGACTTATTCCTTCCCATAAAGGGTCACTCGATTCTTTTGCAATTTTGAGGCTACGCTCATGGTACTCCATTGCTGATGGTATGTCTCCAAGACTGCGATGGAGAGTACCAAGATTGCCATACGCTTTTCCTTTTCCCAACCTGTCACCAAGTTCTTTTGCAATTTTGAGGCCACGTTTATGGTACTGCATTGCTGATGATAGGTCTCCCATACTGCGATGGACAATACCAAGATTGCCATACGCCTTTATTTCTCCCGACCTATCACCAAGTTCTTTTGCAATTTTCAGTCCACCTTCGTAGTTTTCTATGGCTGTTTTGAAATCTCCCAGACTATAATGGACGTTACCAAGATTGCAGTATGCTGTTTGCTCTCCCGATCTGTCACATAATTCTTTAGTTAGTTTAAGAGACAGCTCATGGAATTCTTTGGCTGTTCCAATATCTCCCAAGGTGTGAAAGGTGGTCCCAAGACTGGAATATGCTCTTCCCTCACCGGATCTATCACCCAATTCTTTCGCAATTTCCAGGTGACGTTCATGGTAGTCTATAGCTGTTATTAAATTTCCCAGTTTGCCATGCGTGATGCCAAGGTTTCCATACGCTTTTCCTTCTCCCAACCTATCGTCCAGTTCTTTTGCAATTTTCAGACCACGTTCATAGTGGTCTATGGCTGTTTTATAATCTCCAAGACTGTTATGGAGGATCCCAAGATTGCCATGCGCTCTTTCCTCTCCAGACCTATCTCCATATTCTTTGGAAATTTTCAGATCATGTTCATGGTAGTGTAAGGCTGTTTGAAGGTCTCCCAGACTGTAATAAGCGACGCCAAGATTGCCATACACCATTCCTTCTCCTAACCTATCACCCAGCTCTTTTGCAATTTTCAGATCACGTTCATGAAAAGCTATGGCTGCTTTAAACTCTCCCAGATTGTAATAGGCGTTGCCAAGATTGCCATACGCCTTTCCTTCTGCAAATCTGTCACCCAATTCTTTTGCAATTTTTAGGCAACGTTCTTGGTTTTCTATGGCTGTTTTAAACTCTCCCAGACTGTGATGGACGACGCCAAGATTGCCATATGCTATTCCTTCTCCAGGTTTATTGTCCATTTCTTTAGCCATCTTCAGACTACATTCATAGTAGTCTTTGGCTGTTTTAAAACGTCCTAGACTGTAATTGGCGTTGCCAAGGTTGGCATATGCCCTTGCTTCTCCGAATCTATCAGTGCATTCTTTAGCAATTTTCAGAGCACGTTCATGGTATTCTATTGCTGTTTTGAACTCTCCTAAACTGTAATAGGTGATGCCAAGATTGCCATATGCTATTCCTTCCCCCGATCTGTCACGCAATTCTTTTTCAAGTTTCAGATGAAGTTTATGGTACTCCATGGCGGTTTTCATATCCCCCAGACAGTGATGGACGTTACCAAGATTGCCATATGCCCTTCCTTCTCCGGATTTATCGGACAATTCTATTGCAATTTTCAGCTGTTGTTCATGGTAGTCTTTGGCTGTTTTAAAACTTCTCAGATTGTGATAGGTGTTGCCTAGATGGCTATGTGCTATGCCTTCTCCCAACCTATCACCCAGCTCTTTTGCAATTTTCAGTTCACGTTCATGAAAAGCTATGGCTATTTTAAACTCTCCCAGGCTGCAGTGAGCGTTGCCAAGATTGCCACATGCTTTTCCTTCTCCGTCTTTATCGCCCAGATTTTTTGAAATTGTCAGACTACGTTCAAAATAGTCTATAGCCGTTTTTACATCTCCAAGATTGTAATGGGCGTTGCCAAGACAGCAATACGCCTTTCCTTCTCTTGACTTGTCATTCAATTCTTTCGCGAGTTTCAGATAACGCTCCTGGTAGTCTATCGCTGTTTTAAAATCTCCCAGCTTGTAATGGGCAATGCCAAGATTGCCATACACTTTTTCTTCTTCTGATCTGTCACCCGATTCTTTCACAATGTTCAGATAACTTTCATGGTAACCTATGGCTGTTTTGAAATCTCCCAGACTGTGATGGGCGATGCCAAGATTGCCATACATCTTTCCTTCTTCTGATCTGTCACCCAATTCTTTCGCAATTTTTAGAGAACGTTCTTGATAGCCTATGGCTTTCTTAAAATCTCCCAGATTGTGATAGGCGATGCCAAGATTGCCATAGGCCTTTCCTTCTTCTGGTCTGTCACCCATTTGTTTCGAAAAATTCAGATAAAAATCATGGTAATCTAAGGCTTGTTTAAAATCTCCCAGGCTGTGAAGTACGTTGACGAGATTCCAATAGGCTTTTCTTATTCCTGAACTGTTCTTTAAGTTGTCAGTGTTACTATAAGTGTTTCCAGCTGTGTAAGTCGCGGTCTTCGTGCAAGTTTTCTGCGAAACAAATTACGTACATCGTATGAATGAGCATCAGATATTATCACAAAGTTTTTTAAAATTCTACTTGAAAATAAACGCTGAACTATGGTGTGAGACATCACTTAACAGACACGTCCATTTTTGTGGTTTTTTCAAGATTGGAAAAAGCGATGAAATTGTGGTTAGTTCCATTGCGCAGGGCAATAATTAAGGCGGAGCTTTCCGAACTAGAGTTATTTTACCTCTTTTACTATAATACTGATTAGTAGAAAAGCCTTTAATTGTTGAGGATTATGAATAAATCGTTTGTGAACAGTGTTTGGTACTCAATCAAAGTATTTTAGAATATGTCAAGCAGGGCCGTACTGTTCTACGGCCTTAGGTTACACAGGCTGTTTTAAACAGCCACATAGCTTATTTGTTTCTTCATCAATCGTACAATCCCATCGGCTGTTTGGACACTACTTGACAGCAGCTGGATGTCAGAGCGTGGTTCATCTGACGAGAGAGCAGTAGAGCAGAAGCCTTCATAGAATTTGTTAAACGAGCAAAAAAAATATCTGTCCCTGCAAAGTTTTGTACAGCGACTTAAACCCTCAAAGTAAATCCTCTGACTAACGAAATTAATTAACAGAGGTGATCACTACCCAATCGGCTGTCCAGCATTACCTTTTCACTGTGACTCTCAAAAAGTTTCCTTTGTTCCCTCAAAGACCTGTTCTGTAATTCCAACAACTTCTGGTTACTCTGGTCGATCTTGCATCAGTTAAATTGTTGAATAATTTATATAAAAAAGTGGAAAAAGTTGACAGACTTGAAATGAATGATCCCTGCGTGGTGGCAATTGAAAAACTGAGCAACCGCTTGGTATTTAATGTACAGCAATGAACAAATTAAATCTATTAAGATTCCTTATTTGCGGAATAAAGTTTCTTGCTTGGGTGCATTAATTAAGAAGAGGCGAAAGGATATAACAGAATGAAGTCTGTTTTGTAAGGCAAGCTTTCGAGTGATGTATTTAGACCTGAACGTGGGTCTAGAAAAAAACACACGGGAATGATTATGATAAGATATATGAAGTTCGTTTTTAGCGAAGAGGAAATCTCCGAGTTGACTGCATAAAGGATACTGCTAATCCCTTTTCACACAAGGTGATGGCTTCGTCAAACTTTTTCAACTCAACACAAGTACTTGCCCCTGTAAATGGATAAAGCATAGCTCAGCTACAACACATTTGAGATACGTTTTACAAGTGAACTAAACAAATTTATGATTCGCATTTGCTATATCACAGTGAAAGCAACAATCGATAATTGTAAAAGGGACTTTATTAATAATTAATGAATGAGACTGAGTATCCATAATTCTTCATATGATACGAAAGCCGAATTCAATAATTGTCTTATTATTCATTCAAAATAATTCCTAGCTTAGAAAACATTACCTCTATTGATGTTAAGGTCATCTTCGATAGTGCACATTTAGGGTTGTTCAGCTCTGCAAATATTCTCCAAATAGCAGATGTCGCCCTTCGAGTTGTCTTCTAGCTGTTCTTGCCATGTTTTTAGCTATTATTTCGCTTAGTTCTTACTTTTGAAACGGGTGAATTGTCCGCCACCTCGTCCCCAGGTCTTTTCGGTTAACGGTGCATTAACCTGCAAGGAAGCTGCCCTTTTGACGCCATCAGTTGATCAATCGCAAAGCTCGTTACTTTGACACCCGCTCAAGGAGGGCTAGGCGTACTCGACTTACGTTTTGAAGCTCCACAGCGGTTTGCTGCTTCTAAGTCAATAACAGCACCGCACATAGATTCTATTACCACACAGAGCATGTTCATGGTGGCAGGCGAGAATTTCACGGAGGAATTATAAAGACAACACCAAGCCTTGAAAACTGCGTCGGTGAAATCGAGAATGTAAAGTATTGATTCCACTGTACCCTCGGATCTGCTGCAGTCAGTTAACCAATCGAGAGACAACGGTACGAGCTCATGGCTTACCGCAGTGTCTCTAGTCGATCAAGACTTAGTGTTGAATAAACAAGAATTCAGCGACTCTTTGCGTTTAAGGTATAATATGCCCCTGTACATGTCCGACGTACCAAGCAAGTGTGTTTGTGGTGAGAAGTATACCGTCTGCCATGCCCTGTCATACAAAAAGGGAGGGTTCGTGGCCCAGAGACATGATGGTGTTCGCAACCTACTTACCTCACTTATTGGTAAGGTTTGCACCAACGTTGAAGTCGAACCACAACTACAACCTCTCAATAATAATTAGCGATTCAACCTCAGAAGCGCGATAACAAGACCGGAGACAAGGACTTGACTTGAAGGTAGGGGGCTTTTGGTCTCGTGGAGTTACAGCAATTTTCCGATGACAGAGTAACGCATGTTAACTCCAAGTGTAACCAGAGAAGAGCAACATCCACAATCTTTAAGGAGCAGGGGGAGGAGAAAAAGCGGAAATACCAGCAGAGGGTGCTGGAGTTGAAATGGGGTCTTTCGCTCCCCTAGTTTTTGGAGCCAACGGTGGGATGGGAGGCGACTGCAACTGCTTTCTCAAACGCCTAGCCGAGAAGCTCTCAGAAAATAATGAGGAACCTAATCACATTACTATTACTTGGATTAGCGACGTGTCAATAATTAGCACGGTGGGAAGGGGGTGGAAACAGAGAGAGAGTCACAACTTTGTGTGGAGTCGTGAAAAATGGGCAGTTAAAAGACTGATGGTCATGCAAATATATGCCCGTGATCATGTAGAGGTTCACCCACAGAAGAAAAAGGAAGTTCTTTATTTGGTAAGAAAAAAAAGAAAGAAAGAAAGAAAGAAACAAGAACAACGGAACATTACGGATATAAACTGTAAAGTACTATTGCAAGAATTTAACAAACATCTACGTTTCATTTATAACAATGCTATAGAGTCTTATTGAAATTATGAATAATGTTGTTATTAATGTTATTAGAATTTTGGCTATCCTATTCGTCACTGTCTTCAGCATCACCATCAATGCTGCTGTGAGCATCTTGATCATCATCATTTATGTCATCAGCATTGATACAATCACTTTCATCATCATCATGATTTTTATTTAAGTTGAAATGAGATATTGCTTGATAATGTCCTGTGATTCATTGGTGAACAATCCCTTCTCAAAGGCATATTGGATATATGGCCTTTGTGTTTTGAGGAGCCAACTTATTCCTTCATAATGAAGAGATAATGGGCCAATAGGCTCTGTGACATCATGCGACTCTTGCTGAGGTGCAATGGTTTCAATAACTCTTTTGCAGTTAGCTTCCATTCCTGTTGCCCTAGCTTTCTATACTTTACTTTCATTTTGTTTTTGTTTTTCCTTAAAGAGCCTAGAACATCTTCTTTTCAATTCTGTAAGGTTGTTGTTAATGTCACGTACTCTTGTTTGGAGAATAGTGATTTTGCTAGTCTGTTGCTCAAACAACTTATGGGTAGCTTGCTCTCCATGTTTTAATTTCCCCAAAGAACTGCACAGTTTGTTGTCCATAATTTCAACTTCACCTAACAAGAGAACTCAGCTTTTAAGATGGCGAGCCTGGACCAGCTGGTGACTGTATGAAGGCCTTTGTTACCACTCGTGAAGAACAGCAGTTCTTTTTCATACCGAATTTATTCAGCAATACAATGCTGCAAGTCGGAGACGAGAAAGGTAAAAGTCCAAGGACACAACTATTTCAAAAAACTAGATGACTTCATAGAATCGCGTATGATTACTGGAGAAGTGTTTCACGAGTATTGTGAAAATGAGTCAGTGGATCCCACCCCTCGTCGAGTTCCAGACATCAACAAACTTCCAAAGCATCACTATCTGCCTGTTGCAGAAACACCCGTCACAAATACAGAAAACGGTAAAAGAAGAGAAGTGGATGATTATCACCCTAAAGCACGTTCAAAGCAAGTCCACAAAAAGAATGATATCAATATCGAGGATAGTGCAAGAGTTGAGACCTTTTGCAACAGATACATTGTTGAAGAAAGTCTTGTGAAAAAATACCTAGAACATTTAAATCGTTTAGAGATGATCAGTGAGAAGAGAAAAATGGAAAAGAAAAACAAGAATTTGAAAGAGAACACAATGTCTTACCAGGAATTTGACTGGATGGAAATGCTGAATAGTGGAACACTAGCAAAACAGCCTGTATGTGTTCTGGACGAATACATCCATAAACATAATTTGCTTGCAGTGAAAGGTAAATACAAGCCACAGGAATTCAATGCTATTAATGGATCACTTACGGTCATTTGCCGAGAGCACACAAACAAACAAACAAAACTCCCTCAGTGTGGAAGAGGTGGATGATCATGATGAATGTGAAGTAGATGAAGGGGATGAAGCATTACCCACTTGTGTTAGTGATGACCACTTTGTATTGGGAGAAATAGGAGAGTCGAGTGATCAGCTGTCGGAATCAGAGTCGGACTCTTAATGCTGTCATCTAAAATATATGTATATAGCATTACAAAGAAAAATTAGGAATATATTTTTGAGTTTTTAAGTTTTCTTAATACTGATTCACCCTAGCGTATTGGAAGAACTAGATTTTGTCATTTATACAAGAGGGGGAGGGTTAGCAAATTTCACTCCCATTGCAGGGATAGGTCACTTCATTTCCGAACCCAAACTTAAAATTCCCACCCCCCTCCCCCTGCTAATTTCTGACAAGTCCCTTAGAACATTGACTTCTTTTGAGATTTCAAGGTCGGTACACACATGCGTAAGAGGTTCCAGGACACCCTTTCACGAAATTCCACAAGGGATTTCATTGATGCCTGCCCTTTAAACGCTAGCCAACCATGTGTCCGCTAATTTTAGAAAGTGATAAAGGCGTGAGTTTGTAAGTTAGTATTTTAGGATCTTTTTAATATTTTTATTTCATCAAAATTTTACTCTATGATGGTGGATTGTAAATTGGTCATATGATGACTGCCGCTTAAAAGCTAGCCAAGCGTTTGTCTGCTAATTTTAGAAAGTCGATAATGGCGTGACCTTGATGTAAATTAGTGTTTTAGGATCTTTTAATTTTCTTGTTTTATCAAAAGTTTAGTCTATGATAATGAAATGTAAATTGGTCATATGTTAATAAAGATTTTTGCTTATTATTATTATTATTATTATTATTATTATTATTATTATTAATATTATTGTAATTACCGCGAGATCTACTGAAATGGGGGAGAGGGCATTGGTGACTTGGGGGAAATAAGTTTCAACACAACAACACACGCACTTTTTTAACAACTGACATACATGAAGTCCGTTTCGCGGGTGGAGATACAGGGGAACAGCAGTCAGTGATAAGTTAGAATGGTTAATTAAAAATAAATAAATGAATAAAACGTAAACGTGAATAAATAACATTTACAAAATCAACCACTTGTAACAGTTACTGGTATATATAACTGAAAAACTGTATTAAACTTTTCATACTGTTCAGTTTGCTATTTTCTGAAGCAGACCGGCATTGTGTCTGGGAAAAAATTCAGATCTTTACCGAGTCAGTGTTTCCGTATTAAAGATCGAGAGAGAAGATTGAATACGAAGTGCTTGAGACGCCCAGGGAGTCATTCCATGGTTAGGGTCACGGGTACAAAGAGTTATACGTTGTCGTATAACTTGTTCCTACTTATGACAAGAATTCATCTAACAAGGCCATGCTTAGCTAGCGTGTTATGGTCCGAACTTAAAGGATTCCAGGTTTTCTTTAACGGTCGCTATATACAAGCTTAACCGAACATAAATAACTAGATTCGTACCTCGCACAAAAGCTTTCAAAAAGGATGGTTGTAATCCAATGGAGGTTTTTGCATCACTCAGTGTTTCAGTGTAATTCCCTGTAAAAAAGATGAATATACAAACACGATTTGTAACAGCTGAAAAGAGATACGGCATAGCAGAGCGTAGAAATAGTCTGCACTGATTAGGCGTCGATATAAGAAGGGGTGGAGGAGGAACGGAAATAGAGCCTGCGGCATAGGCCTTGTCACGGTTTTGGAAACCATCTTGACGAGTACGCAACCGCGTGAGAAATTAAAGTGTTTTTATAGTAATCTAATGACAAATAATTTCCGTAACACGGCTGTTCTGACAAAAATATGAATTGTAAACTGAAGCTTCACTCCTAACGATTCTACTGAAAAAAAATTCGAGGCCGTTACATAAAGCTATATGCCCTAGAACCACTTTTTAAAATTTTCTAAACATTTGTCTGTAAAAATTTCTCCTCCTGCCGACTAAAATTTCCAAGGAAAAATGGCAAACAAATATATGGAAAATCTAAAGCAAGCGTCTGGAGAAATTTAAACACAGTAACCGCCCCCAAAATTTGTTAGTAAAATCCTTTGCTGTCTAGTTTACTTTACAATGCATTTTTTTTTCACAACAGCCGTTTTACAGAAATTATTCGACATTAGATTCTCATACAAACACCGTAATTTCTCACGCCGTTTAGTTGTCAAGATGGCTTCTAAAACCGTGATATATAAGGCCAAGAGAGGATAAAGCTTGATAAGGACTTTTCAGATAGAGTCACGGCACAAGGAAAGGTGAGAGGGAAAAAACAGCAAGCGGCTGGGGGGAGGAAAAGGGGCGAAAGAAACTAGTTTCATTATCTCTTCCTCTCTCTCTCTCTCTTGCTCTCTTTCGCTTTTTCTCCTCGCTTAGCCAGCGTAGCAGGCGTCGAAAGGGGTAGAGGATTGGAGGAAGGTAAAAGAAGAGGTTCTCCCTCTTCTCCCTCTCTTGTTTGCGAGTGCCACGCAGGCTATCCCCGCTCTCCACCACTATCTGAACGCCTAAAACAGGCTAAACAGAGTTTGCCAGCACACCCAAATTACTAAATCGTAATCACGTCGCTACTGCCCGATACCCGAAATAAAGAAATACTTTTCAAAAAGAACAACATTACATATCCAACAAAGTAAATATACAAAAGCAACTTCTCACCCAAATTAAAATGTGCTGCTGCCCTGTTATTGTACAGTTGGGAGTTCAGTTCTTTATCTTTACAGTTGACTTTGATTCCTTCCGTGTAGAAGTTGATGGCGCTGTGGAAATTGTCCTTACTGTATTCTTCATTGCCTTCATTCTTATAAACCTCTGCAACTGCTAGACGCAATAAATTATTGCAAAAAGTGCATTTTCAACTTCTTTCAACAAATACTGCTTACAGTGTCACTAACTTCCTGGGTTTTTTGCTTAAAGAATTAATTAGACCTTCCATCTGCCAATCGGTACGATAAATAGGCAAAGTAAAAGAAAGTTTTCCCCTAACCTCTTAACTTGTCGTCATCGAACAGCAGTGAAACCTCAGCAGCTGATGTGACGTCACCTTCTTTTAAATCAGTACTTGAACTTCTTGCCATGATATTTAAAGACGGGTTTAAGTTTTCTTGCTGCGCGGACCCTAATGAAAGAAATGAAGGATTTAAAGTTGCCTGTTTTTTAATGGTTCCCTCTGGGCATGGAGGACGGCTCAAGATTCATACTATCACTTAACCGATGCTGAGAAAGTATTCAATTTAAAGGTCAAATGAACCAAAAAAAATGGCATATTTTCTTTTGTCGCTTTACCTTCACCAAACACTAAAAAGAACCATCCTAAGTGAGATTTGGGTAAACATTTTTCTTCCCAAGCCTTTATAGAAAGATAAAAGATCAAAATCCGAGTATTTCCGAAGACTTCACGAAAACGTTTCTGAAATGGCCGCGTGATAGACTGGAGACTATGTGACGTCAATGTTGGTCTTTCAGGGTCCCTTATCGCCTGCGTTTGTTTGTCTCGTTCTGTGAGAGTTCTGACTGAGACTTTATGAAATACACGAGGTGCGAACGTTTGCTCCTTGTAAAGACGCTTGCTTCAATTGAGCTGAAACTTCATGGTATGTTTATTTGGGTCGTCTTGAACACATTTCACCAGAATTGAACTAAAATAAAAAATGTCGAAATTTTGGTTCATTTGACCTTTAAGGCTATGTTCACAGTATACCAAATAGCTTTTGCGCTGCCATGAAAATCATATCGGACACTAGGGCTTCTGTTCACACACAAGAACGGTTGTAGCGGCGCTATCTCTGTGACGAAGCTAAGGTGCGCAGTGCCGATCTCTCAAGTGGAGAGTCACATATCGGATAGGTGTTCACACTATAGAGTACTAAAGTGATGACGTCATAAAAACGAAATTTCCGAAATTATGGGATTTGTCGGGATATTCTGAAAGAACAATGTCCAAGAGGCCTACTTACCAAAAATGAGCATTTCGGGGCAAATTGTCTCTGAGATGTTAGCCGGTTCAACTCATAAAACTCCTTATAAACCCTTCTAAGTTTTTTGGGGGTCGACCCAAAAAAAATTTAGAAGGGTTTGTATGGAGTTTTCTAAGCATAACTGGGCTACGATCTCAGAGACAATTTTCCCAGAAATGCTCATTTTTGGCAAACAGGCCTCTTGGGCATTGTTCTTTCAAAATATCCTGACAAATCCCATAATTTCAAAAATTTCATTTTTATGACGTCACACTTTAGTACTCTATACAGGATAGTGTGATAGCTATCCGGTATAGAGTGTTTTCACATGACGTCACGGCGGCCATATTGGTGTCCCAAAACAATGAAACGGCGGCCATATTGGTGTCCCAAACAATGAAACGGCGGCCATATTGGTGTCCCAAAACATTGAAACGGCGGCCATGTTGGTGTCCCAAACCAATCCTGTGGGAGTTGAGTTCCTTTCTTATGCAAACGCTTTCTTTTGTTCCAATAAATTTGCATAGATGCTGGCCACGTGAGTGAAAACACTCTATAGTGTTGCCATAGCCTAAGATTCTCTCATCTTCCGATCGGTGGTCTGCAAGCAGGCTCTCTTTTTCTCGTTTGGCTTGAGACGTTGGGTAGCGAAAGGGATCCCCACCACCATTCTCTGGGTTCAATCCCAGAGGTTCGCCACGGTGTAGCTTGCGTCACAGACACCTCCTGCATACCAATGTATGGTTTAGAGGATACATGGGCCGCCTGAAGTTCGCATGCAGGGTAGACACCTTACCAAGCAAGAATGAAATATGAGCAACCAAAAGTCGCTTAACCGAAGCGGACAGTTGATTGACCGTTACGCTGCGACGACAGTTACTATACCTGAGCTGAAATAGTCTCAGTTTGAACACTTTGTGAAATGCATTTAAATTGTCCAGCTCTGGTTGTATGTGGACGAATCATGAGAAAATCACTCTGTTAATAGTAATAGCACATTATGTCTTTAAAAATAAATTTTTACAAGAATGCAGCCGGTTTAAACTCGTTTTTAAAATTTTCTCATGTTAAATGTTCGTGAAGTCCCTAACTTTGCGATTTTCCTCGAAAATGAATTCTGTTGCATTTCTTGTCTTGTGATGTTCCGCTACTTCAATTTAGCAACTGAGACAAAAAAACCTTACACTCGTTAAGTATTTGTATAGAAATGTTTTATATATATATGTGAGTTGTGAAGCCTGCTTTTAAAGTATTAAAAGCGTGTTTAAATGTCATTTGGCAGTCTTTCCCCAGAGCGTAACATGTACTGATATAAAATATGACTAGTGTCAGTAAGTTTCGCTTTAATTTTCAAAGGGCAATCTGACTGCCTGAACTCCTTACTCAGCTGAAGTGTTCTCCTTCCTTATATCCATAGTTTTATTTTAGTATCGAACTTGTTATAGTTTTACCATTTACTACTATTATTTATAATTATGTTATTTTCTCTTTCTCTTTATATTCACCTTCTTTTTTCCCCAGTTTTGAACTTTGTAAGAAAGACATTTGTCAGCGTGACTACTTTTTTAAAAAGGCGAGAAAATCATCCCGTGACGAAGACTGGCTTGCGTATAAATCTATGCAAAATCGTGTGACGAACTCAGTAAAGAGGGCAAAACAAACATACAACAAGAAGTTAATTGATAAACATAAAGATGACACCAAAGCCTTTTGGAGAACAATGAAGAAGATCATTCCCGGGAACAAGAGTTCTGGCGGTTCCAAAAATATCAAAATTGACGGCGTGCTTTGTAGTGAAGCCAGTGATGGAAAGAAAATTGCTAATGGTTTCAATATGTTTTTCGCTTCAGCCGCTGTACGCCTTAAGCGGGCTCTCGGTAGTGTTTCTTTTTAAAAAAAGAAGCATTGATAAAAAAGTTAATGGATCAATACCAAATTTTAAATTTGAATTGGTAAATGAGTCGCTGATTGTTAAGACACTTCAAGGTCTCAAAGCAAGCAAGGCTAGTGGTCTTGACAATATATCTCCGCGTATGATGATGGATGCTGCAGTGGTTGTTGCCAAGACGCTGACTCGAATTGTAAATAAATCATTGTCGCAGGGAACAGTGCCGAGTGAGTAGAAGTACGCAAAAATAACCCCACTGTATAAGAAAGGAATGTCTACCGATATGGATAATTACCGTTCAATTTCGGTTTTACCAGTTGTGTCCAAAGTGTTGGAGAGGGTTGTACATGATCAACTACATAGCTTTCTAAGCGAATATAAGCTGCTCAGCCCTTTCCAGTGTGGCTTCAGAAGGAACCACTCAACTGAATTTGCCGCTATTGCCTTTTCAGATTACATCGGGCGTGGCATGGACCTTGGATTGCTCACTGGGGCGGTATTTATTGACTTGCGCAAGGCATTTGACTCTGTTGATCACGAAATACTTATTAGCAAATTAGAATCATATGGACTTAAGGACATTGAGTTAGACTGGTTCCGAAACTATCTGGCAGACCGAAAACAACTCGTGAGTTTTGGTAAAGAAACCTCTGATCCATGTCTTATTACAGCGGGTGTCCCTCAAAGGTCAATTCTAGGCCCTTTACTCTTTGTCCTGTTTGTCAACTATCTGCCTACAGTTCTAGAACGATGCCAGATTCTGATGTACGCTGACGATACAGTTATGTATTTCACCGCTAGTTATGCCCAAGAAATCAGTAGTACTCTTACCAGTGAACCTGCCAAGTTTAATGACTGGCTTGTAGACAACAGTCTTTTTATTCACCAAGGCCAAGCAGAATGTGTTTTATTTGGTACTGGTTCTAGGTTAGCAACTGCTAATCTCTCTGTGAATATCGATGGCAAAGAGCTAACACGGGTTGCTGAGCATAAATACCTAGGAGTAATTTTGGATGAGTCGCTTTCATGGAACGTGCACGTGAATGATGTAATAACCAAAGTTAGTAAGAGAATAGGAATTCTTGGCCACACCAGGCGGAGCATTAGTATGCATACTGCTGGTATAATTTACAGATCATTTATTCTTCCTGTTCTTGATTATTGTGATACCGTTTGGAACTGTTGCGGACGTACGAATGCTGATAATAGAATAATTACAGAGACTTTCGGCAAGGATTATCATGCAAACCAACAGCAGTGATGAAGCGCTAGCTCACCTTAAATATGATACGCTGGGGCTTAGACGGGAGACTCAAGCGATAAACCTTGTGAAGAAATGTCTAAATAAGCGCTGCTCGCAATTTTTAATAGACTATTTTTATTTTAATAGAGATATCGTACAGAGAAAAACGCGGCAAAGTAATCATCTCCGTCTTCCCTCCATCAAATTAGAATGTACGAAAAAAGCTTTTTATTATCATGGATGTGAAGTTTTTAATCGTAATTGTAGTTTTTATTAATAGTTTGTAATAATTTTTATCCTTTTTTTAGGATATTTTTCTGTTAGCTTAGTTAGGACTAGTTTTAAGTATTTTTAACATATTTTTATATTTCTTTTTTATCTAGGGCCTCTAAGGATATCAGTTTTTGTAACTGTAGGAGTTACCCTACCTAAATAAAAGTATCTTCTTCTTCTTCTCCTTCTATCAATTTATTGCGTGCGTCAGAACGCATCCTAATTTGGTGTTCCTGTGGCACCAAGGCAGAAATTAAAATGAACTATTTTCAAATTAAATAAACTGTTGTTGCAGCTGTTGGACACGCGAACCAATATAACTAATCTATGAATATATCAGGAGCCCATAATATATTGTTTTCTTTGATTAGTTCGATAACTGAAGTCAGTGTAACATACATTTTTCTTTCTTTTTGTATCTGTACTGCATCCATGACCATGTTTTGTCTATTCAAGTCGTGCTATCACTCGATAATATTACAATTATCTCTACTGCGCTTCAAAGTGCCAAATCTCTTTGGTAAATTCTAGGGAGAGGTAAACTTGTTAACAGCTGACAGGAGATCCAAAGATAGGCAAAAAAGGGAACGCGACGAGTTAATACAATTGGAAACTTTTAAATCTCCTTCCGCCATGGTGTACTCCCGAATAATTATGTTTTATTTTCTTCTTCTAATTTATTTATGTTGTACTTATAAATATAATGAAATCGTTACCAATTCAAGTCGGTTAGGGTCTGGCACAATCACAAATTTTCGCGGTTTTATTAGTTAAAGAACTTGAAGATCAAGATATAAAGGACTTTTGGTGTACATAAGGAATACATCTTAATATAGTACTCCCGAAGGTTCAGGTGTATTTCAGGCGGCGGATGACGTCATACCCAAGCACAATTAAGGGTTTTTAAGTGAGACGTACGAGCTGACAACTTTCACTTAACCAAAAATATGTGTGAAGTACCTAAGGAAAACTTCAAGTTACAACTTGCATTTCATAAAAGTCGGTAAGATGAAACAATTCAAGAAGCTGTCAATTGACCAAGAACCATCCTTACAACCAACTTAGTCAACTTGCGGTTTCTTGAGGTTCTAGGGCCAACGAAGCATGTCAATCAAGCTTGATCACTGCGTTGGAAAATAAACTTGAAGACTGAAAAATTTAGTGCACTTGCAATATTTATAACTTTATTTAGGCCCTTGTGTAAAGTCTACTATTACTTGAGTTACGAATAGGGGACCTCATTGGATGTTCTATTTTAAAATCTCGAATGTTTCGTAATCTAGGCGTTAATAAACACTGGTTCAGAACCTTGTAGCTAATATGCATGAATCCGAGATATCACAAAGTTATTCCAATATATTATATAATGCATGGAAGGCTCTGCGAGGTGAAGTGAAAAGTGTGTTTTAACTTCCTACCACAAACAGGGGCAATCTTGCTTGACAATTCGGGATAGCTCGCCCACATTTTTCCACAAGGAAAAAACTTTTCGGTCGCCTCCTTTATTGATCCGGCTCGTTTCGTTTGGCCAGTCTTTTTTGCGTTTTCTTGGACCAAGACAAAAACGAAAAAACTGTGGTTGGCTAGCTACCGGCAACAATTGCGGGCGATTAATATTTAAGATAATATAATGATATTTAGTGACCGAAATAATCTGCCAAAATGTTCACACGGTAAACAGAACGAAACTTTAAAGTACTTTCTCGGGTAATGCCATCTTACATTCAAGGCCAATAAACATATATAGCAAGAACCTAGAACAGGCTTTTCTCAGACAACGTGTTTTATTAAGGAAAATTTTTAAATGATCTCTTCCATGAAACGCTAAATTCTGGTGGGTGCGCTTTGCAAACCTTAAGGCATCAGTGAAACTTTCTATGTTTTGTAGACGCAAAATTTCTTTGTCTGTACTTTCTGATAAATAAATTGGCCGAAAACGTTTGGCCGAAACAAAAGTGAGCGAAAAAGTGTCCGGAAATGAAACGCCCGAAACAAAACGTTTACTAATACTGACACCATACCACCTACGCCGCCGTTTCGCTCATTTTCTGTAAAACTGATCGTGAATGTCATAAACATTAATAGGATTGCACATAATATATTTCTTCGGCCCGCAGCAATATGTTGAGCTAGATTTCCTAGGTAGGTTTCGCAAAGAAGTAAACACTTAAAGTCATAGGCGAAAAAACGCTGTGCAACTGAGCCAGTTTTTGGCGCAATTTTAGGTTATTACAGATTGTACTTTCTAGTTCAAGTAATGTGGTGAAAGTGTACGTGACTCTAATGAAAACAGGAAGTTTAATTGCATAAATAAGGGGAATTTTAATCCCCCTTTTTTTCCCCAAGAACATGTGTCAACACTTTTTTAAATGTTGCTAGTTTCAGTCTCAGTGTTAATTCTTACTAAAAACCATTATGAAAAGGAAGTGTATCCCTTCAATTTAATGACCGAAAATCTGTTTACATCGACGACCGGTTGTAAAATTTGAAATGAAAGTTAGATTGGGGTAGATAGTTGATTGTTTTAATATCCACAAGTTTCTCGCATGTTTTTGCTGCTGATACCTTCCTGATTAAGCAATCTCCTGGGGGCTGCAATCTTCCAAAATATCTAATGCTTAACGCCTAATGATACCGTAGCGGCGAAGACTACCAGTAAATCCACTTGCTTTCCGTATCCGACCGAAAGAGATCATCGAAAACAAACAGGTCTGTACAGATCTTACCTCAGCTGATTTCCCAGGCAACAAACTGGTATAAGAAACAATATTTGAAGTCAAGGCGCTGATATATCTTTTGTTAGCCAACTGGAGTCTTTTACGAAATGACAAGGCTTGTTGTTAGATGGTGTTTTTAAGGCGACGAATGACGCCATGCTCAAGAGGGATTTAAGGGTTTCAAGTAAGAGTTATTATAAGAGCTGGTAAGTTTAATTTAACCAAAAATATGTGCATGAACAGCGTAACAATTTTCCCTTGAGTTATCTTGAAGTGATACGTTAGGTAAAAAATTTCACCGCTTCAAGTATGAATACATTCACTTGGCTTGAAATATTTCTATTTTTACTTATATAGGCTCTTGAGTAATACCATTCAATGTCAGTAATTCGAAAGGCAGCACACATTGGATGTTTTTTATTTTCTAAAATGTTTTTTTCAAATGTCTGAAATATTTACAGTCATAATAATACTGGTACGGAAATCTTGCAGCCGACTTGCATGAATCCGAGAATTGATTTCACGAAGTAATTCAGTCAGGTTATATGATATGAATAGCTCTGCGACACGAAGAGAATCCCGTGATTTAACTGGCTAACCGAGCAGGCCAGTTGGATCTACCTTGCCCAGTCGGGATTGCCCATTTTGCTTCCGTAACGAAAAAGTGATTTTTCGGTCGAATATTAAATCCTTTATTGTTCAGGCTTGTCCGTTAAGATGGCTTGATACTGGCCTCACTTTCTTTACCATTTTCGTTTTCTGGGACCGAGACCATATTGCAAGAAAAGAACTTTGCCGATACGTGTACGTTATGATTTTAATTTCGGCTAAAACTGGTTTACCAAAAGAAAACAGTGCGTAGTTTTTACAGCAGTATGGTACAAAACTTTAAGTACTTTAATTTCTTGGGCGACACCATCACATACCTCAAGGCCAAATTTGAGTATGCGTGACATACCTAGAATTTGGATTAGAAGCTTTGCTCGGGCGTCGAACTTTCTATCACTGGAAAAAAAAATCAGATAAGCCTTGTGTTATAGTCTTGATTGAATTTGTTTTAACCTGTAAAACTTCAGGTTTCATATTTACAGATTCATCAGTGTTTTGTGGACGCAAATTTACTTTAGGTATGTTTCAGCATACTCCTGAAATTTTTGTTTTAAGTGGGAGAAAAAGTTAAGGGAGTAAATAAAGATAAACTTGTTAAGAGGGAGGGCATCAATGAATAGGTAGAAAAAGTTCGAGCAGTAACAACAAGGTCTCATACTCAACGCGACCAATGCACAAGTAACTTAACGTCCCATGTCGTATGGTCACTTACTTTTGTACTCCCGGACGGTTTTTTTTCTTCAAGCGGAGAATGCATGGCATTCACTTCTATTAAGGCTGACTCAACCACAACATTCGTGGAATTTGATTTCAAGATCTCGGAAATGTAAAGGGACTACTTGTGCACATGGTGGGTGTAGCCTAATATACCACTTTCGAAAGTGCTTTTTAGGCGGCGAAAATAATGTAACGTTCCTAGGGGAATGACATCATCTCTCAATCATGCCTGTTAAGGACTGACTGAACCACAATCATTCGTCGAATTTTATTTCAAGAAACTGGAGGTGTAGATAATAAATGCAGAGCAATATAGTAATTTCTAATATATGGCTAATATGTGGCCCCGACAAAGAATATCCTGAAAGACTTCTAGAGTTAAAATGGGACTCTTTAGAACTGAGAAGGAAATATCTTAGTCTAGTTCAAATGTATAAGATTATATTTGGTTACTGTGATATCAATTGCCATCATTACTTTGATATTATTGGAATAACTCGAACTAGAAGTAAGCATGAGTATAAAATAAGGCCTAAAGTTACCCGTACAAATTATTTTAAATATTCATTTTTTCATAGATATATTAATGATTGGAACTCTTTGCCTTCTGAAGTAATGTCATCTCCTAGCCTTCGGTCTTTTAAAGTTTCACTGATTAAGTACCTTCGCTCATAATTCACCTTAAAATACTAGGCTGAGTGTCTTAAATATAAGTTTATGCATTGTTATTAGGCATCTAGGTTTATAATTTATAGTCTAATTTATAGTCTTTTAATATCTGTTTATATATAAATTAATTAATTTTTTTTTCTTTTTTCTTTTTTGGAGAGTATGTCTTAGCATGGGAATTTGGTTTCCCCCTACTACCGTCCTGTTAACCATTTTTGTATTTTTGTTCGATTGTATATGTTAGTATTAGTTCATTTGTATCAGTTATGTATTGTTACGAACTGTGATTAAAGATTAAAGATTAAAGGTTTCGATGGTTTTTCGGTCTTTAGGCGGCTAATCAAGACTCTTCCCCAAGTGCGGCAATTAAGCTCTGTTGTATTATGAATGGGAACGCACATTGGATGCTGCATTAGTTTTGAAATACATGGACGTAATACATTAATACTGGTTCGTGAACTTACTAGCATGCGATCAGGTGGTCCTTCTTAACATATATGAATGAATCAAGATTTTACAAAGTTATCGCAAGTTAGTATGTGATCAGATCTTTGTGGATGGCTTCGCGAGCGGGAAAGATCAGGCAAGTCTCGTGTTCCCGTGCTTCCCGGGTAGAACGTTTTTAGTAAAACAATACGGGTCATTTATCTTTGTTGCCCGGTGGATGGAGACGAAAGCGCCAACAAAATAGAAATATTGGATTAAAAAATAAGAATAAATAATAACAAATTATAGTTAGCCACTTTTGAGCTATCTTGACTGAAGAAGCGCTTGGTCAAAAGGAGTTTGTACAGCTTTTTCTATTAACATTGACGTAAAGCCTACTCGACGATACCGCATAACAATATGGGTAGTTTCATAAAATTTACCAAAATTAGCCATGACGCATCTTTTCTGTCATAAAAAGACAAAGGTAAACGTTTGTGACGTTTTACACTCTTTCTATGGCACTGAAAACCGCGAAGTTTATATGACCAAGTTACAAATTAAGGATGTACAGCAACCCACGTTACCTTGCTGTCTTGCCTTGTAGGTCTAAGGCCTAAGGCCTTAAAATACGATACCATCAGTTAAAATAGCTGTACACGCGCGCAGAAAGCATTGACAACTACAGTTCACTCAGTTAGTCATCGACCCGCCAAACACACGCAATCAACTTTTGTTTGCGTTGCTTATATTGGTGAATTACCTGCTTTTCTCTGCAGTATTGATGTCCATTCAGGGAAAACTGCATCATAATTTAAAAAAATGCAAATTTCGGTTAGCGAGACAAACACAATAGTTTGTGCGTATTTGTCATAAATTAGTACGATATATCATTTCTTTAGTCGACAGTCCCATTAAGACACCCCTTAATTCCTAGACGATGAAAATTCAGCAGAAGGCTAATGTCACGCCCCTTCATTTCACCTTCAGAAGTTATATTTATCACAGAGTTTCAACACATCAAACACCTTCAAGTTCATCAAACAAAATACTTTGAATAATCTACTATATACATACGAGTTGATTGTGAGTTGTGATTTGAACGAGAATCGAATCGATCAACGAGTCAGTGCCGTTTTTTCTACAATAATTTCTTTGCGGCCGTTTTGAACGGTTCTTTTACCAGTTCTTACTCCAGAAATCATTTTTCCCTCTGATAAATGCTCAAAACAGTCAATTGGTAAGAATGCCAAACTCTGTTTCAAGAGACACTTATGCGTAGTTGGAAAGTTTCGTTTCAGTGAATTCGAAGGAGGCGGTTTATCGAGATCTCTGTCACAAAAAGCGGGCTTGCCCGTCCTCAGTACGGACACAATGAATTTGCATAAATGAAACACTGGTGGAAGGGCTCCACAGAACAGGCCTTTACGGTTTGTTCATGACTATTTCATGTTTATTGCTTATAAACAACTCTTGCACGAACCATTAAGAAAGGTAGATCATTTATAAATTAGTTAATCGACTCCTTAAGGTAGAACTCAGCTGTTACCGAAAAAAAAAAACTACTAAAAATACTTGATTTTATAGCACCTTGGACTCGGCTCGACCGAAAAGGACGTATGAGTTTGCAGAGTGGTCTGTGACAAAGTTTGTGGAATAATATACAACTATCCCCCGAAGAGGAGGTGAATAGTGGTGTTCCAACAACCTGAGGGGGATAAATGTTTTAGCATTTACCAAATTAGTTGGATAAAAATGAAAAAGTAACTTCATTGTAAATCAAAAACGTCACTTAGTAAGTAGTTTGTTTACAACTTAGAACATTTCGGAGATTTTGTCAAGTGCGTTTTTGCAAAAATCTAATTTTCTACTACCAGTAAACACCGACAAGCTGATGTTGGTCGCTTTTTTGGTATTTGTTTGTACGACTTCTTCATTTATCGCTCGAATTCCGTCTTCCGAAAATTTCTCGAAACGAGACGCCATCTTGGCTTGGTTGCAAATAGTGAATAACCAAGGATATTTCGACTTACGGTAGCCAATCTGAACCCGCGAAAATTGCTGTTCACTGATTTGGTAAATACTAACACAAATTATGTGGTTAGCTGACATATTAACTCCAACCCTAAACTTAATATTTGATCTTTTCCACATGCCATGCCACATATCATTACCCAGAGTCATTATTCCTTCTAACCTCCCCGCTTGCAAAATTTTTTGATGCAAAAAAAAAACAAACAAGGAAAATGAGAATCTTTTTTGTTGTTTCAAAATAAGAAACAAACATTATTTTTGTCTTAGCCTTAGTTAAATATTAATAACAGAGATAGTTTTGGAAACATCTTCCTAATAACGTATACATAATGTCCTAAGCTACACTGCTTTCAATACCAAATACGATATAAGGGCAAACTATCTATACTTTGAAATGTAACGTTATACACATTACAAGAAACTGTCTTCCGTATGCCTATGTCTATAAGCTTAAAGTCTTGGACCCTCTGCATTCTGTCAATTACCTTGGTGCCTACCTATCCGACGACTTCCGCTGGAACAAAAATATCAAAACCATCTCCAACAAAGCTAACAAAACTCTTGGCTTTCTAAAGCAAAACTTAATACTTTGCCCACCCAGGACTAAGGAAATAGCATACAAGGCCCTAGTATGCCCAACTCTGGAATACTGTTCATCTGTGTGGGACCCACATACAGTTAAAAACACGAACACGGTTGAGATGGTCCAAAGGAGAGCTGCACGCTGGGTTTTAAATCGCTTCGACCGCGAAGATAGTGTAACCGAAATGCTTCTAACCCTGAAATAGAAGACACTAGAAAGTAAGCGAACCATAGCACGCCTATCTATGCTGAATAAATGGGGGAAAGGCTATAGATACAGGATACAGGTAATAAGACAATTAAACTCTTCACATTCCTTCTTTCATTGTTACTAGATGATTTAATAGCTTGTAAGTTTAATAGATTTTAACAGTGTTTTCACTGGAAGCTTGATTTTTACCACAAAACACATTTATGAAGTTTTATGACTGATTTTTTCAATTTAAAATTGTGGCGCCATATTTGCAAACCATTTATGACGTTACAATGTCAATCAAACGTAAGGAAAAAAACAACAATAAATGAGGAATTTCTCAAGTAATCGTCCTGCCTAGTTTCAGGTCATTCAGATTTGTTTGTTCTCTATGGACAATGTAGGAGAAAAAAACCCTTTTGGACTACCGTGACAACCGGAATAAAATAAAAATGTACAACTGCGAGTATAAACTTAATTATTAATATATAGATTTAGCCAGGGCTAAAAGCGAAGCTCTCGATAATATTTATAGTTTGTTCAAACAAAATATAAAGTCGCGTAATGCTAAGCGGTGAAGGCATGCAACGCCGGGAAACGGAGAAAAACAACAATTGGTCTAATTAGCAAAAGCAACTTTGCACTTTGCAGCACACTTTTTTTGTACATTTCTTTGCCGTTGTTTTGTACGACTACAACGTGAAACTTCCAGAAACTTCTTAGTTACACGTTTTATAGAGGGATTGTCGTACGTGTTCCTGTTCACTTTTCTTCACTACCGCTCATTCTCACCTTGCATTTGTGGCCGCTAGCATTTCTAATTTTGTCACCGCCGCTACGAAATTTTCATGTTGTTCTTCCAACAAAAAAATGCCTCCTCTGTTTTTTATCTCTCGCTCTTAATCCCTGTCGCCCTTTTTCTCGTTGAGCCTCGCTGGCCTGCCGCCCACTTTCCCCTTTTCTCTGTCTTTCTCTTGCTCTATATTACAAATTTGTGGATATGACAATTTATCTAAGCTTAATACTTTAGACAACACGGATCCAGAAACAATTTCCGCTTTCCGTTTTCGCCTTTATTGACTCTTTTGTTGTCTCTGCTTTACGAGACGCAGGTGGCTATATATGCGATTTCCCGCCAAAATAACCTCAAGTTGCATTTGGGTTACCATACCTGTTGATTGAATTATTTTACATTGGTATGCCCGTGGTGCGGACGGACGGTCTCTCGGGCGGGCGGTGTACGGTCACCTGATTACTAAATTTTCTCTGATGGGTAGATTACTTCATTTTCTTACCCATGGTGATCCGCTGGCGCGCTTCGCGCGCGAGAGCTCCGCTATAAGTGTTACGTATCCAGAGCTATAGATCAGATTTTAATTATTGACTTACCCTCTCACGTACTTTAAGTCATTGAGTAACATTTGTTGGTGTTATTGGTATGTAATGAACGTAGTATGGGATGAGTGAATAAACGTTTAAAAAACGTCGAAAAAAGACATGCATATAGTCAAGATATCTTTAGCGAATTGTAACATTTTATACACGTCACCTCGATATTCTGGGTTAAGTGTTTGCTCATTCAAAATTCTAATGAAATGTCATCACCAATAAGTACAAAGGGTGCCCAGTACTTGACAGCATTAAACTCCTCAGATTTTCTCATGAATTTCATTGTTAGGTTTAACGCTTCACTGGCAGTTTTCCCTTCCACAAGATGCTGATAGAAATTTTTCATAAACTCTAAAGTGGCTTCATCATCAATCGCCCACAACGACACAAGAACAGAACGAGCACCAGCACCCAAAAAGGCACGTGCTATACCAACCACACCCTCGGCTTTGATCTCCCCACGAGCACTGTGACAGCAACTTAGTACAACTAATCTTGCTCGCATCTGAACGCGCAGTACATCTCTCATTGTCAAAATGTCCTTTTTCACACCTTCGTTCGACGTTAAGGCAATGTCACCTGTTTCCATATTGCCATGTGCAGCCATGTGCACCAAGGCAACAGAACCGAGTCGTCTCAACACCTCATCCTTTGTGGCTTGTGTTCCAATTAGAGGTGTGCTGTTAAGCATTTTACCAATCATTTCTACTTCCTCCTTGGCACATGGCAGCGGCAATAGCTCTGTCAACGGATCACCCACAAGAAGAGCACCTGTGTTGTGATGATAATCTAGCGGACAATCTGCAATCATTTTCAAGCTCGTGAGGGATGGAGCCACGCGAATTTTGAATGACTCGCAAAGGTACTTGGAATCTGGGTCCTTGAATGCAGCAAAAGGGGCCAAGCAAAGTGGACCCTCAGGGACGAAGATGAGTTCGCTGCCTAAAAGTAGATCTTGAATAGGCTCAATGATGGTGTCATACAACGTACTCAAGGCACTTTTTTGGAGGTCCAACTGCTGGGTCTGTCTGTCGTCCTGAGGTGATCTCTTAGCTACCAAGCTTTCATCCCTCGCCAATTCGAGAGATCGATCTTCACACTTCAAAAGATTTCTTGTGCCAATTTCCTGTTGCAGGCCTTGTGAAAGAGCATGAAAAAATGTTTTCACCTTACACCGCGAAGTAAATTGTTTCTTTCTACATTCAACACCCTTTTCTTTCTGGCAGACCCAGAAGTTTAATTCTCCTTTTCCAAAGGATATAAAGATTGTATTTGTAGGTAGGTAACTTAACAGGTCATCGAATGATGTGGCTTCTATTCCTGATCTAGCATCATTCCTTTCAAAGGCATAATTTAATTGAAGAAGATCTTTTAAGCCCTGCGCTCGAGCTTGTTCGGCAGAAAACAAAGCTTTTGTAACGTTGCCTTCCGCCAATAACAAGCGCACAAGTGCACGGTACGCTGACCAGTATTGATGTCGAAAACTTATTTTCCATTCGTCGTTTGATTGAAGACGCTCTCTGACACTATTTAACAAAGTGATGCTGTGCTCGTAATATTCAACTGCCACTGGAACTTGGCCAAGTAACTCAAAAGACCCACCAAGATTTGAAGAAGCTAGTCCCTCTTCCAAACTATTGCCCGATTCTTTCGCTATTTCCAGATGACGTTTAAGATACTCAATGGCAGTTTTAAAATCTCCCAGATTGTGATATTGGTTGCCAAGATTACCATACGCACCACTTTCTCCTGATCTGTCCCCCAGTTCTTTCGCAATTTTCAGATGACGTTCATGATAGTCTATGGCTGTTTTAGAATCTCCTAGAAGGCTATGAACATTGCCAAGATTACCATACGCCCCACCTTCTCGTGATCGGTCACCCAGATCTTTTGCAATTTTCAGATAACGTTCATAATAATCTATTGCCGTTTTTAAATCTCCCAGAGTCTGATGGGCAATACCAAGATTGCAATATGCATTTTTCTCTTCCAATATATTACCGAATTCTATCGCAATTTTCAAATGAAGTTCGTGGTACTTAATGGCGGTTTCAAAATCTCCCAGATTGGAATGTTCGTTGCCAAGACTGCCATATGCTCTACCTTCTCCTAACCTGTCACCCATTTCTTTTAAAATGTTCAGCAGTCTCTCGTGGCAATCTATAGCTGTTTTAAAATCTCCAAGACGGCTATGATCATTTCCAAGATTGCCATACGCTCTCCCCTCTCCTGATCTGTCTCCCAGTTCCTGCGCTATTTTCAGATGACGTTCATGATAGTCAATGGCAGTTTTAAAATCGCCGAGACTGAAAAAGGCGAGACCAAGATTGCCATACGCTCCTCCTTCTCCCCGTTTATAACCCCATTCTTTCGCCACTTTCAGGTGACGTTTATAGTAGTCTATGGCTGTTTCAAGGGATCCCAAACTGTGATAAGCAATGCCAAGGTTGCAATATGCCTTTCCTTCTCCCAAAGTGTCCCCCAATTCTTCCGCAATTTTCAGATGACATTCATGGTAGTTAATGGCTGTTTTATAATCTCCGAGACCGTGATGAGCGTTGCCAAGCTTACAATACGCACTTGCTTCTCCGGATCTTTCACCCAATTCCTTCGCAATTTCCAAGAAACGTTCATAGTAGATGATGGCTTTTTTAAAATCTCCTACACCGCAATGGGCGTCGCCCGAATGTAAGTACGCGTTCCCTTGTTCGAATCGGTCCTCAAAGATGTTATTCGTGCTAAAATCGTTGACCTGACCAGTGGCAGTTTTCTGCAAAAATTAAAAAAAAACTACATGCCGCATTATAGTTTAAGTTACAATTTCCATTTGGAAATTAGGGCCCACGATGACGTCCGACACTTATTGATTAAAAACACTCGTTTTATGGTTCACACGATACATGGGAATTCAAAATAATTCCTAGTTTAAAAACAGGGCTAAAACATGCTTACCTCCATCGATCCATCGATGCTAAGTTCATCTTCGATAGTGCACGTTTAGGTTTGTCCAGCTCCGGAAATATTCTCCAAATGGCAGATGTCGCCCTTCGAGTTGTCTTCTTGCTGTTTTTGCCATGTTTTTAGCTATTTTTTCGCCTAGTTCTTACTCTTGAAATAAGTGAAATGTGCGCCATTTTTTGTTTACACAACCAAAACAACTCAACCTCCTCCCCAGGTCTTCTCGGTTAACGGTGCCTTAACCTGCACGAACGCGGCATTTTTGACGTCATTTCCTCTTCAAACACAAAATTCTTCCAAATTTGGTCATCAGAAACTGGTTATGGTGAAGTATGTGTGTGTATTTAGCCAATCAGAATCGGGGAAATATTTTAAATGAATAATAATTTTCATTATTTTGTCGGCTAAGTCCGAAATGGGGCAAGATGAAGCGATCCTGTGTTCTAATTGGCTACCCTAGAAGGCATGATGGGCCTATCTTGTCCGCTCTAGTTATCTTGACCTCACCCTTGATAACAGATATTACTAAAACGAGGAATGGGGTGCGGGGAACGGGGAGCGGGGATCGGGGAACTGCCAAATAAATAATGGGAACAAAACCATCTTTGAACCTTTGCCGTACGACTAACTTTGTTTGCCAAGCTATGATTTGTTCCTATTTTTCATTAGGGAGCTTAAGCAAAGACGTTTTTGAGCGACGCACGTCAACCGGAAGTGGCCTTTTTTCATTTTTAAACGGTGGTTTCGCCCAAGTTTTCAGTCAAATCACCTCTCTAACAGTAAAGAAGCTAAGGAATTCAAATTTTATATCGTCAAGGCATGTTAAGAGGGAAAATGCCTTACTTCCGGTTGACGTCCGTCGCTCTAAAACGCCTTTGCTTAAGCTCTCTATTTTCGCGTGTTCGTTCCCTAACATCCGGTCAATAACGCATCTTTCTCATAGATTCTAACCAAAGATAAAAACATCTAAATGAGGTTAACAGGCAGTCCTTGAAAGACAAACATTTTTCTCGTTAATGTAAAAGCTAAAACAAATAATTTAGCCGTAGTTGTTTAAACTATCAACCGCAATATTTTCTCCCAGAAAAAACATAGTCATTTTGAACTGAGCGTCAAGAAAGCTGCTTTTGACGAAAGCATGTCTTGACCCGTTGATAAATATATTCCGAGTATTGCAGCGTTCGTATTTGAATAGGGAAGTTAATTTCTAACTTGAAGAGCAAAAATCTTTTCACAAACATTATATCGCTGGTAAAGGAAAGTGATTTACCCTAAACTTTATAGAAATGGAGTTCGTGGAAGAAGTGTGCAAGAGGGAGGGGTTTGAGTAGTGATACTTCCCGGAGGTGCTTCGTGTTTCAGAAACCGAGTTAACTACTGAACGTATGGGTCAATGCCTGGCTCGCAAAAATATTTAAACTATTGAGACAGTATGGTATACTAGTTTTAGAAGCTTTGACATTGTGGTAAGGAAGGGGTTAGCATTTGTCATCTGTACTGTCGAAAGGTTTCCTTGGTGTTCCGAGCCCATTTCCAGAAGGTAGTGCTATTTTTTATCTTGTTCTCAGTCAGTATTTGGATATTACTGCCACTGCACGACTTAATTACTCACGCTCGTGACTGACCGACTTTACATTTCACACCCATTTATTGGGATCAACATTCGTTGTATATATATACTGTTCCATCTGCTTATCCAGGTAGTATGCACATGCAAACCTATTAAATGACCTGGCTCACCATGTCCTTAGATATCAAGTAGTCTGCCTGGCAGGCACAAATAAAGTGGGGGGGGGGGGAATCGTGAGGGGGGTGTCTCTTCCTTCTTTTCCCAGTCCCCTCTCCCTTTTTCTCTCTCCGTCCTTGTCCCCTTTTGATGCCTGGTATACAGGGTAATACCAAGAGACATTCATTTTTCGTTTCGCAAAAATTTGCCCATTTGTCAAATTATAAAATTTGTGCATGGTAAGTATTTTTAACTCTTCACCTTTGTGTTATTGCTGTTTGATTAACAAAATTTACTTTACTTTCCCTGGCAAATAAATTAGTTTCTGTTTTAACTTTTAACTTGATACCAATTATTTTAAAATCATTTATCATTACCTTTTTTTCTTGCTTGTCTCTCATTTCACGTTCTTCCCTCACAGATCGGCTCCGCAGTTCCAACAACTTCTGGTTGTTCGGATCGATCTTTTTTTTTGTTAAGTTGTAAAATAATTCTTATGAATAATTAACCAAGCTAGAAAGCCATCTAACTTATCTCGAGTCACGCAACGTTTCATCGGTGATAACCCAACCAGTGTATTGCAAAGTACTTACAGCAGAGTACACAAAAGATTAAATAATCACTTAGGATTGCTCATCTAATGAAGGAGAAGTTTACAAAGGAGAGAGGTCAGTTCTCTCCTCGAAAGCAGCCGATTGATGTTCATTTAGACTTTAAATTGAAATCAGGATACGTTTTTAATATTGTCAAAAAAGAATAAAGAAAAATGATTTCAGCTCCAGTCAAGGATACTGCTAATCCCTTATCACACCATGTGATGGCTTCGTCGCACTTTTTCAACTGCACGCAGGCACTTGCCCCTGTAAATACAAAAAGTATAGTTCCGTCAATTAGCTACAACACACAAGAGTTAATGATACTAAATATTGATTTGGGACAAACCATAAGAAAATTTCTGGGAAAGAATTAGGGGCGTAAAGTAGTATTGTGTGGAAAAAATATACCTAAAGGCAAAATTTACTTTTACTGAAACATTTTTTGTAGAGCAGTCCTCATTACGGTGTCTTGCACTAATATAATGTACAGACCAGAACGTTTTGGAGCCTGAGAGTCTGGGATTTTCGATAATTTGGTAGTACAAACTGCATATACCTACCCAGACATCTCTCAACATTTCGAGTGGTTTACCCTTACATTAAATGCGGTTTTTTAATTGGTAAAAACGTTTAGTAAGCTTGAACATTTTTCGTGATCGCTTGGACAGAAAGAGATCTGAGTTTGGTGACTGGATCATAGCTGACTTACCTCGCACAAAAGCTTTTAAGGAAGATGGCTGTAAGCCAGTGGCAATTTTTGCATCATTAAGCGATTCGGTGTAATCACCTGCCACAGAATGAACAATCGGTGAGAAACCAGCCATAAGAGGCAACCAACTACCTTTTTTCTGCTAAATCACTGTTCGAAATAGGATTTTATCTAGAAATTTCTAAAGCCTAATGAAGGCTAAAAACGTCTGGAAATCAAAACAGACAAATCGTTTTTACGAGCAGTAACAAATTAACTAAAATGGCTTTTAAAACATAGAGGAAACCATCGAAGAATCTTCTGACGTATTCGTTGGGTGCCCCTGGATGCGTCTAGCATCTTTTCACCTGGGGAAAGGGGAGGGGGTTACTCAAAAAAGTTGCATACAGGGAGGCTCCAACCCGAGGTCCAACCCCTTACCCTTTTATAGACCATTTTTGACAAAAAAGGGCACCCTTTCGCATAACTTCTCGAGACGTTATTATAGGGAGTAACTCCCAGGGATGTCACCACACTGCTTGCACAAATCCAGTTCTGAAATCTTAAAGCAGTTTTTTAAAAACAGAAATGTCAACCTCTCACCCAAATTAAAATGTGCTGCTGCCCTGTTGTTGTATAGTTTGGCGTTCAGCTCTTCATCTTTATAGCTGACTTTGATTCCTTCTGTGTAGTAGTAAATGGCATTATCAAAATGCTTCTTATTGTATTCATCGTTGCCTTCGTTCTTGTAAACCTCTGCAATTGCTAGAAGGTGACCGAAATTACAGAAACGTTAGTTTTGTTTTAATAATAAGAAAATGCTGTGATCATAAGTTTTTGTGTGTTATATTGACTTCCAAATTTATCAGCATTTCCATATTTAACTGAGCTTCTACTAAAGCTACCCGCATATTAAAACACAATTTTGGAATATATTTTAATTGATTTAGAAATAAAATCGCATAATTCTTCCTTCATGGTTTCAAAGACGAAGTTTCCATTAGCCACAATCTTGGGGTGGTGGGCGTATACTCCCTATGATAGGTCTGCCCGATTGTTAACATCTGTAAACCTCAGAAGAAGGCTGGTCTGGCCGGCCGAAATATTGTTATGACTCAAAAATCAACACACGTTGTTATGATCAACTTTGCAGTAGTCTTTCGACTTCTCGTTTTTTAGTTCTGCCCAATTGTGCTCGTAAAATACTGGAAGTTGCCGACTGGAATGAAAAAAATTGCTACCTGAATTTCAAAAGTTTAATGCTACGTAAATTTCTTGCTATTTTAAATTTAAACGTCAACCTTTATTCTCTGATCAGGGGCGGATCCAGGATTCTTTTTACGAGGGGGTGCACTGGTCTCTTGCTCTACTTCAACACCAATAAGCCACATATTTTTTTTTGCAGAATACCAGTTGTATTAGAAAACCGCAGGTCATCTCAGGGGGGGGGGTGCGCACCCCCCTGCACCCTCCCCCTAGATCCACCCCTGTTGATCTACACAATGATGGTTTACATCGATGAAGAAAAATAGCTTGAAAATTACTCTTAAAGTGTTGCTCGCGAATGTGGCGATACCACAAGCATCCCAAGCTCACTATGAAAACACTATGAGATCCCAGAACAACATTATACTTCTTATCTAGTAAGTAATTGTTCATATGAATACAATTATAAATTCTAGGACGTTGGTTAAGAATTATCCTTTTTGCTATAATTTATCGAAAAGTGCATTTACCTTTTTCCTTTTAAGCTTACATTTCGGTTGACAAACACTCAGAAAATTAGCATAACCTGAAGTTTTCTGTGTAATTTTGCTCAAAAAGTGCTCAAGACAGAAAGGCCGCAAAAGTTGCTCGAAGCTGCTTGGACCGCAAAAAGTTGCCACCAACGGCAAAAGTTGCTCAAAACTTGCCGACCTCAATCGGGACAGGCCTACCCTATGAAGGCCTAGAGAGAGGCCCCTCCCCTTATCTTTTTTAGCCCTCGGGCATGTAGAAGATCATAAAAGGCTAAATATTTAATTTCTTGAGTTGAAGTATATAGAAGGGTAGGGAAATTTGTCATTTAGGTATTACACCATATGGGTGTATAAATTTACTTTGTAAAACTCTACATAAAATGGGAAGAAGGCTTACTGTTGGTAGGCACCAATTTTCAATACAAAGGTACACAAAAGGTGTACCTTTTCTGCCCAACATTTTATACAAAAGGGTAAGGGGGTGGACCTCGGGTGGAGCCTCTCCCGTATAAAACGTTCCTGAGTAGCCTCGGGCAACATACGACCACACACGTAAGAAGATGACGGTATCTGAAATAGTTAGCGGCCTATAGACTGACCGAGTACGATTTCCCTTCTGCCCGCGCCCTGATATGGAAAGCAAAGCACAATGAAAAGAACGTTAATCATTACCTCTCAAAGTGTCATCATCAAACTGCAATGTATCCTTATCAGTTGTAATATCACTTGTTTTTGAAGCTTCGATTGAATTTCTCGCCATGGTAACCTCTCATGACCTTTTTCCTAGCCTGCCAGTTGATAATTATTATGTCAGCTGATACAGCCGATCCTCCAGATTCTTGCCCTCAACGACGGCCTCCTTTAAAATACGTTGAAAACACTTTTTAGGCTAACTATAGTGCTTTTAGATCTCAAGAAATGCATTCTCAGCAGCGCTTTGAAATTTGTATCTGTTTGGTCATCCTGGGGCATTCGAGTGTGTTCGAAATTATCAGAGCTCCAATATTAGTTTCCCGACACGTCTAGATATACTATTTAACGTTTTACGAAATTGAGAATTTTTCTAATCCCTCTCCCTATCGCATTTTTTAATCCGAAAATTTTAGGTTTCCTTTTTACTGCAGTACGAAAAATACCCTAACCTGAGGAGTAAAATGTGAAGAATAAAACTTCAGAAAATCGTAAGGAATTTATTACATAAGCTTCGAAAATTGTACATGAATGGAACAGTCATCTGGAAATTTTTTTGACGTCCTCAAGTAATAGAAAATTCTAGGCAATATTTGCTTCGGCTCGAACAGATATTTTACAGAAAGCAGTCGTTGGGTGCCCCTGATCCCCCCCTTGCACTCCTGACAGCCATGTTTTTCAGGGTCTGAAAGAGGGGCCTCATACCGCACTCCCGCTCCTCTTTACGACAATCCCGCGGGAATCCCGCATCCCGAACTTCTGTCATCTCTATCCCGAAAATCGTTTTCTTTCCTACTATCGCATCCCGTGCCAAGATTTAGGTGAATCTTGCTTCCCGAGCAGTGGTCAAATCCCGCATATTTTGTACTGTTGTTCGGTCAATTCCCGGATCCCGACAATACCTTTCCAGACCCCGGTTTTGCGTCTGATTGGTAGACAGTACATACATTCACACCAGGGACCTCTTCGACCATGACCCTGATGTGGCCACGACAAAGTTGAAACATGCATGAGGGGTCACTGTTCCGCCATTGATCACGCCAGCATATTTTACGACGCCCATAAATGGCCGTCCTCACTTGGTATACCATCCGATCCAGTGAATATTAACAAAATTAATATTTTTCTCGCGGATTTGGTTGTGAGAAACAAGCAAGCGGTGTTATTTTCGAGGACCTTCACAAGGAACCCCACCATCTCTCTCTCCCTTGTATCTTAGGCAGGAGCGCTGGATGATGTCATAGCAAACAACTAAACGGATATCAAAGGAAAGTTTCACGCGCTAAATACATGTATGTATCCGAAGAATCAAAGAAATTATAGTCAGGTTTCTTATAACTTTAATGGCTTGCTATCAGGACTATCAGATATCAAAGGAAGCTGAATTTACACCAAAATCATTTGATCTTTGGTCGAGTAATGATTCTTCAAATGTTCTTAATTTGCTCCATTATTTACCAGTCACCCTTCCACTTCTTGAACAAACCGAAACAACATAGGATAGGGAGTAGGAAAGGAAGAGAAAATTCCTAATAACTGATGATCTAAACGTGGAAACGTGAATCAACAAAGAGGTCTCTCATGTTGAGATAATCAGAAATGAGACATTTGCTAGCGGAAAAATCAGTGAACTGTATTACCTACCAAAGACAGCAAAACGCTTAATTGATCCTGACGTCAACCAAGAAACTAGTAAGCAGCTGTCACACTCCCTTCTTAGGTTTATGAAATGACAAACCTCACGATATTCCTGAGTTGAATACGCGGAGCAGTTTTAGCTGCCGACGACTGGTACAAGCAGCACAGCTAAAAGGGAAACTTCCCCTTTCCGAGAAAGCACTGTCATTCATCGCTTGACCTTCAATTCCTTGACCTACTATAACAAGTACTGGTTTTCACTTTCACGCCATCAAATCAAAATTGGTCAAGAAATAAAGAAATCATGGTGAGAAAGTGTGCGATATATATCTAGCCAAATTTTGAAAACGTTACTGCCAAATATACCTCTTTTCGGCCAAAAGCTTCAAAGTAGCAAATACAAAAACTAAGAGTGCTGTCATCACGGCTTTTTCTTTTCTCCTGCTTTTTTCATCCTCGCTCCGGAGGAGGGGGGAAACTTCCTTGTAATAGGTTAATGGGGATGTGCCGCTGGATTGACTATAATGGGGTTACATTTTCATTAGAGTTACTAGAATGGGATCGCACTTTTTCGATATTTGGGGGATCAGAAAATTCAGGTTGGTAGGGATTTAAAATTGGGGAGATTTTTACAGCATTAAGTTTAACCAATGTGTCAATGACCTAGTTAAAAGACTTTTTGAGGTAGATGCGTAAACAGAAAGTTACTAAGTTGGGATAGCGAAAATTATAAAGTGACTAAGATGGGGTCTATATTTGGCCACAGAATAGACTATAGAATGGGGTAGGGGTTCTGAGAGGCCAGCGGTACATACCCAGCAAAAATTAATCCAAATAACCCCCGGGCCACGCTCATTCCTCTTCCCCTTTCCTTTTCCTTCGCTAATGTGATTTACGAGATTATCGGGTCAGGGACCGCGCAGCACGTTTTCGAGTGGGGGGGCTAAAGAAGAATGCGTGAAGGAAAATTTTGGGGGGGGGCCGGGGGGGGGGCATGCTTGTGGATTTCTATTCAATTTCTCTAAAGTGACGGAGAATGTGAATAACGATAAAACTATTGATTTTTTCCACATCTTCAGTGATGTTGCTATCGGGTCTGAAAATTCACCATCACTAAATTGAAATATCATAGATTGTTATGTTATACTACTGATATCAACCTTTTATTAGAGGGTCTCAATGGGGTTAACCGATAGGCGTAAAACGGCCAAAAATTTAGTCGATAGCCGTAAAAATTGAAAAATTTTAACCGTTAGCCGTAAATTGGGTAAAAAAGAGTTAACCGTAAAAGTAATTGTTCCCTAGATTTGTTAATTTTAAGGGAGGTGCTTAACTCGCTTATGGTTGCGTTTTTTATTTTCCGGCTACTTTGACTCCGTACGCACGTTAGGCGAAAAGCCTTTTAGGTAATGACCAAGACCTAGGCTCCATTTCCGCCGCTATCTCGGGAAACTAATTTTTCCTATAGCGAAAGGGGGCTTCTTCCTGGGAATTAATATTTGCGATTTTCAGAACGTCGTGCTCTCGAAACACTAGTGAAACAAGAGGGTCTCAATGGGGTGGTGGCTTTTACGGTTATCGGCTAAAATTTTGGCCCTTTTACGGCTATCGGTTAATTTTTTTCAGTTACGGTTAACAAAAAAGTTAAAAATTAATTTCTTTTGTTTCAAAAAGTTAAATATTAATTAACCTGTATTTTTTGTATCTTTAAAGCAAAATAAAGGCCTTCGGATCATCTCGGGATAAAATAAGCTATTCTATTGAAAAATTTTCACATTTCATAGATCAATATACTTTTATAAAGTATTCCACTTCTAATATTATTTTACACATAGAAATGCCAACAGTAAGCAGACACGCGAACGCCCAACTCAAGGCCGGGGCGCGACATTCCACACTAGAGACGGCTTATTCGTGTGAGACGGGTTATCCGTTTGATGATTCGCGTCAGATAGGTAATACGTCTCAATTTGAAAATGGAATAGTTTTAATATTGAAATGAACAATCCCCCTGACTTTATCCGTCAATTTTGAAAGACGGAAGATGGATTATCCGTTACAGGTAGCCTGTGTACAGCCGCAACCTCCCCGCAGAAAAAATCGGAGAAGGGGTGTCTAAAGCTGTGGAGGAGGGGGCGACTGTACACAGGCTAGTCTGGATAATCCCTTTCTAGCTCTCGTGTGAAAAAGGCCAATAACAAAATTTCCGTGTCCAGTGTTTTTAATGATAGCGAAGGACTGTACAAAACGACTGCCTGTCGTTGCCTTGTCGGTAGACCTCATTATTCCGCGCGGCTAATGCGTTTCTGGTCACGTGGTCCGAGCGAGTTCGCCACCGAAATGCCTTGACCGAGATTGCGTGGCAAGACGCCGTACATGCAGGGACTAGG
>OZ038000.1:13579311-13791362 GCA_964035705.1 Porites rus | reverse complement strand
CCTTAAAAATTAACAAATCTAGGGAACAATACTTTTACGGTTAACTCTTTTTTACCCAATTTACGGCTAACGGTTAAAATTTTTCAATTTTTACGGCTATCGACTAAATTTTTGGCCGTTTTACGCCTATCGGTTAACCCCATTGAGACCCTCAAACAACACGCAGAGCTGTTTGTAAAACACGTTGCCGATAAACAACATTTTCCTGTTTTTCTCTGACGCTACGGTAGACATTGCCATGCCTAGTCCCTGCATGTACGGCGTCTTGCCACGCAATCTCGGTCAAGGCATTTCGGTGGCGAACTCGCTCGGACCACGTGACCAGAAACGCATTAGCCGCGCGGAATAATGAGGTCTACCGACAAGGCAACGACAGGCAGTCGTTTTGTACAGTCCTTCGCTATCATTAAAAACACTGGACACGGAAATTTTGTTATTGGCCTTTTTCACACGAGAGCTAGAAAGGGATTATCCAGACTAGCCTGTGTACAGTCGCCCCCTCCTCCACAGCTTTAGACACCCCTTCTCCGATTTTTTCTGCGGGGAGGTTGCGGCTGTACACAGGCTACCTGTAACGGATAATCCATCTTCCGTCTTTCAAAATTGACGGATAAAGTCAGGGGGATTGTTCATTTCAATATTAAAACTATTCCATTTTCAAATTGAGACGTATTACCTATCTGACGCGAATCATCAAACGGATAACCCGTCTCACACGAATAAGCCGTCTCTAGTGTGGAATGTCGCGCCCCGGCCTTGAGTTGGGCGTTCGCGTGTCTGCTTACTGTTGGCATTTCTATGTGTAAAATAATATTAGAAGTGGAATACTTTATAAAAGTATATTGATCTATGAAATGTGAAAATTTTTCAATAGAATAGCTTATTTTATCCCGAGATGATCCGAAGGCCTTTATTTTGCTTTAAAGATACAAAAAATACAGGTTAATTAATATTTAACTTTTTGAAACAAAAGAAATTAATTTTTAACTTTTTTGTTAACCGTAACTGAAAAAAATTAACCGATAGCCGTAAAAGGGCCAAAATTTTAGCCGATAACCGTAAAAGCCACCACCCCATTGAGACCCTCTTATTACTATAAATAAGCCAGAAATCCAACGATTTTGCTTGAGCTGCCTTGAACTCAAGGCTGTATAATTACTGAGCAATTATTGCACGAGGCTGAGTATGATATGAAGAGTTATGCAGATCGAGGGGGTTATCCGCCAAAGCCTAAGGCCTGAGCCCGGTGGATAACACCCTCCGAGATCTGTATATCTTCATATCATACGAAAGCCGAGTTCAATAATTGTTTAATTATTCATTCAAAATATTTACACGGCAAAACAAAACAGTAACTGAAAATAATTTAGTGAATTAAAATTCAATTATAGATTCAGAAAAAAGTAGCAAAAATTATGGAGAGTTTACTCACCAGATAAAGAAGGTTTTCCATTTTGTTTGGAAAAGTAATCAGAAATTTTAAGAGATCTCTTCTTTGCATTACTAGTGGTATGTGAAGTCTCGTCGTTCGTATTTATGTTGCCGTGTACCATGCACTTCTTTGTTCGTAATAACCGCCGGATTGAATGTTCCTTGATGACCAGAGCTATACACGATTCTGCGGTTTAAGTACTTTCGATGACAAAATGTTTTTAAAAACAGACCGCGTTCAACAAAACTTGCAATTGGAATGCTCAACGAGCCGTGAAGCCTGACATAAAAAGACGGACTTCGCGCTGATCGAGCTAAAATCAGGACGCACAATAACAAGAGAAACAATAACTTCATGATCTTCCAAAAATCAAGGTTGAAACTCATAATGTGTGAGAATCGCCCACTAAACTAAACCCAGTTATTACTTCGGATCGAAATTGACCAATACGAAACAACGCGTTTTCCTGAGAGGTTCGCAGGAAAAAGAAGCCATTTAAAAGACGTTTACCTCTGCTAGGTTAGAAGCGAAAAAATATTTTACAATTGTAACGACTAATGCTTCATTCTGTCTATTTATCTGCTCGTTTGTCTTTGCCAGTAACTCTGGTCACTTTCGAATTAACGATTTTTTGCTATTTTTCACTCCGTTACTTTTGTTAAATTATTTTTGTTAAATTTATTTTTATTCTTGCAAAAAAGTGGGGGGGCTTTAGCCCCCCCAGCCCCTCCCTCTGCGCGGTCCCTGCGGGTGCAACCGCCCCTCCCCCCCCGCCGCCGGGAAAAACCTTACGTGGCTAGAAATCTCGGACATTGAATTTGGTGAGACTTATGCACCTATCAATGTAAACCCCGAGGGGGGGGAGTGGGGGCAAGGGGTGGGGATTTGACAAATTTTAAAATTTTTCGATCAAATTCCCCAGGGTGGGAAACGAAAGGTCAATCAAAAGTGTCAAAAAAGCCCCCACCCCAGGGGAAAAAATCTAAACAAACAATGCTATAATACTGTGTAAAACGAATAAAAGAATATTTCAAACACGTTGTTACTACTTTTATTTACGGTTAACGGAAGCCCCATTAAATCACTCGCTGTAATTAAGTATTTCTCTCTCCACTAGCATCTCTTATCTTGAACAACAAAATCACTCCAGGAAGATTGACCGTGCTATATAATATTAATAAAACGTGAAATGCTTTATAACATCTGCTCAACATGTCGGAACAGGTCGGATCAGTGACCTATAAAAAATCCTCTGACTTTCATGGTGGAATTCGATTTCAATCGAGTTTTACAATCAGATGGGAACTTGAAGATAAAAACTTCCTCAAAATAGACATTATCTGTTTAGATGACACTTTAAAGTACCGGATTATGGCGATTAAAACAAATGAAAACTTCATACCTTTCTCCAACAACGTGACTTTCAGGAAGCCTCGAGGGACGGACTTGGTAACTGCTTCTGAATTGATGCCAGGCTTCTGTCGGTCAAAGTCTTATGTCCCGACCCCGGGGTCGCTTCACACGATCAAAAGCCCGACAGCGGGGATAGTCCCAGGCATCAAATCCCCTCCCCTTGCCCGCACTCCCCCCCCCCCCCCCCCACGGGATTTACATTGATAGGTGCATTACATTCGATCTGTCACGCAATGGACACCTCCGCTGGATTTTTGCGTGTTTTCGGGCTCATAGGTTTAGGACACTTTGAGTAGCGGAATTCAGAGTTGTTTGTGGTCCAACTGAAGCCGCTGACTGAAAGTATTGCCCATAACAATGGCGGCAACAAACTGTCCTTGAAACAAGCTTGTGAACGAGTGGTTTTGGGGGAAATTTGGATGAATTTTAGCCAAGATATGGCACAGCGAAGATCTTGAGGTTAAGCCGAGGATGGCTTGGTCTATTCTGGCTTGTTTTAGATCACAAGAAAACGTATCAGCAACAGATTGCGGAGAGATGTCCTGTAGCGTTTCTTAACGCTTGGCTTCAATAGAATCAAAATCGCAGTGAACAAATTTCAATTTACGTTACGGCGCGAACCGGGAGGCATTCATCGAAAGCTGGTTTTACTGCTTTGAGTATTCCGCCATACTGTCCTCATGGAAAAATTCTTCGGATCTTCATAGATGAATAACGCATCGATTACGACTTGGAGAGGTGCAATTCTTTGCAATACTTATAGGTTTCCTCGATTGCTAGCAGAGTCGCTTTGAACAATGTGGATTTTTCATTCAGTTAATGAGGTAGGATTGATTTTTTATCTTTTCTCCCACTAAAACCTATAAACATTGTGGGGGTGTACATAAATTTACTCTACGGGCGTATGGAAAAGCCGGAGTCCAGAACCGGAGCCGGAAACGGAACCGGAACCGGAACCGGAACCCGGAACTTAAATTGAGACCAGGGTAAACTGGGAAGCACTGAAACCAGTTTCCGATACCCGGGTGGGAATAAAATTCAAGATGGCATCCTCTGTTATCATTGTTTTGAGAAATTTTCAGCACAGTGATCGTGATACCAAAGGTAAACTTACATTCGGAAAGTGACTTGCAAAAAAAAAGGTAAGTGCATCCTACTGTTATTCCTAGCAGTCATAAACAGTGACTGCAGCTGTAGGTCGAGCAATTTTCGACAGATCGAGACTACACCTAATCAGAAGCCGACTGACTGCGAAAAACAGCCATTATGAGTATGTGATGTTTAAGACCGCTATTATTCATTTCCTTCTCTTGAGCCTAAGTTACTCATTTCTTGAAAGCGTTCCATGTTTCATCCATTGTGAGGAAAAGGCGGCAAAGGGAGGAGGAGTACTCATGTCAATTATGATCCGAAGTTGCAACGCTCACGCGTATATGAAATTCTCGAAGAAAAATTTTGCGCCGTACGCAAAAAATGCGACAGTAAAAAATATAATAACAATAAATAAATATAATGTGGGGATGAAAAGTCTTAATCGAGCAATAATTGTTAGTGACACTCTTAAGACAGAAACGTCTCCAAACTTTATTTCTTAGGTTCGGGTTCCGGTTCCGGTTCCGTTTCCGTTTCTGGCTCCGGTTCCAGATTCCAGATTCCGGCTTTTCCATACGCCCTACTCTACAGTTTAAAGAAAAATTTAGCCATAAAGTCACTTTGTATATTCTACAAACCGAGAATTTAGCCATTAATTAACGGCTAAATATTTTCATTATTATATAACTTATTTAGCCATTATAAATAAAAGCTAAATACTTCCTCTCTATGTATATTGGAAATATTTTGCCGTTAATTAACGGCTAAATTCTTAGTTTGTATAAATGTTAAAATTTAGTCGTTATTTAATAGCTAAATTTTTGCTTTGAAAAAACGCAGGGTGACTTAACGGCTAATTTGTTTGCTATGTCTGTAGACAAAAATTATTGCAAATTTAGCCGTTGTGTAAACACCGACATTGTGGCCTTTTGTGACACAAGGTAACGCCAAAAATACTGTCTCGAGAGTGCATGCCAGTCCAAGATTTGTAGCCATGAACAAGCCCTTTGGCCCTTTTTCACCAAAATTGCTGCAAATTTTGCTGTGTTCCTTTCCAAAATTTTTTTTGGAACAAGGGAGGAAAAATACTACTGGTGACATAGACCATGTAAGCACAGGGCTGTGAGAGGTGGGGGGAGGGAAGTACTCAACCAATTTTCTCGACCAATGTTTTGGTTTTTATTAGACTGCAAGACAGTCCTTATTTTGTGTATTTTAGTTGGCGTGAGCAACGCTAAACTGGTTTTGAGAAAAACCCCGACTGTTTTGCAGTCTCAGTATTGATTAGCCGCTGTGGGTTTGAATCGCTGACCCTATTTTGATGGTACAAAAAAATCTAAAATGTATAGCTAGCATGCTTTGGACAACAGCCTTAGTTTTATTACCCTCCTGTTTAAGGCAAAGGCCAAAATGTACGCTGTTGTCTTGTTTTAATGCCATTTATAACTTTTATTCGTTTATATTGCCATGCGAAGTGATAGAGCAAATTCCTGTTATAGTCATTGCTTTTGTATACTTGAAGTACAGTCACAGCTTATCAAGCAAATCAAAATCAGCTGTGCAGACAACACCCTGTTTAGAATTAGGACAGACTCCCACAAAATTATATACCCTGTTTAGAACAGAGAGGTACGTCAAAAACCATACATTTTTATCAATGCCTTTCTCACGGTAAAATAGGCCTTGAAGCAGTGTCTAATGATTTTCTAGATAGAAGTATTAACGATGTCTATCATATATGGTCACCATTATTGGAGTTTTGCAAAGATGTTAACCCATGCTTTTGGTAAAGATTTAATGTCTTTTCTTTATGTAATTAAAGGAGGTCTTGAAACAATGTTCACTGATCTTCTAAGGAGAACAAACAAGCCCTTCTAGACTATAAAATTTTGGTCGCCAGTTTTGGACCTTTGTGAAGGGGTTAGTTCATGATTTTGACCAAAACTTTAGAAATTTCTATTTGTCTATGTTAAGGTAAATCAGGCCTCCAAATGATGTTTTTCGATGTTGTAGACAGAAAACAAGCCTGTATAGTAGACTATAGAAAAATCGATCATAAATGGTCACTATATTTTATTTTTTGAAATAGGTTAACCCATGATTTTGGCCAAAATTTGATTTAAAAAAAAAGGAAAATGGAGATTTAATTAATTTCTGGAGTATCTATTTTTTAAAGATATGTGAAAAAATTCAAGTCTCGACCTCTAAGGCGTCCTTGTTGTTGAATCTAAGTTTGTTATATTTACGAGGAAAGACTTTAGAGATGCACACGAGGGATGACTGAAAGGTGGAAGGCAAAACCCTTAGTCGAGATGCCAATCTAGTATTCCGCAACTCAATCGTGTTGGCTTATAAATAATAAAAGACGTTTTACGATTGTGGAAGAGTCAGTACCCACAGTTATTGACGTTTTAGTTTTATTTACCGTTTATGATAAAGGGTATATATACATATCCAGATATTATAAACCACATATAGCTAAGCATCCTTTTAATGTGCTTTGCGTTTTTTGTGAATGGTAAAAAACTTTATTATCTAAGCTTCTTGCTAAATGATTAAGAGATGGGCCAAAAAGTCAGTATTGTTGTTTGTTTAGGTCAAAAATTGTCTACATTGTAATTTCAAAAGATCTTTTTTAGGCCGAGAAATGTTACCTAGGCTTGGAAGTTCCGTGGAGCCATTTGAAACAATCTGAGGGAAAGCAGCCCTATTAAAGAACTGCTTCAGCTACCTCTGAGAGCCAGAGTTTGGTGGCCCAAAAGAGTCCTTGAAGATGACATTATTTTGGCCCTTTTTCTACTACACTAGAAATTTCTGCAATTTGATTGGCTTAGAGCAGTGGTATTTCAGCTTAATTTGAAATACCTACATGTGAAAATTACAAACCTTTTGCGAGTAGTAGTATTAACAAATAATAGCATTATTTGAACGTGGTATTTGGCATAAATACCACGAGTGATATTTCAAAATTGTCTCAAATTTCATTCGCCTAACGGCTCGTGAAATTTCGTATAACAATTTCGAAATATCACTCGTGGTATTTATGCCAAATATCACTACAAATCATGCTATAACCTATACTAATTTGTTAATCTCGTAGAAAAATGGACAGTCTCAAGTTTGTATTTCATGGTTCCACCATAAATATCAGTGCAAAAACTCCTACGGTGATTAGGAGGGCGCTGACACTAATGACTGAGCCCGCGTTGCACATATCGTCATCGCAACAACGTATGTCACATTCCGATGACCCGCCTTCATCGGAACAAACTGGATTAGCTTCTTTCTCGCAGTGGCTTTTCAAACCGCAAGACCTTTCATACTGAGTGCTCCCACCCTTCCTGTAGTGAACGCTGAAGCAAACTGAGTCTTCTTGGGTACACTCTGCGGTTGATTGATTAAACACTCGCTCGCAGTCTTCCCATGATTTGGTACTGGTGCAGTGATGGCACGTTAACGAAGCGGCTTCAAATAAAATGCAACAAAACAAGTTAATTCGAAGGAAACTCCCTTATCACTATCACTAACATCATCATCATCATCATCATCACCATCATCAGTCTACTGTCATTCTCAACCACTCAGAAGAGAATCTAAACCAATTTTACTTTCTTGAACGCGTTTTTCCGGGCAAGACGGCGCCAACAAAGACGATTGGTTTATTTGAATATTACTGTCAATTTAGATGACGAAAGAAATAATTTGTGTTTTTGTTTAGTGACAACTCTTCAATCACAATAATTCCTCGCTTATTTTATAACCTGAAGACATGAGACGGCTGGGAAGGCTGCCTGAACTGTGCTCAGTGGAGAAACACAAGCTACGAACGCATCTCCAACTTTGAGGCAACCAGGTTCATGAAAATGAGGAAAAATAAAAGAGCCCAGCTCATAGCCGGGATCTACATAACCCCTAGCCTGCAAATACAGCAGCCTGTCCACACTCCTTACCGCTCGCTAAATGTCCCTTTAGCGGTGAAGAGTAAGGAGAGATGACAAAAATTGGAAGGCTAACCTACTCCCTCCTAACCGCCCCCAATTGACTGAGACCACATAAGCAAGAACGGCTGCCGGATCTGCAAATCCCGCATAAGTCTACCTTCCTATATGAGAAAACAAGAAAAATCATTGTTCTAATCTACGATTAGTGTGCAGTACGGTTTCTTGCTAAACACCAAGAGAGAATGATGGTGCAGAGAAGGAAACGCTCAGTCTAGCCCTTGGGATATGTGAATTTCACCAAAGTTATTTTTAGACCAATCAAACACTTGAAATTAATCGGAAGTTGGTTTCCGAAGGGGTCCGCAAAAGTTTTCTCAGTGTTGTTAAGACGGAATTCAACAGTCGCTATTACAATATTCTACATCGTTTGCTTTGAGGCAGTCACGCGTGGGCTTGATGACGTTTTAAATAATCGATCGAAATGTGCGGACTTCCCAGGAATTATACTTCCATTTGGATACAAACCTCTAAAAATAAGTCATGTGAAATTCACATATCCCTGCAAACGCCCTAAGATTCCTTCTCCGTCCCATCACTAGTGAGTTTAAGCAACAAGGACGGCGACGGTTACAAAAACGTCCCTTAAAAAGTGGATTCACACTGCTTCAAACTGTATCGGGCTTATTCCATCTCGTTCAATTCGTCAAGTATTGGCAAACTATTCTGGACTTGAATTCTAAAAGACTGTATCAAGGTTCTAGAAAAATAAAGTCGTTTGTCTTGGTTAACGTCCTCCACAAAATGAGAAGTTTGGCACTTTCACATCGTAGTCGTGCAGTGAAGGCAAAGAAATGTACAAAAAAACGTGATGCACGTGCAAAGTTGTTGTTTGCCAATCTAAACCTACTGGGTTTTTTTGCCGTTCTCGTTGCCGTGGCCGACGTCGTTGCTTCAGCTTCCTATTCGCTCTTGTGATTAAACGATTTAACCCATGCTAATCGATACTTACATTCATCGGGTGCATCTTTCTCATTTGTCATCTCCAATCTGTACTTCATTACTAGACCCTAAAAGAAAGCAAAGCAGAAAGCGGAATGGATTGTCAAATTCGTGAGCATCTAGATTTTAAGTCTTGTTAATATATTTTTTTTACAATATTTCAGTTCTCAACCTTGGTCGACAAGGATTTTTTAAAACAAACAATCAAAACAAGAAATCGGATCTCTCAGAAATCAATTTTGAGATTTCTCTTTCGACTGGGAAATCCGGAAGGCACAAACTAGCTGCAACCAGTTGCAAAAAATGTTGAGACACTCCGACGAAAAACCGGCGGCTTAGGCACAACTTCCCCCTTCCATTCAAAAGGGGAAAGGGGCAGGGGACATCACAAGCACAGGGTCCTGGCACCGTTGCTTCCGCCCAAATGACTCTGAAATGAGGTACAGTGTCTGGAGAACTTTTGCAACTTGTTTGTAGCCTGAGTATCAGTCGTGTCTCGGAAAAACGAAAGAGAGAAAAGCAAACAGGAGGGACAGTAAAGGCAAGGAAACTTCTAGGGATACCGCCTTATGGATAAACGGTCATGATGTGCGCTGAACAGGGTCTTGAGTCAGGGTATACAATTTCACTATTCTTTGTACAAAGTTTCAGTTCTCAACCTTCGTCGACAAGGATTTTTTAAAACAAACATTCAAAACAAGAAATCGGATACCTCAGAAATCAATTTTGAGATTTCTCGTTCGACTCGGAAGCCTTTTAAAGAGTTTTTAGGTTGGCACTGAGCTGTCTACATATTTGTGTGGTACCAACCTTTTTTTTTCCCAACAAAAATCCAATTCCATGATGTTCGTTAAAAAGATTCCACTCCAAAGGGACCACGACCTTACCGTGGTGGAGTGGTTTGCGTGTTTCAATGACCCATAGAGCTGTGTCAGCTGGAGTCTTTGACTCCTGGTAGGGCCATCCATGCTGAACAGGTCGAAGGATAGAGACCAGACTAAGTGTGGTCCCCTGGTCCTCTAGGATGGGGGTTGGCCTGTTGGGTGATAACCCTTTCCCATAAAATCCCTTTATTACAGAAACCAGAAGCAGGAGGCCTTATGTGCCACGAACCACGAAGAGGATAGGTGAGGCGAAGTGGGAGTAAGTTTACTTAATTTTGTTTGGGAAACAAAATGAATCAGGGTCGTAAATAAGGTCTTTTGTCTTAAACAGCCGGTAGCGAAATGAACGATTTTTGTCTTGAACAGAGTCAGGGTTTGAAGGTCTCAGTTACACATCTCTAGTTTAACTTCTCTTGAGTTCCCCACCCCCACCCCCGAGGAGAAACTGCTTATCTCTATTTCTCCCTCCCCACTGTTAATCCTCCTTTAAAAATCTCTCCCCACTACCCCTAAGGAGGAGGATAGCCAGGTTACAAAATATAATTGGCATTTTCAATTTAGTTCTTAAGACTGCTCTAAGGACCGTTTTGGAATCAACGAAAGACCAGACTGGTTCAAGATTCAGACAAACCTTAATCTTCATACAAAGATATCAATGAATGACAGGAGTCGAGCCATTTTAGATTGTTTTACCTTAGGTGAATTGCAGTTACTTAGCGCTATATACCACCGTCTGTCACGACTTGAAACGAAACGACGATCGCCTAAGGAGAAAAAATACAAGTTAAGTGGTTATAAAGTTTAGGCGTTCCGCAATCCTCTCCAACATTTGTCTGGAAGGAACGCGTGACGAAGCTAGAGGGACGTCTGCATAGGAGGCTATGTTTACGCAGATTAAACTTTAAAACACATTTCTTAAGAGTCCGTAGAGCAAAACATTGGGCGAATGAGGGTGGTTACAGTGTTTGTAAAAAAAAAATACCCAATCCAAGATAGTCAGGTATAAAACCTTACCCATATCAGACCTAAACGTATGGGTCAAGTCTATTTCCTATTTCAGGCCTCAAGAGGTCAAAAACAACACCTTTTGGCCCCGAACCTCCCCCCCGAGATATTTATGTATGGGCGAAGGCACTAAGTAATACCTTTTAAACAGCTGCATCCTCGTTACAAAGCCACCTTTAAGCAACGAGAACGCTTACAACCTGGACGTCATCAACAGACACAAAATATTGTTGTTTTGCTTGATGGTACGATTCTGATTGGCACAACGAGTTTTTCGGGGATTGGGGGTACTTCCTACTATGGCCTTTACGGGAAAGCTCCGTCCAAAGGCTGTACCATTTTCAGGCTTCAAGTATATGAAAGGGTAGGGATTTCCGGTGGCAGATCCAGGGGAGGGGCCCGGCGCCCCCCCCCCCCCTTATTTTTGGACCAAACTGAGGCCCGAAGGGCCAAAAAAAGTTTTTTGGGAGACCTCCCCCGTCCCCTCCTCCCCCCCGCCACCTCTTATCTCAAGGTCTGGATCCGGCACTGATTTCACTAGTTGAAGTATGTAAAAAGGTAAGGAAAACTGTCATTTCGGTCTGAAAAAGGCCCAAAAGGGCTAACAGATGCATTTTATTACTCACTGTGAAGAAGTCGAGAAAACGTTTTGTTGTGTGATTTATTTATGTTTGAAAGACAGCGCATTTACAAGGTACGTGAAAGGGGTACCATTTGTCAATAGAAGGTATACGAAAGGGGCACCTTGTCTCTGTCAAAAGTAGTATATGTAAGGGTACTGTTTTGGACCTCGGGGCGGAGCCTCCCCGTATAAAACTTTTTTGAGTACCCCCCGTGCATTTCCCTTTTCACTGGCTTCAGTGAGAGGGTGTCATCGGGTGAGAGTTCCAAAGTAGAAAGAAAGAAAAGATCGACCTTCGGTCGTTATTTGTGACGTCCAGGAAGTCAACGTTCTCGGGGCTAAATTACATTGTGATATGAGTTACTTGAGCAGTCATGGAGCTTACACTCAATACACAAGGTATCCATCTTGCCTTAGATTTTCTTACCGTTACATATTAAAAATTTAGTGGCCTGCACTTGCTTCTCACTGCATCCAGACCATATGTAACTGGTTGTGAGGTTAATAATTTGGTTATTTCCACTGTTCACTCCATTTTCCCTATCAATACACTCCTGTAAAAACGAAAAGAAATGGCAAGGCCGGAATTGACTGTTGAATTATCAAAACTAAACCTAATTAGCAGAATCAAGCAATTTTGCCAAATCCAGCCTTCAGGACCTCCACAGACTAGACATTTAGTTGTCGACAAGCCGCGTCACACACTGCGTTTTTTAGTTGTCCATAACTTTTAGTTGTCGAAAAAATGGTTGTTGACAACTATAAATGTCTAGTCTGTAGAGGTCCTTAAAAACTGGTTTCAAACATTCGCTACTTGCACATCTCAACAACACAGCAAATAAAAGAGAATGCACTGACGGGAAAAATCGAAAAAGATTCAGTGAAAAACAATTTCAGTTGGAGACTTTGAAAACTAGTTCAGGCAGGCTGTTTCCGTTTAGTTAGTGTACTCGGGTGGAATTTTGTTTGTCATGACGGAGCAGTGATTGTTTCTGTTCTGTGCCCAGCATAACAGTAAATAAAACTCGACCTTAATCCCAGAAAGTTAAAAGAGTTTACCGTAAAATGAAAGGATTTTGTATGGGACAATCCACCTTAAAAACGTATTCCCTTTTTGCAGACGATTTTCCAGTCTCTTCAAGCACTCTGGTATATCGTCGATCCAACGTAACAGGCCATTTGCAAGATGGCGTCATTTTACTACTACGACCAGAATCCTTTTGTTTTCCCTTTCATTAAAATTTGCTTATCTCAGCGAGGTTTAAATAAAAAAGCTCTAATTTACACAAGAAAGCAAAACCATGAAGGATTATGATCGTAGTAGTAAAATGGCATCAGCCGTGATTCACTGTAAAGATTTAGCCTCTCTACATCCGTAGAAGCACGGCACGGTTGACACTTTTCCAAGACGAAGAGAAGAGAAATGGCCCTGAGAACGCGGTTGTAAATATGGTTGTTTTTACCACATTTTTTACTTCATCTGGGATTGCTCACTAAGTGAGGGGCACATACTGGTTTACGGTACACTCTTTTTTCTATAAGAATATATTTTTTAAGAATATCGAGGCTGAAATTTGCAAAATTTTAAGAATATTTAAAGAGTAAACCCGAGTGAGATTTCGAAAAGGATTATTATTTTGAGTGATGAAAATCTAAAAAATATGTTTTTAACTTAACCGTATCAAATTATTGCTTCCTCCCACGGCAAAACTACCCAACAAAACGAAGAAACATGCCTTGGTTATAGCCAAATAATCAGTGTTAATGACAGTTCGATGAACAGTGCATGAAATACATATGTATAGTATACAACAACAAAAAAATGAACAAACCGCAAAAAGGATATCATACATTCTTTCTTTTTCAGTTATAATTCAAGAATAATACAACAATATATTCAGGCTAAAATCGGCAGAAAAATAAGAATATTCAGTCTGGCCCGAAAAGACAACATTCTTATGTCTTAAAAAAAGAGTGTATTGCGGTATCGAGAATTTTCTCAAGCGTTATTTCGGTAATTTAAATTTAACGAGACTCATAAAAACTGCTTGAGCTCGGGCGTTCAAATAAGAAAACTCCACCTGGGAAGTTTCGGTCTTCAGAGGACGTCTCAAAGGCAAGGTATATCGAAATAACCATAGTCCATATGACAACAGATCGTTAAGGGGCTACCTTGTACTGTAATTACACTGGAACTTAAAAACAAAAGGACAACTGCCAGCAACAACAATGACACTGAATGAGATGAAACAAGAGCACTTTATGCCTCACCATGCCAGGTTGAGGGTATACACCGGGCCACTGCTTGTCAAAATACAAGATAATATTTTGTGTAGAGTACGACTGAAACATAAACAAACAATTTGTCAGTAATGAAGGGGTCTGAAGAAGTCTGAGATCTCGAATTCCTGATGAGAATGTGCATTGTTTGTCTTCATGCCTACTTTAGCAGGCCATTTCTTTGCGGTCATTTCATTATAAATGCAATGTCAGTTCTTTCGATTATTACTACCGAAACAAGTAGACTGTTTTTTCGCAGCCGCGCGAAACAGTTGCCTCTGCAGAGAAACATATTTGAATTAAGCCCACGTGATTTATCCCTGACGCCTCAAATGTCAGCACACGTGATCGCATTCCTTCACATTCCTGAGAATTAAACAGGAGTACCCAACGAACATTTTTCGCAAAATTGATTATACGATGTCGTAAACGCTAGCAAAGTGCTTTTACGTCAACCTATGTTAATATTTAACTTTCCTGGGAAAAAAATACCCGCTCTACACTGCTAGCCAGCAAGACTTTCAGAAAATAAAAATCCCAGCCAGCAATCATGTTTGACGGTTTTTTGCCAGCCAGCAAGGTTAAAAAAACAAAAATTACGCAATTCCAGCCAGAGTGAAACGGAATTCGGTGTTTGCCAGCCAGCGGTAGCAGAAGTAAGTTATGAGCCAGCCAGCAAAGTTTCATTTAACACATTGCCAAGAAAAACATGTAAGTCAGTAGGCAAGATTTGTTTTACGTCAAATTTACATAACATAAAAGAAAAGCGTGTTTAACCTGTTTCAGCCTTTTATCTAGTTGTCGTTTTTTTTTTGGAGATATAGGGAAAAGATGAGTGTATTTGTTTAGTATATGTTATTCCCTATCCCTAAGTATTACATAACAATAACATAACAACTAAAGACATTCAGCGGTACTTACAGTCTTGGAATGTGGACTTGAGGAGTAGTCTTGAGTTTTTGCCAGGTAAACGATAAATGTATTTATCATGGGTTATGTAACCTTTTCTTTGGGGTGTTACATGGTATGCTGTTCTGTTGCTTCATTAGCGGTAGGCTATATATTTGAGTTGTTCTCATTTATATTCATTCGCGTCTTACGACCGTCCCTACGCCCTCAAAATTATGTCCGATGTTGAAGACGTTACTCCAGCGAGCACAGATTTTTCCTGGCAGCGACGTTTTGCTGCCTTCGCTCCCTAAACAACCTTTGTCTCAACCTCTCGAAGCTTCAGTACCAATCCAGTCTTCAGAATCCAGTGATATAGCGTCCGCGTTCTCTCTATTTAAGGATTATTTCGACAAGAAGTTGGGCGCCTTGAAGCGCGATATTCAAGACAAGTCGTGCAGTAATACCGATTCTGTGGCCAAAAAGCTTAGAGAAGAATCCAAGATCACGTTTAGATTCGAAGGTAATAAGAAACAGTTTCAATTCAACTCCGACCTTGCAGAGAAGGTGAAGTCAGCGTCAGTTGCTCTCGGGAAGAGAAAATTAGACCTTGTTAAAACTCACCTGGAAGAACTAGACTCTGACATCAAGAAGCGCAACAAACTTATCAGACTGGCAGACAAGTCCGCCGCCGGTTGGGATTTGGTGAACGAGTATTTATCAGACGAGCTGGCTAGCGGGTCAGAGGACGAAAAGCGTATCCGCCGTGCCGAGCAGAGGGCCCTTCGTAAACGCAACCAACGCCAACAGAAAGCGAAGGCATCCAAGCAAGGTTATTCACAACTCCAATCATCTACCGCAACCACCGCGTTTGCTGGCCAACATTCATCATCCTCCAGACCTATTTCTCGTACTTTTGGCGCTTTCAGCAAACCAAGATCAAGTGATATTTGTTTCGCCTGCGGCCAGCAAGGTCATTGGAGATCTCAGTGTCAAGTTAATCCTCAAGCCAGATCTTCAAGCTCGGGGCCGTCCTTTCCTAGTTCTTCTGGTCTTTCGGGCATTGGAGGTAAATAGGACCACAGAATTAAAAACTTGTTCTCCAAGGTTAGATATTAGCTTTACTCAATTTATTAGACATGTATCCTTCTTATTTGGAGTATTTCAGGGAAAGGGACTCTAGTTCATTAGTCGATTTCGATTATGATCGTAATCTATTTGAATTTGAACAGAATTCCGCATTGCCAGTACTTAAGGGTAGACTTAGGTCCTGTTTAAGTTATTGGCACACTATTGGTGCCAATAGTTTTGTTATCGATACTATTAAATTCGGTTATCGGATCCCATTCATTAGCACACCTTGTCAGGCGCGTTTTTCTAACAATCAGTCAGCTCTTAATAATGCGTCTTTCGTGGAGTCTGCTATCGCTGAATTAGTCCACACTCACGCCGTCGTTGAGGTGCCCTTTATTCCACATGTCGTTAATCCACTCTCTGTCTCGATACAGTCTTCAGGCAAGAAGAGGCTTATTCTGGACTTACGTCATGTCAATCATTTTATTTGGAAACAGAAGTTTAGGTGTGAAGATTGGAGAGTTTTATTATCATATGTTAATAAGGGCGATTACCTTTTCAGTTTCGATCTCAAGTCTGGATATCATCATATCGATATTTTTCCGGATCACCAAACTTTTCTGGGTTTCTCCTGGGTTTTTTCTGGTACCGTTCGGTATTTTTGTTTTGCATCACTTCCGTTCGGTCTAAGCTCAGCCCCATACGTCTTCACCAAGTGTCTCAGACCACTCGTTAAGTTTCGGAGGTCTAACGGGATTAAAATTGTTGTGTTCCTCGACGATGGGTGCGGAAAAGGGGATTCACTGCCTATGGCCAAGGAAAATTCATTGTTTGTGCAATCATCCTTAAGCAGTGCGGGGTTTGTTGCCAACTCCGCCAAATCACTATGGAACCCCACTCAGGTGCTTGTTTGGTTGGGTTTAAACTGGGACTTAGTTATCGGTACCATTTCTATTACCGATAGACGTATTTGCAAATTTATCGCTCTGATTGACAAATTTCTTCTATCCGCACCTTATGTTACGGCTCGGGATTGTGCCGTTATCGCAGGTCATGTTATGTCCATGTCGCCAGTTTTGGGTAACCTGACTCGTCTCAAAACCCGTTTTCTTTACAAGGTCATAGAATCCCGCCGTAGTTGGGATTGCCGTTTTAATATCGGGCTTCATAATGATTGCCTCTCTGAAATATTTTTCTGGAAAAACAATATCGTTAGTCTTAATACGAGACCTATTTTGCCTTATAATGCTGCCCTTTTGTTTAGCTATTCGGACGCTAGCAACGTCGCCTGCGGGGTTTTTGTTGTGGGCACTAATGAGGTGTCCCATCGTATGTGGACTGCTTGCGAAGCAGCTAAGAGCTCTACCTGGAGAGAACTTAAGGCTATACAATTTGCCTTAAGTGCGTTCAAAGCCTCGGTTAGGGGTAAGTGTGTAAAGTGGCATTCTGACAGCCAAGGGGCCGTTCGTGTTGTGGAGATAGGGAGTCCTAGTGCAGAATTGCATTCTATTGCGCTTGATATTTTCTATTTTTGTCGAACTTACAATATTACACTTATTCCCCAGTGGGTTCCCAGGGAACTTAATGCTTGTGCTGATGCGATTAGCCACATTGTAGACTTCGATGACTGGTATACAACCCCCGAGTTCTTCGCACACTTGGACCACCTTTTGGGCCCACATACAGTCGACAGGTTTGCGAATGCTGCCAACGCCCATCTTCCCAGATTCAATTCTAGGTTTCTCGTGCCCGGCACTGAAGCTGTTGACGCATTTTCAATCTCGTGGAATGGACAGAATAATTGGCTAGTCCCTCCCGTCCACTGCATTACTAGGGCGGTTCAGCATCTCCTTGTATGCGGTGCGGTTGGTACTTTAGTCGTCCCTTATTGGCCGTCTAATGTGTGTTTTGGCCTTTCTTGTTCGCAAATGCTATTCAATTCCAACCGTACGTCCTTGAGTACATTCATTTTCCCGACCCCGATTTTTGCCCTTGGGTGTTACAAAGATTCTCTCATTGATTCAGACAGGTTTAACAGCGCGGTGCTGGCAGTCAGAATTGGCGCTAAGGGGCCTTAGTTTTTTCAAGCCGAGTGGCTTTATGTTGGTCCACGTGTTTTTTATTCCGCTCGTCGGTTCATTTGTCCTCGTTTCGCATGAAACTAGTTCGCCGAGTGGCTTGTTTACCGTCGTTTTTGAGTTGGCCCATTCGGCCTTAAATAGTTTTGCATCCGGTCAGAGGCATTACCAAGCGTCCATTTTTTATTGCTGTATTGACTCCCAGTGCGTGTACTGAGGAATTTTGCCATATATTTTTGTTCTTATCCTCGTAGAAGTTCTCAAAGATGCCTTGCAGCCTAATTTTCAACAGGTTGAAGACGGGCGACTCCGGGCACTGCAGTTCTTCCCCCCGCAGTTCTTCTTAAACCCAAAGCCGACAGTACCGCGAGGAAGTACGAAAAGGGTTTCAATACGTGGAGAAAATGGGCTTCTCAGTTTAAAGAAATTGTTATATTTCCCGCTTCTAGTGTGCACGTTTCATTGTTCTTTCTTAGCTTGATTCAAGAATCTGCTTCTTGCAGTACTATTGACGAAGTCCATTATGGGCTCAAGTGGGTGCAGGATTTGGCAGGTCTACCCGACCCCTGTAATTCCTCGTTAGTTTTACCTTTAAGAGAATCTGCTAAGAGGCTTCTCAGTATCCCCGTTAAAAAGAAAGAGCCTGTGACCCCCGAGGCTATTCAGCTTTTATTTTCTAAGTATGGATCGTCTTCAGCTAGTTTGTCTGATTTACGAGTGCTTACTTTGTGCGTTTTAGGTTATGCAGGGTTTTTTCGCTTTAACGAGTTGGTTCAGTTACGCAGGTGCGATTTTCAGTTTGAAGATTCTTTTATGAGAATCTTTGTTCATCGAAGTAAGACTGACGTTTACAGGGATGGGGCTTGGGTTGTTATCGCTAAAACGTTCAAGCATACATGTCCTTATTTATTAGTTCAACGATATTTGGTGGCCGCTTCTTTTTCAGCAGACAGCGAAGAGTTCATTTTTCGCCCTCTTGTTTTTCTTCGCAGTACCGGAGCTTATAAATTGCGCGGGTCTGTTCCTTTGTCTTATACTAGAGCGCGGGAGATAGTGCTTAGCGCTTTCGATTCCGTCGGCCTTCCCAAGCAAGACTACGGTCTCCATAGCCTTAGGGCCGGAGGCGCCTCCGCTGCTGCTAATGCTCGAGTGCCTGACAGATTGTTTAAAAGACACGGCCGTTGGAAATCAGACAAGGCAAAAGACGGTTACATTAAGGATAGTGTTCATTCATTGTTGTCGGTTTCATTATCACTGAGTATTTAATTTTCCGTATTTCCCGTTCTTTTAGTTCGCACACGGCTCGTGTTCACACACCCCAATTGAGGTTGCTTGTTACATGATAAATGTTTTATATTCGTTTGAGCGGGGTAGCGAATTAGAATATAAATGTATTTATCATGGGTTATGTAACCTTTTCTTTGGGGTGTTACATGGTATGCTGTTCTGTTGCTTCATTAGCGGTAGGCTATATATTTGAGTTGTTCTCATTTATATTCATTCGCGTCTTACGACCGTCCCTACGCCCTCAAAATTAAATACCCAGCGACCAGGGGTTTCTCTTAGACGTAGTTTTTTGCATGCTGCTATATGAAAAGTTTAGCACGTTTTGTATGAATCATTGTTATACGAGCATAGTTTAGATCATTTTGTTGGGTTGTTTTTCTTGCTGTAATTTTTTACATTTCCGAGTTTTCATTCTGTTTGTTGTATTATTTCCATCCATTCTGTTGATGAAGGCATAATAAAGAGGGTCGCACACGGCTCGTGTTCACACACCCCAATTGAGGTTGCTTGTTACATGATAAATGTTTTATATTCGTTTGAGCGGGGTAGCGAATTAGAATATAAAAAGGAAGATCCCGAACTTTGTCCATAACACAATAAAACGTAAAAAAGTGATGACCGCAAAGCCTGAAGACCAATGTATTTTTTTTCAACGATAATCGACTGAGGCGAAAAAAAGTTAAAGAATAAACAGCATAACGAGTAAGCTCGATCTACGTGGGTTCCCCTCTGCAAAATCACCCCAAATTCAGTGTAGACACATGCTTATCGCCAGCATTGTATGCCGTGCCTACTGTTACTCCGCAAAAAGTTTACACCAGAACTGATAGAAAGTTTCGAGTAAACAGGCTTTCCGTCGGAAAATTCTTACCGCTACGGCTGAAAACAACCAACCCAAAAAGTAAGGTAACGTTTGCTGTCTTTAACTCGAGTTTCAACGTGGGGAGGATGGTTTCCTCTTTCTTCATTTACGAAAACGCCTGACAGCAAACAAGGACCTTTCTGTTGCGGTATAAAAAAACAATACTGTCCATGTTTTCAAATATGCTATGGCAACAGTTTACTTTTTAAAGCCAGACTGATAACGTGTTCTTGTAGTAACTTTCTCCGCACTAGCACTAGAAGAGCTTGTCATCCTGAGTTTGATCTTACTCACTCATTTTTTCTCTAGCCAAAAAAGCCATAATAGTATGTCGTCAGACAATCACCACAAAGGTTTCGCAGCAAAAGCCAGTAGTCGTCGGTAGTCAGTCAGGCAATCACCGTAAAAGTTTCACACCAGAACTGGTACAAAGTTTCGCAGCAAAAGCCAGTAGTCGTACGTGGTCAGTCAGGCAATCACCGTAAAAGTTTCACACCAGAACTGATGCAAAGTTTCGCAGCAAAAGCCAGTAGTCGTAGGTAGTCAGTCAGGCAATCACCGTAAAAGTTTCACACCAGAACTGGTGCAAAGTTTCGCAGCAAAAGCCAGTAGTCGTACGTGGTCAGTCAGGCAATCACCGTAAAAGTTTCACACCAGAACTGGTGCAAAGTTTCGCAGCAAAAGCCAGTAGTCGTCGGTAGTCAGTCAGGCAATCACTGTAAAAGTTTCACACCAGAACTGGTGCAAAGTTTCGCAGCAAAAGCCAGTAGTCGTACGTGGTCAGTCAGGCAATCACCGTAAAAGTTTCACACCAGAACTGGTGCAAAGTTTCGCAGCAAAAGCCAGTAGTCGTAGGTAGTCAGTCAGGCAATCACCGTAAAAGTTTCACACCAGAACTGGTGCAAAGTTTCGCAGCAAAAGCCAGTAGTCGTACGTGGTCAGTCAGGCAATCACCGTAAAAGTTTCACACCAGAACTGGTGCAAAGTTTCGCAGCAAAAGCCAGTAGTCGTAGGTAGTCAGTCAGGCAATCACCGTAAAAGTTTCACACCAGAACTGGTGCAAAGTTTCGCAGCAAAAGCCAGTAGTCGTACGTGGTCAGTCAGGCAATCACCGTAAAAGTTTCACACCAGAACTGGTGCAAAGTTTCGCAGCAAAAGCCAGTAGTCTTAAGTAGTCAGTCAGGCAATCACCGTAAAAGTTTCACACCAGAACTGGTGCAAAGTTTCGCAGCAAAAGCCAGTAGTCGTCGGTAGTCAGTCAGGCAATCACCGTAAAAGTTTCACACCAGAACTGGTGCAAAGTTTCGCAGCAAAAGCCAATAGTTGTATGTAAGTTAAGAATGTTTCGTTTTGCAGTCAGACAATCACCTATAAAGGCATGTAACCTTATGTCGTGCATGCGATGGTCGTGTGATGTCTATAAGTTATAGAATCGAAGCGCAGTTGAAACAAATGTAAGTAAGATCACACCAAGGAAGGCAAGCTTTTTTTGCTTTGGGTATAGAGACACGCACCAAAGTAAAATACATGCCACAATACCTTTTTCAGTTTGCTTGAAGCGACCGTCATAGTAAATTTGCGAACAACAACAGTACTTGAGTTTTAATACAGCTACAGAAAAATTCTTGTAGTTTTGGCAATAAGATAAGCTTAGGTGAAACCTTCTTCGGTACGTTTAAAAATCGAGTTGAAGACGGCAAACGTGACGTAACTGCGTCCTACTGCGTATCTCGCGCTTCGCGCTCGCGCATCTTAACAACCCTAAGCACCTTAATGACGCCTTTTTGCGCAGGCTACGGTTGAGTTGTAAGGGTGATTATTTTGTAGAAAGCAATAAATTCATGATAACCAGAAGAAAATAAAAATTCCAAAGAAAAATATCCTGTTCTTCACGACAAATGGTTACAAAAAGAGCAACATAGTTGTCTATTAATTTGTTTATTCAGTAGTCCAGTTTAAACCCTGCTTGCGGCAATTTTAGGAAAATGTGTAAAATACTGTTCACATTTGTGATTTTCTTTCATTTTTTGGCAAGAAAATTGTGATCTATTTTTTATTCTTTTTTCTACATTGGCCAAAGAGCCTCTCAAACGTATCCATGGCCGGTAACGCCCGCTGTCAAATTTGAGGTCCTACAGCCGGGAAACATCACCAAAAAAGTGTAATCTGAGTCACTGTGTTCGAAGATATGAATAAATTTACTAACAGAGCTCTTACAATTTATACGATAAAAAGCTTTAAGAGCAAGAAATGCCTCAGCGTCAAAACAGATACTAGTACGAAAGTCAAAGAATGATAGCCGTTCGGGATTTACCCCGCTATACTACAATTTACTACACAGACGTTAGCACTGAAATGCAACGGCACAGTTGGATGTTGTTTTTTTAAAAAACAACAGTTACTAGTCGGACGCGAAATACGTCAATATACGGGTAGTACAAACGTAAAATCTTCCTACCTTTTCCGATCCTAACAGATACCTGTGCAGTTGCTAAACGCCTTCCAAATGACCATAGATCGAGGAGGTTTCCCTTCCCGGTGAGCACATAACAAAAGAGAAATTGGTTCCAACGGAAATATACCAGAGCGCGCAAACCTGGACAACATTGCAAACGAGCATACCGAATGAAATCAGTTCTGAGTTCACTCCGCTAAGAGACCAGAGTGTATTATTTATTGGAGAGAGTTTTTGTATTCAATCGTCTCAATATTTGATGGCATTTATGTGCATTAGCGAATGTTCTTAATTCGATACACATGCACGGCAACCTGACAAAGAAACACAACCATTTTGCTTACCTTTTGGCCGCCTTAATATCAGATTTAAAAGTAGAACGTAGGAAAGTAGCTGATATGTAGACAGGCATATTAAAACACGAACACACAAAAGTGTTTTCTATAAAGGATCGACAGCGAAACGACTAAAAACAAAGCGGTGAGCGGTGCTTGACTCAACTGTGTCATTTTCTCACTACGTGTATCTTTTACAAGGTATTCACAGCAGGACGTTTTGCTTACACACCCAAACAAATTTCCGTTTCCACAGGCAAAAGGTGTCATTTCCACAGCTCGCGTGGGGTGATTTTCACGCGCAGTTACTTGCTTCGCTCGCGCCAATATCCATGTAAAAAATTACATGCGATTGCCAGGAGAAAAAATATACCTTTTTATCCAGCCAGAACCGGCATAAATTTTTCATATTTTCAGCTAGCGAGGCGCTAATTCAGATTTCCCAGCCAGCTAATTAGCCAATGTTTTTTTTTCCAGCTAGCTCAAATTCTGCCTGTCGAGCGGGTATTTTGTCGAGCGGCTTCGTCGGGTACTCCTGATTAAACGATGGCGGGCTTCTCCATAAACAAACAAGGAAGGTCTTATATCCGTGGTAAAGGCGTAAATGATAGCTTGAGATGTGTGATAATCGATTCGATCATAGCTAAAGAAATACTGTAGAACACTTTTAGCTGGATCATGTTGTATTACTAAACGAAAGCGGATAAGCGACGATAGACAGCCAAAGGTCGAGCAAAGAAATGCGAAGGAATGTTATCACGTGCGTTTGCCTTTGGAGCTAACATCTCTTTAGACACGTGACCAAAAACGATCACCTTTATCGCTAACGGCAACTGTCACGAACGTCTTCTAAAAAACAGTCTACCTGTTTCGGTAGTAATGACCATTAATAATAAAAAATAGTGACAGAAACAGAAAGATTTTTTGAAAGAGCTTCTTAGTTTATAAAATAATGACAAATGTAAATTTTGCAGTTACCTTTAAATACCCTTTCACTGCCAGAGTGTTTGATGGAGTTTTGTAAGGTGACTCTAACCTTTCAGTCTGTGGACAAAATCCTATGTGACCATTGAAATGAAAGCTCTCTGTACTTTTAAAATTTCACTGAATGAAATTTGGAAATTTGGTCGAGATCTTCTTTCGGCTAAATTTGGCAGTGAAAGGGTTAAGAGATGGAGAAATTTTTACATGTATATATACAAAGAGAAAATTTTGTCTATCGTCGACGTCACCTATTAATAAATAAATATTAGTATGTTACGCAACAGAACGGCAGAAAGAAGAGGACCGCAAAACGCTTGTGTGTGACAAAAATGACAGGGCTATTACTTGCGTGTAATATGTTGTGATCCTCACTTAAAATCAATGTTTTCTGGTCTTTGCAAAAACATCTGTTAAAAGGAAAGTGAGATTTGGCGTTAAGTTATTTCAAACAGAATTATTGTCACGCTTGTCACACAAGTGAATATGTGCCAACCAAGAGCTCGTGAAACAAAAGGTTCTTTTGTCCCAGTGGTTGGCACATTTAATTAACAAGGAGAAAATTTGTTTGTATATAAACAAATATTGTCCCCCAAATTCTCATAATATTTGGCATAATATATCTCATGCCAAGAGATACCGTTGCCTAGCATACGTGTTTGCTGATGCACTTCTTGTCATGGGGGCGGGGAGCATTGCGTGACTCCGGTCCGAGAGGCTGCGAGGGAGACTTGTAAGCCCCGGCCCCCACAGGCGGTAAACCCATCAGGTGGATAGAGCGAAAAATACGACGAAATGTTGCTCAGCTAGCCGTTTCGCCACGGAGACCAAGGTTGCTCCTAGACTCTCTCTCGAAGGTCTTTTCACGCCTCGTTCACATCGATATCGCGGCCCTCCATAGACCTCCATACTCTGCTTTTGTAGGGTGACTTGAGCAAGTCCAAATGCTCCCGACAAATCGTAACATAAAGGGGTCTTGAATATTCTGAGTTGCTAGGGTACAAGAGACATGTAGCACATCATTAAGAAGTAAATATAGACGTTAACAGAAAATAACTTACCAAAGGATATTCAAAATGATATTTCAGTTGTGCTGGGGCGGATTTCTTGTAAAGAAAACTGGTTATGAAAGCCCAGTTCTGTAAAATAGCACGCAGGAATTAGCAAACTGCATCGTCACGATGATTAATATTTATACATAAGGATTTCTTGAAGTAAATTTGAAACTCCTGTCACAGTATGCTAGCTGATTTTTCCTACCTCTGAGGTGTTCAAGGTTCCCTCTACAATTTTGTCAGTTTTGGTATATCCGTTTCTCACGCGAAGTAGCGTTATACACACGGTTACTAGCCAATATCGAGCACCTTTCGCCATTATTAGTCTCGCTTGCTTTAGCAAAGCGAGAATCTTAAAATGCAGTTCGGTTTTTTTTTTTTTCGGTGGGACCTAGTTTGTAGGTCCCGCGTTCCTAGCGAAGACCGTGGAAACTGGGGATAAGAATCGTGACGACTTTCATTGTATGGAAATGAGTCTCGTGATGAGCATGTGGTTTATTTTGGGGGATGACTGGAATAACGCACAATGTTTATCACGTTTAAGTGCTTTTCTTCCATGCAAGAAATCAGACTTTGTCTTTTGCGTTAAAACAGGTTACGTTTCATGCTTATGACATAGTAAGCCGATAAAATCGTAAGTGCAAAACGGACACAACAAAAAGTAAAACTGTAAACTCTCTCTGATCTTATGGTAATTTGGTTCTGACCTTCACGATCACGTGCGAAAAAGTAAATACAGCTAAACGTGACAGAAAGAATAGTTTTGTAAAGACGTGTTCCGGGTCAAGGTAGCGCAGAATCTGGGGATGAAAATCGACACGATGCTCTCAATCTCAGTGAACGCTTCGAAAAACAACGCGCAATTGTGCGAATGTTATGTTTTGAGACGAAAAATTTGGAAAGATTAATGGATTATACGGTGATGTCACTTACAAATCCACACACCACTCGTGGTAGACCCACACTAAAAGATGTCGAGCGTTTTCGGAATGGATCGTGCTACGAATTCTGTCGTTTGAAAGCGTTGATAACTTTGAGAAACTTTTAAGAAGTGAATACATCAGATGTTGAAACAAGGAAGAATGTTCATGAGCAGAACTTCGATGATGAGGTAAAAAACAACAAGTAAATCGTCGTTAATTTACCTCTCGTGTTCAACAGCCTGATTCTTTTCCTTTTTTTCATGATGCTGGATACTTAATTGTAACGAACAACTTGATATTTCGTACATCATTAATATTATTGTACAGGCGATGATAAATGTCGAGGAAACAAATCTTGGGCCGGTTTTGGAATCTTTGAAACTCAAATGAAATTCAATGAAATTGCCTGATTTGACTAACCTGATCTAGAATTCTTATGTATTTGCGAAATACTGTAGGAAACCGGCATAAAATGAATTCAAATTCATTTTCGGCGACCGAAAAATTTCCGGCTTCGAGACAGCACTTCCGTTTGCTGTCCACTTGCTGTCCACCGCAACAGATGATGACGGAAATGACGTAGTAAGGTAAAAGTATTCAAGATCAGAGCAATAAAAGGAGATGGTAAACTTACACGACTTTTACCTCATGCCAAAATGCTGCTCGTTCCAATAAAGTTTTTTTCGTCTGCTGGGTAGATTATGCTCTGGAAGGTTCTACATTTTCACTGAGTAAATGTTATTTTACCCGCATGTTTCACACTGAGAGATCATGACACATATCGATTTACTGTGGCTATTAGCGGGGAAGAGCGTTGCCTGTTTCGTTTTGTAACCAATGCCTTAAAAAAGGCTCTTGTCTTTTAAGAAGCAATAGCTTTTAAAACATGAAGAAATAAGTTGTCGGAGACTGTTTCACTGAATAGAATCGCACGTGAAAACCTCGTGAATTATGATGCAACCATCTACCTCAATGATAAAAATCCTGGTATTTCGTAACTATTCAGTATTCGATGAGTCACATTTTGGCTTAAGAAACTCCGAGGAAACCTTAGAGTTTTCCTTCTAATCAACGTTTGGTGAGTAGAAATTTATTTTACTTTAACAATTTGTTTAACTTGCACCAGATGTAACAGGGAAAGACAGAGGAAAGTGAATATATAGGTTGAGGATCGACTCAACTGAACGTTTCGCGTTTTCATTTATGTAGCGCAATACCCAATTTCGCACAAAAACCAAATCTACATTTAGGATGAAAAAGGTAGATTCATCACTCTTGGTAAGGTTACACCGAAGTATTATAGTTACACTGAAGCATTCAAAATAGCTCATGCACGTTTAACGTGCCTATGTTTTTTACTCGCCACTTCGCGCTTCGGTCACCCTTCGGGCGACGGTCTTCCGTCACCCTTCGGACGACCTGCTGTGCACCAACGAGAATATAGCCTTGCGAATATTGATTTTCAAAATGGCGAACAACAAAGTCGATCTGGATCAGGTAAAAAGCAAAGAAATCCTTTACAGTAGATTCATAAAGATCCCATTGGGCTAACTAATCGTGCTAAGCGACAGGTATAAACATTTTTCGAGGTGAGACTTTAAATAATTAATTTATTTATTCACACGCAACTCCTCTGGACCCTGTGCAGTAGATTGAAATCATAATTCAACTTTTTCACTTGCTGTCGGTGACTCTGAGGAATTATGACGAACCCCTGGGGAGGACGACTCTGCATATGAAAGGCAAGGGGATGCTCGTCGTCTTGCTTAGGCCGGGGTGTAAATTTCGGATTTTGGTCTCACTTACGGTGTTCTGGGCAAAACGGTATTATATTTAGCCGTGAAGGTCTTGTTTAGGGTTGCATGTGAAAAAAATATAAAAAATACGTGTATTGTCTGAGTTTTCAGTAACATAGTCTCTCAGGGGTCAAAAAAGCTTGGACTACGCCCGGATCGATCTCTTGTAGAGCCCGAGTGACGAACGCTCGCGCTCTATTCGCCTCCTCACTTCTTATCCGTATCTACAAACAAGCGAGACTCCACGCTACTTAGAGCGTTCTTGTTGATTCTATTTTCCGTTTCACTCAAGCACAAACCGCAATGAGTTAAAATTTAGTCTTGTGTGCTCGATGGCATGACCTTTCGAGGCAAAAGAATATCCCTTCGGGGAGAGGGCAAGGATTTTTGTTCCCTGCAAAGAAAAAATTAATGAATGTTCCGTCTGCCTTTTTTGGCGAAATTAAAGTTAACTTGCAGTCAGTAAACTCTCACCTCATGAAGTCTTCGCTGTTTACGGACGCCCTAATATAACACGAACAACAGCCAAATCCCCGATAAAACTTAATTGAAATAACCTACCGTTCAGTAAACACTCGCGATGCTGTTATAAACATTACACGGACAACTAGGACAATGAGTGCTCACGTAATCCAGATAAGTACCATTTCGAAAATTTCGAAGAGATGAGCACAACCTCAGTTTTACTTTCATTCAACTTTAGATCATTACAATGCATCCGACGACAACTATCACCAACACAGCTTGCAATCCGGTTTTTGATCGAGGAGACAATATATGCTCCCAACCCATAGCCCTTTAGATAAAAGCAAATAACTAGACCTGAATTATTGTGGGGAAAAGGGATAAGGGATGAAGTACTCCAAATATGGACAGCAGGTCAATTTTCTCTACATATTGGTGTAACAATCCGAAATCTACAAGGGGAGAGGTGATAATCCTCTCTAGGCGGGGTGATAATCCCCCAGGATAGTGAGAGATGATAATCCTCGCCTGGGGGGGGGGGGGGGTGATAATACCCCAGGGAAGTGAGAGGTGATAATCCTCTCTAGGGGATGATAACCCCCCGGGATAGTGAGAGGTGATAATCCTCTTTAGTCCCCCAAGGTTGTGAGTGGAGGTGATAATCCCCCTTGGGTACTGGCGAGGTGGAAAGACCTCTCTAGATGTCTAATTCCCCGGTTTAAAGAGTAACAAGAGTATCTGGGGCAGAGGGTGACCTGTATGGGAGCACTTCATCCCAAACCCATGTTTATTAAATTGCCAAAAACTCAATGCAGGTATGATCAGTAATTTAAGTTATTATTGCGTGCCTGCTGCCCGTCAGGAAAAAGCCTCATTTATCTTTGAGGGAAACCTGAACCCTCCCGAAAGCAGAGCCAGACACATAACATGAACCTCGAGGGAGAGAGGTTAGACAAAAATATATTAATACAAGTTGAAATTGTAAATAAATGACAACTAAACTTTATCAACTTAATAATCAAAATATAAGGCCCAAAGTAACTAAGTGCACATGCATGTTGCGATGCCGGCTAAGAATGATTCCCCCTCAGCAGAAGCCTCACCTTTTCATATAGGCATCTACTGTTCGTGTGATAGCCGGCATCTAATTGGCTGAGCGAAACATTAGTCAGATTAGTGTGACATGGGTCGTATGCAGAAAGTAACCACTGAAAGGATGTGAGCTGGTTCGATTACTGGTGAAGGCGGGTCTACGGTTATGACATTAACTTTAATTTATCCTGTTGTATAAATTTGCTAATCAGCATAGCAATGTAAAGCTGAGTATCATCAGCATACAGACGATAACTGAAGATATAATGGTAGCTCCTAGTAACATCACTTATTGGAGATGTATACACGAGGTATAGCACAGGTTCCAAAACAGACCCTTGAAGCACACCAACTGAGAGGACATGCTTACTTGAATATGATTCATTGATTTTGACAAACTGGGTAAGATAGGACTCGAACCTATTAAGTACCGTACCACATGTACCGCATCGTTGTTAAAGCCTTGAAAAGAGCAAGCTATGATTTACCATGTCAAAAGCTGCTAATAGCTCCCACAATATCAAAAATACGTTTTCCCCTTTGTCTAAAGCCAACATGATATCATTATGAACTTTAAGTAATGAGGTCTCAGTGCTGTGAAAAACTTTGCAGGCGAATTACATTTGAAGTCACATAAATATCAGAAGAACTCAAGTAGTCATTCAACTGGTTAAAAACGGCCTTTTCGATTAACTTTAACACAAACTTGAGGTTGGAGGCAGGTCTATAATTCGCTAAATCCTAGGAATTGGCATTTTGTTTCTTCAACAGCGGTAGGAGTATGGCAGCTTATAGGTCATCAGGCACGTTACCAGTTGCGAGTGATTTCTTCATAATCCTTTTCAAAACTAGCTTTTCCCTGTTAGCAGGGAAAACCAGTCTTTTCCCTGTTAGCAGGGAAAACCAGTGTCCTCCGCAGGCGTTTCTTTTGGCTCGTCACGCAATCCTCCCCAACGAACGCCGTTCGTGGGGAAGAAACGCGTGATGAAACCAAAAGAACGTCTGCTTGGGGGGCCATTTTAAAATCAGGTGCTAGGGTAGTCTAACACTTCCGCATGAGTGACGCAAGCAACGGGTCAAGAGCGCAAGGTTATAATCTGCTCCCATTGATCAAATCTAACACTTGCGTATTACCAGAGGCTCAAAAAATTAGTACGCGCTTTCTGATTAGTCAAAGACCCATGGTTTATTACATTGGCGGTAAATTCATAGAAAACGGCATGAACCACAAACCGACTATTGAGAAGCAATCAATGAGCTTGGATAACCTGAAAACTGAGCGGTAGAAAAACAGTAGTAATAAACAGTTCAACTTCAACTTAAATCTTGTAAAAGCATTTGAACATAAATAAAACCATCAAGAAAATATCGTGTAAGTGGAAAGCGCTACAAATGTTTTCAATGGAAGTTTTTTTACATCCTTTTTTAATTAACCTGTGAGTACAGCAAAGCCTTTCATCGCTCCTCGCATCACTGCCATTAACTACACCATGCACGCGCGCGAGTGGCTTTGGAAGATTGGGCATGCAGGGGGAATATGCAAGAGGAGCCGCGAATTTTGAAAATTTTGTGCTCAGTGTTTGAGGCTTATAACTTTGCTTGCATGCGTGCGAAGACACCAGTGTTCATGAAAAAGTAAAGAACATCATTTCGGAGAAAATATTACAAACAATACTATTAACTACGCGATTCTAATTTTAATTTCTATCTACGACGTCATTCACTGCCTTGTTTCATCATGACTTTGCCGCGCGCAAATCAAGTGCTTCAGCAGAGTGGCTGAACTTTCAATATGACACGTGTTGCTGCATTGCTTCCAAACCGGCGACGTAAAACAACCACACTTAATCATTACGGACACGTACAGACCAAGCCACGTGATCTGCAAGCACGTGTTCTGTCACCAACTCGCCGTCACAACCCCCAGCCACTGGGCTTGGTTTATCAGAGTCCTCTGCATTCAAATGCTCAGGTTTGGCACTGGATTTGTGTCTGTTTGATTGTTTCCATTTAACAGAATTTTATATAGAAGATCAATAAGAACGATAAGTACGTCAATTACCTCCAAAGACAGTCATTGTACCACTGTACAATGACGGATCCTGTTCCGCCTTGATTAGAAAGCTAAAGCAGTGACGTTTTTTAGCCACAAACGTCAGACGAGAGACTTGTTGCACTCTTGAGCCGTGATTTTCAACAAAATTTTGGTCCGGTTGACGTGCGTTGCTAAAAACGTCACTGCTTAAACTCCCTTTGTAACAGAGTAGTTGTAATGATGTGAAGTATATGAAATAATTCATTTTTGAGCTGCAGTTGTAGATGAGAGTGAAGTCTACTGCTTGGAATTGAGGGGTGTTGGGTGGGTGGACGGGGCGAGGGCTGCGGATACAACCGTATAGGTACATGCTGTAGGAAAAAGTATGGTCTATGATGAGCTATGTAAGGGTTATCGGCCTGAAGCGAGGGGTTATGTGATTATTCCCCTCGTGCGTTGCCCTCTTCATTTGCGGGTGCAGAAAACGACCAAGCAGTTGACAATTTCAATCAGTTCGCACCGAGGATCTTTCGACCGACCGGCATGTTTACAGACAAAGAAGATTCCGGGCGAGGGATCACTACATAACTGTACCTGACAAGGAAAATTCAGTCGAGGAATCAAGCAAGAATCCCACAAAACCCAAAGAGGTCAACTACACGTCTTCATGGAGTACACGAGTTTGGGATGACTGGTTAAAGAACGGAACTCCTCACCATGACGGCGACACTTTCGTGGAACCGGAGAATTTTAAAGACGCTGTTCAATTTCGAACTGTCGTTTTGGCTGTGGAAGTCGATGAACCAACAACTAAAAAAATTCGTGAATGTGGCGCAAAAGAAACGCAGCTCAGTTTAATTTTTTATTAGTAATTATAGCGTCGTGTTAATATTTCCAATAAACATTCGTGAATTTTTTTCTTTATGAAAAGCTAATTGAAATGCGAGGGGATTATGTAATAATATGCAAGGGGAATAAGTCACTTATCCCCCTTGCATATTAATACATAATCCCCTCGCATTTTAATTAGCTGTTCATTAGCCCCGCTCTTCCCTTCAAACAATCAAAGCCTCACCCAGCTTTTCAGACGGTTGATTCGGGGGTTATGTAATTTATTCCCCCCGAAAAGAACAAAGGAATCCGAGCTTATGTAAAAATAAGTCCTTTAATAGGGTATCCCTTTTGGTAAGGGACTGGTCAAAAAGTATAGGGGGCGGGTGGGCCGGAGCAGTTGGAAATGTGGTTGATAAAAAACACATGACCCACCCCCTCCCTTCGGCACAAAAATGACTGACCCACCCCTAAAGCAAGGTTGGAAATTGCATGACCCACCCCCTAGTTAAAACATGGAGGTTCGGTTTCCTCTTAATAATCCAATAAAACCTTGTTCTGTGCTTGACAAAATTTGTTGATACACTGCTACAACCAATATCAAAATCACAGAAATCATACCTTTCACTGAAAAGACGAATGTGAAAAACGGAACATTTCTTGTTTCAATGGACGTTTAAATATGAGTCTTGACACAAATATACAGCAAAACTAGGGTATATTGAAATTTTCTGTCACAAAGCATATGAAAATTTCACAAAGACAACCCATTCCTACACATTACTTGCCGGAAATGCTTAGATTAATCCTCAAAGAAAATTTCTTCCACTTCAGTGGAAAGCACTAACTACAAAACTATGGAAGTGCAATGGGCACAAAGACAGCAGTTTTGATTCCTTTGCCAATGTTTTCATGACATATATTGAAACAACAACTCTAAGCAAAACTGTCTATAGAACAACAGTTTGGAAATGCCACATACACGATATCTTTCCCTATGGGACATGAGTAAACCAGACATCGAAGCCTTCATTGAAGAAGCAAGCTTACATCACCCAACTAATGAATTCACGGCCGAAACATTTGACCCTGAGACTGCGTTTTTAGACACGGTTGTATACAAAGGCACAAGATTCAAGGAAAAATCTATCCTTGATGCAAAGACACATTTTAAACAAACGGAAAGCTTCTTGCACACACATTTCACCTCGTGTCACCCTCCAAATGTTAAAAAAAGAATTTGTCAAAGAAGAAGCCCTAAGAATCCTACGAAAAAACTCCTCAGAAACAACCTTTGAGGAAAATAATTCAAATTTTAAAAAAAACGCTTGATAGACGGAGGCTACCCACAATCTTTCAGGGGCACCCAACGTCAATTTTCGGAAAATATCTGTTCGAAAGACGATTTGAGATCTAGAATTTTCGGAACATTTGTTGTAAAACTTCTTGTTTGTCTGCCCCTCCTAGGATTTTCGAACATTTAAAACACGGTATAATTGCCTATTTTTTGATCCCTATAATTTTCGTATCACTAGAATTTCAGCTAGGAGATCCGAACAGATGGAAAATATGCCTATATCTACTGTTTAAATTGCTTTTGAAGTATATTCTCGTTGGGTGCCCCCTATCTTTGATAGAAAACCTACTATCAGAAATAAAATTCACAAAAGGGAATCTAAACTCCTAAAACAAAACAACAAGGAGGAAAAAGAAATATTGCCATTCGTGACACAATACCAGCCCTCAGTGTCTACTATAAAGGAAGCTTGAATGAAAAAATGGAATCTTATACGAAAACAACTATAACTTCAATAAATTTTTAAAGAACCACCAATCATTTCCTTACAAAAAAGAAGAAAAACGGTTCACAGAGGGTTCCACGCCCGTATAGATGTGCGGCCTGTCAACCTTTGTATTTTCTCGTACAACAGGTTTGTGAGTATTTTGGCAATAATTCCCGTTGGCTGTGTTTTATATAACAAGTGTAGTCAACTGTCTCGTTAGTAGTTAGTGAAAAATAGGGTGACCCACCCCCTAAGGGTAGCTGAAAATTGCACGACCCACCCCTTGCACAAGGCTCGAAACCTCATGACCCACCCCCTCTCTGCTCCGGCCCACCCCCCTCTATACTTTTTGACCAGTCCCTAATGGCTTTCCTTTGACAGGGTAACGGCACAGGACCTAACCCTAATTTAAAAAGACCTGATCATGTGAAACTGAACTGTCTTAACATCGTACTAACAAAACGATTCACTAAACCACTCTAGAATTCTATCCTTTAGAGATATGTAATTAAATGTAATTAACTGAAAAGTGGGATGCAATTTTTTCGTTTTTGGGCTTTTAAAAAAGATGTAAAATTTCAATTTGATTTTCATTAAATAGGTCAGGTCTTAACCAAGGCCATGAAATGAGGTCCTTCGCGGCACATGCCTAACCTAACAGTGACCGGACTATTCCCCGTGTTTACTGCTGGTCTTGAACGCTCCAAGTCATGTTGATGATCTTAACTTGTTGACTAAATCATCAAAACATTTTTAAAATCAAAAAGGAGTTGTTGCGAGACATTGTTAACCTCGTTTCCAGGGCTTTTTGTTTCGCTCTCATTTTCCAAGGGAAAAGCCCTGGGAACACGATTGGAGACGTTTTAGCAGTAGGTACAGTACATGTTCTTATCCTGTTTATCAAATCGTACACAAACTACTGAAATTTTCACTCATACATCTAGTAAACTAAAAATTAACTGCTTTTTACCTCAGGGCTAAGTTCTATACCCACTTCTCTTTTCGCATTATATATTTAAAATGACATCTAATATTGTTCGAACAAACTCCAAACTCAAACTAGCCTCATTTATTATTTTTGCGACAAAATATTTGTGCTTTCTTGTGTTTACTTGATCCAAGAAACAAGGGAGGGGTTCCCAGAACGAAGAATGCTGACAGGCACTGACGTTTTTTTTTTTAACCAGCCCTATGCTATATGGAACCCAGACTTCCGCCACACTCGTGCGAGATACCCAACACTTGTAGGACATTTGGGTGAGTTGATTTTATAATACTGAACAAAATAAGCCGATTATAAATGTCTAGATTCCACTTATTGTACATATTTTTGTATATTTTTCCTCTAACTTATTTTTAGAGGGCCGTAATGTAAGTTAGAAAACTTCAAAAGGTTATTATGTCTCCCTCTTTAAATAAAGCTGTTGTATTGCTATAACGAAGACCCCATTATAACAAAAAACATCTGAAAGCCCGGCAGAATTACAGTAAAATATGTGGAAGCGAACCCCGCTATAGCAATAGATGTTGACGGTCCCAACGCACAATTTATCCCGCTGTAACGAATATTTTGTCCAGTCGCTCGCAGCAGTCAGTAAAAACGACAGATTTGAGTAGAAATCACAGCTTGCTTTGTCTTGATTGTCAGTGCTTTACACTTACAGTTTACAGTATCATGTGGATAATTTTTGGCAATTGCTATTTATTAAATCACCCCGCTATCACGAATATTTTTCCTGTTAACGAGATAATAGCAAAGACCCCGGCGTTATAACGAACAATTTTTTCGGTACCTTGGCACTTCGTTATAGCGGGGTTCCACTGTATTGTACTTATCAAGGGGCCTTCGTAGTTTGTAGCCACTTCTAGACACCATCGTTATAATCCTCCCTCAGGTCTCCCCCTTCCTGACCATGGGAGATCTGGCTACTAGAAAGCCCCTTCCACCTATCTCGTGCCTAGATTTCCCACCTACAGACAAACGCCAGTGAGATAATGGCCTCCCACGCAGACGTTCTTAGGGTGAACGACGAACCAAAAAAGCGTCTGCGTGAAAGGCTGGTGAGATCTGAGTGAGAGAAAAGCTAGAGATAACAGGTTTCAAATTCTTTTCACGACTCTCTCATGCACGCTCCAACGAAACAACTTGCTAGCCTACGCAGACTTGCGTAAGTTGACAACAATGAAAGTCAAAAGTGCGCGAAACGTTAAAAGGGCGATCTTACATCTATATATCTTGATTAGAGGAGCTTTATGCAAAATGATCTAGTTATTACCAAATAAAATGAGTTTTGGGCATGCACCAATTCTCCAAAGTTTTATTCCTTCCCGCTATAGATTTGACAAATTTCTCTAGTGGCCCCATATCTCAAATGACTCCGTTTGAAGAGAGAGGTACGTCTGCTTATATAAACTCCTCAAAAATCAAAACTATTCCTTGGAAACGAAGTTTATTCAGTAGTCTTAGATTAATTCCAAACAAAATCATCGCAGGCTTGAAGTCGTAAAGCTTTTTAAAAGGCCAGTATATATTATGCTACACTGTAAGTAAGTAGTAAGTTGCCAGCTTCCTTTCACAGCGTAAACTTCGCAGATGCGTCTTCATTATCTTTAGTACCGTAAATTTGTTGATTCCATTAAAAATGATTACCTGGGGATAAAAGGAAAACATACCGAACTAATGAATTATACAAAGCTGTGTTAGATATAAAGAATAACAAAAGCCGATAAGAAGCATCGAGAGGAACCAAAACTGTCAGCTGAACTCATTGGCTTGTACATGTCTGTTTTAAGCTTTCTGTTAGTTGCTACGATAGAAGCTAACCTTATCCTAAGGTCCTAATCGAAGCCAACCTTCTCTTCTAATAGGGGGTCCACCGACAATTAACTATAGTCTCCAGTCCACTTCACGCTTTAGTTATAGAGACCCTTCCCAGTATACTTTGGGAGGAGGAAAGAAGTGGCCTAGCCATCGTCCCTATCGACCTGAGCCAGACGGTCCGGCCCTTGGTATAAGTAAGTGGAGTGAAAAAAAATATGTGTTAAATTTCGCAGTTTGTGATTTAAAATGGTCTTCATATCAGTGAAGTAGAGGTTTGAACTGATGGCGGAATGATTGTTTAGTAGCTACTGCCGTAGATGTGACAAGTTGACACTCGTGTTCACTTTTTTCTCTCTTTTTAATATGTTGATCAACGACGCTGAATAAAATATAGCCATTTCTTTTCTACGTCAGTCTCTCAGGCTATGGCCACACTACACTGGAAATACAGCTCTTGCGAAGGCAAAAAATACAGTAATAATTAGCAATTATTGAATGAGGCCGAGTAGGATATCAAGAATTCTGCAGATCGAGGAGGGTGTTATCCATCGAGGCCTTCGGCCTCGTTGGATAACACCCTCCGAGATCTGCAGAATTTTTTATATCCTACGAAAGCGAATTCAATAATCGCTTTATTATTCATTCAAAATAATTCCAAGTTTAAAAACAAGCTAAAATATGCATATGCTACCTCGGTCGATGTTAAGTTCATATCGATAGTGCATCTTTATCGGGAAATTTAGCAGATAAAGGTCTGTTCAGGTCTGCAAATATACTCCAAATAGCAGATGTCGTTCGTCGAATTGTCTTCTCGCTGTTCTTGCCATGTTTTTAAACAATATTTCGCCGTGAAACGAGTAAAACATTTCGCTCACTGTTCTTTACCAACAACTCAACCTCGTCATCGTCATCGGTTCAATATGACAAAATTCTTCCAAATTTGTTCAACAGTAGCTGGTTATGATGAGTTATGCGTGTGCTTTTAGCCAATCAGAAACGGAGAAATATTTTGAATGAATAATAATAATAATAATAATTATTATTATTATTATTATTATTATTATTATTATTATTATTATTATTATTATTATTATTATTATTATTATTATTATGGGACTGTTGTCTCCAGTAACGATCCCAGAAACAATTGCGGCATTTATTTCGACCCCGGTTCCCTTCACGCTGAAATGACGCACAATGCTCATCCCGTTTTTGCAATATTACAATGCCTTCGAATCGAGGTCCTTGATTTCGTGTACTTATACAAGCGTACTCAGCTCTACTTAATCAATTCAGAAACAAATCGTGGAATACGATGTAAAAGCAGAGATCCCAAAGAATACTCGTCCGTCGATAAAGTAGAAAGTGAAAAAAGTTTAGCGAGGAAATCCTGTTTCGTTTAGAATTATTCGCTTCCTCATTTCTTATTTTATCTCCAAGTAGGCTCGACCTTACGCTTTCAAGAGCGTCTTGTTGCTTTAAGTATGTCACAACTAAATGGATACCTTATCTCCAGGGCTGAATACCCTTTTTGAAGGAGTATTTTACTTTATGTTCGTTTGTTTCTTATACAGTTCCTCCGGGTCTCCCTCGGTTGTCAGAAGACAGAAATGTAGTCAATGCTCGCCAGGGAACCGAACAGGTAATTCCTGCAATTCCAGGCCATTATAACAACTATTGTACATGTGTTCCTTAGCTGACAAACTACGCGTTAAGCGCGTTAAAATATCTTGAAGGATCAGGGGCAATCTTAGGAGTGATTTTTCGATGCACGCCGGGTTCTATCTAGGTCATTTGAGGGGAAGAAGTCCCCCCCCCAGCCCACAAAAAAAGGCCCAGATTTCCCCCAAAATATTGTTATCATTACAATATAAAAGTAACTATATTGGAAGAATCACCCAGACGCGACAAGGTCAATTCAGGTGAAGTAGGTATTACCTGTCTAAGGACACGACAAGGAACACGATCACGACAAAAAAATTGAAATAAAATACTAATGCAACATTTCTCAAAATTTTGTCTCAAAATGCACCGGATTGCATCTCAACGCATATTCATTTCAAAACATTTCTAGTGGGGGCATGCCCCCGGATCGCGCTAGGAAGCTCGTGGCCTTCAGCCACTCCGGCTTTCTCCCCCAAACGATAAATCTTAGATAGAATCCTGCTCGCAAGGCACCTTGAAAAGAGAAAAGAAGTGGACAGGGGGCCATTTTTCTGTTGATCCTTCCCACGGCTCCTTATGTTAACCTGTAATCATCCCATGTTCCCTTACGCCCACGGCCGTCCGTCTACGAGGCTGGGCCATAGATCCTTTTAAAAAAGCTATTTGTTTGAAAACGCACACTTCTTATCTTTCCACAATTTAAAGATGTATTTCTACGTAATCCGGACGAAAAAGGAAAGATGAGGCCTGGAAAGCATTTTTTCACATCCATTCTTTAAACGATGTATGGAAGTTTTGCCAAAGTCAGAGGCCAACATACTTCTCGATCTTGTAAAGTTTTAAAAGTTAAACTCGAAATCGCATTTCAGATTTCTGCTAAAAAACTTAGTTCGATAAAATAGTTCTTCGAGACTGAAATGTTTCAGGAGTTTTGAGAAACGCACGCCTGAGATGAGTTGTTACTTCAAAAGGTGTGTTAGCTCTAAATCTGGGTTAACGGTAAACGGGGCGTGTAAGTTTGACTCTGAAACAGATGGCAAAATTAGCTGAAGCGTAAATAAGAAGGCAGAAGCGGGGCAATAAAGTATTGCATGTGGAGAGATTTCATCCTCTGAGTATCGACATGCAAACTGCAGACACTACCACTATTCCAATTTTTGTCGCGCCTTGGGCACGCTCGTTCTAGCACAGGTGACGCACACTCTGTGGGAGTTCGTTAAACTGACTTTACAAGAGAAATGAAAATAAGCAAAATACGTCCTAAATTCCATTTTTTTCACAAAAATAGAAATAAAAACGACTCACCTCGTGGTTTTGTTTTGTTTCGGGTGAGTCATTTTTGTTTCTGTTTTTGTAATAAAAAAAATGGAATTTAGACGTATTTTGCTTATTTTCCTACATTTTCTTATAAAGACAAAGTCTTAACGAACTCCCACAGATCCTGGGATTGTTCCACCAGTGTGCAACTATAGGGTAAATAATCACGTGTACAACGTGGCTGCTCAGATCGATGACTGAAAGACGAGAGCCTGGTGTGGAAAAAAGGAAAAAGAAAAAAGAAAAAAGCCTGTCAACGAACAGACTTATTCACTGACTTGTTTAATTACATGAAGAACCGAAATGATTTTATTAATTTTTCAGAAGCCAGATAAACACGGTTGGAGCAACGCGGCCCTAAGAGAGGTCTGGAGATCAACAGGCCATCCAAACATTGGTTGTCAGCCTTGAAATATCATTTAGCAGGTTCAAGATACAGAACTACGACTATCCTCTGATGTAGTTTACAGATGAATACAAATTAGGAATTACTGCACATCCTTTGTCGACGAAAACCCTTTGAAAGGCTTAACCAACTTTTATCGAAAACGTGATCAGTAATTTCTTCCTAATTACCCTGGGAATGGTTTAAGAATTATATTTTAAAAATTACACAAGTATATTTTAAAGTGAATGATCATTCATCTTGTAAAAGGTTTATTTTATTGTGAAGCAAATCAAAGCATCTTTTTCTCATATGCACTTCTACGAGAATTCACATGTCAAAAAGAGCCTGTGAAAAATTAATCGTGATTTTTATTGACGTTTCTTAGGTTTTGCTGTGACTTAGTTTAAAGCAGAAATGTTACACAGTTAATGTTCCAGCTGTTAATATTAGATGTGCATGGAAAGACACTGACCGTTAAAACTAACTGTTATTATGCTCTTCCTGTGTCATTTCAATTAAGCAAACAAAGCAATAAAAAGATAAGTTAGCACTGTGCTCTTGAAAAGAGGACGTTTTAAATTGTCTAACTTAGCTAAATTCCCAAATAAACACTGCCAGCAATGAGACACTAAAAAATAAGATATTTAAATAAGGTCTGCAACGTTCTTTGAGTCCAAAAGCCTCACTATGTCAAAAATATATGCCGCATTGAACAAGAAAAACTAAAACAGAATCTTTACTTTTGTTGTGGCCCACCAAAAAGTAAATGCAGATTTGTTTGTTCTGTTCATGGCTGTGAAATTTGATTACTGAACCTTTCGCTGATTGAATGAAAATTATCATGGAAGAAGGGAAGTGAAGTGTTGAATTTTGAGTCTGCTGACAAAATGTTAAGGTATGACCAGTCAAATACAGTCGATCCTCTCTACAACGGCTACCTTGCATTTGGGTACAGAAGAAAGTGGCCGTTGAGGAGAGGTGGCTGATATGGGGAGGTTCATCTTAAATGACTCGAATCGACGCTCCAAATACCCTGGGTTCCAGAGGATATTTTTTTCTTATCGATACCGATGGTTCGCGGCCAAGCTGCGCCAACAGAGCGCGAATCAAACCGTAAGCACGGTTTATTCCATATTAGGAATTTTGAGAACAGACCTCTGGAGCCAGGGTACAGTCCAAACGGATCACATCAATTTTCTTGACAATTCTTGACTTTTTTGTCAGTTGCTAAAAAAAGTGGGCATTATCGAAAGGTTATTTCGACAGTTGGAGCGCAGTTTAGTGGCCGTTACCATTCGCAAGAGGTGGCTGTTGTGGAGAGGTTAAAACAAGAGCCAATATATGAACTGTCCCCTGAGAGGAAAGAAAGAAATCATTATTTTCCAAAGAGGTTAGTCCATTGTTTTTGTCATAAATGAAAAATTTTTATCCCGTGTGTTTTTTGTTAATTAAAAGGAATGTTAACCCAAAAAAGATTGTTTCTTGATATTCTTTATATAAAAATAGGCTTTTCACAAACAAAAACAGGCAAAAACCATGGACTAAGACCTTTGAAAAATTGGGATTTTTCCAAAGGGGTTAGTCCATGGATTTGGTCAAAAAATTAAAAATTTTCCATCTTTTTCTTTTTAGAGAAATAGTCAAGAAAAATCTGTTCAACGATATTCTAGAAAGAAAAGCAAGCTTTTGTAGACTAAAAAACAGGGAGTTCAAACAGTCGAAAACATGCGATTTTTTCCCAAAATGTTAGTCCATTGTGGTCAAAAAATTGAAAATCTACCATCTTTTATTTTTGGCAAAAGAGGGCACGAAAGCGTGTTTGATCATATTCCAGAAAGAAAAAAAACTTTTCTAGACTATAAAAACAAGGAGTTAAACAAATCGAAAACTTGGGATTTTGTTAGTCCATGGTTTCGGTCAAAAAATTGAAATTTTCTATCTCCTTCTTTTAGGTATATTAGCCCAGGAAAATGTGTTTGACGATATTCTAGAAAGAAAAAAAAGCTTTTCTAGACCATAAAAACAAGGAGTTTACAAAGTGGAAAAATTGGGATTTTTCCTAATGGGTTAGTCCATGGTTTCGGCCAAAAATTTGAAAATTTACCATCAATCAATCAATCAATCAATCAATCAATCAATCAATCAACTTTATTTCAACACGCTAAATGGCTCAGCAAGCTGGTTTTCAGACATGCCGTGTGATAATTACAATTTATACAAATTAAGACTAGTGATTAACTAACAATACAATATAAAAGCAAGAAATGAGTATTAAAGAAATAAGATAAAAACATAATAAAAAGTTAAACCATCTCTTTCGTTAGGGCTAAAATAGCACAGGAAAATGTTTTTGACGATATTCTAGAAAGAAAAACAGTTTTCTAGACTATAAAAACAAGGAGTCAAACAAATCGAAAAACTGGGATTTTTTCAAAGGGGGTAGTCCATGGTTTTGGTCCAAAAATGGAAAAATTTTCATAATTTTCTTATTAGCAAAAAAGGCCAGGAAAATGTTTGACGATATTATAGAAAGAAAAAAACCTTTCCTATACCATAAAAACAAGAAGTTCAAAAGTTGGAAAAATTAGGATTTTTCCAAAGGGTTTTGGTCAAAAAAATGAAAATTTTCCATCTCTTTCGTTTTAGCAAAATAGGCCAGGAAAATGAGTTTGATGATATTCAAGAGAGAAAAAAAGTTTCCCTACACTATAAAAACAAGGAGTTTTAAAAGTCGACAAAATTATTATGTTTTCATGGAGGTTAGTCAATGGTTTCGGTCAAAAAATTGAAGATTTTCCATGTTTTTATTTTGGCAAAATAAGCCAGTAAAATGTGTTTCACGATATTCTAGAAAGAAAAATAGCTTTTCTAGCTTATAAGAAAAAGGAGTTTAAAAGGGCGAAAAATTGGGATATTTTCAAAGCGGTTAGTCCATGGTTTGGGTCAAAAAATTCAAACATTTTCCATCGTTTACGTTTTAGCAAAATAAACCAGGAAAATGTCTTTGACGATATTCTAGAAAGAAAACAAACTTTTCTAGACTATAAAAACAAGGAGTTCAAAAAGTCAAAAAATTGGGATTTTTCCAAAGGGGTTAGTTCATGGTTTTGGTAAAAACATTGGAAATTTTCCATCTTCCTCTTTTAGACATAACAGGCCAGGAAAATGTGTCTCAAGATATTCTCAAAAGAAAAAGTGCTTTTCTCGATAGAAAAAAAGGTTTCCTAAACTATAAAAACAAGGAGTTAAACAAACGGAAAAACTGGGATTTTATTTAAAAGGGGTTACCCCATGTCTTTATTCAAAAAATTAAAAATTTTCCGTCTTTTTCTTTTTAGCAAAATAGGCCAGGAAATTGTGTTTGGCGATATTCTAGAAAAAAAAAAATTTTTAGACTATAAAAAAAAAGAGTTCAAAAATTTGAAAACTGGGGTTTTTTCAAACGGTTTAGTAACAAAATTGAAAATTCTCAACCCTTTTCGTTTTGGCACAATAAGCCAAAGAAATGTTTCTGCCGATATTCTAGAAAGAAACAAACTTTTCTAGACTATAAAAACAAGGCAGTCTTCAGGATGGTCACGCAAGCGAGGAAATCAGCGAAGCGAGCGAAAGCCGATGGGAAGCTGGGGAGGAGGCCTCCAGCCTCTCTTCAGTTTCTCTCTCGGCCAATTCGCTCTCTCCAGTCCCGCCGAGCTTAGACTCGACTGACTGAAGAGGGACTGTTTGCAGTCTAAAAACAAGGAGTTAAAAAAATCAAAATATTGGGATATTTTTAAAGGGCTTAGTCCATGGTTTGAAAATTGAAAATTTTCCACCTTTGTGTTTTTAGCCAAATAGGCCAGGAAAATGGGTTTTGAAGATATTCTGGAAAGAAAAAAATGTACCTTTTTTTCTTTCTACAAAGGCATTTTTTCTTTCCAGAATATCGTGAAACACGTTTTCCTGGCCTATTATGCCTAAAACAAAAACATGGAAAACTTTCAATTTTTTGACTAAATCCAAGGACTAACTCCTTTGGAAAGATCCCAATTTTTCAACTTTTCGAATTCCTTTTTTTATAGTCTAGGAAAGCTTTTTTTCTTTCTAGAGTATAACCAAACACATTTTCCTGGCTTAGTTTGCCAAAACAAGAAAGTAGGTAGATTTTCAATTTTTTGACCAAAACCACGCACTAATCCCTTTGAAAAAATACCAATTTTTCAAGTTTTTGAACTCGTTTTTAAAGTCTAGAAAAGCTTTATTTCCTTCTAGAATCTCGTCAAACACATTTTCTGGGGTATGTTCTCAATAAGTAAAAGATGGAAAATTTTTAATTTTTTGACCAAAACCGTGGATTAACCCCTTAAAAAATATGAAATTGTTCAAGTCTTTGAACTCCTTGTTTCTATAGCTTAGAAAAGCATTTTCTATTTCTAGAATATCGTCAAACATATTTTCCTAGCCTATTATGCCAAACAGAAAAAAAGGGAAATTTTTCAATTTTTTGACCAAAAACCATGGACTAATCACTTTGAAAAAACCCAAATTATCGATTTGTTCAACTCTTTTTTTTTTATAGTCTAGAAAAGCTTGTTTTCTTTCTAGAATATCGTCAAACACATTTTCCTGGACTATTATGCCTAAAAGAAAAAAAGTAAAAAGTCTTAACGTTTTGACCAAATTCATGGACTAACCCCTTTGGAAAAATTCCGATTTTACGTCTCTTTAAACTCCTTTTTACAGTCTAGAAAAGCTTTCTTTCTTACTAGAATGTCATCAAAAACATTTTCCTGGCCTATTTTCCCCAAAAAGAAAAAGATGGAAATTTTCAATATTTTTACCAAAACCATGGACTAACCTCTTTGGAAAAATCCCAATTTTTCGATTTCTTTAACTTTTTGTTTTTATCGCTGGGAAAAGCTTTCTCTCTTTATAGAAAAGCATTTTTTTTCTGTTTAGAATACAATAAAACACATTTTCCTGGCCTATTATGCCTAAAAGAAAAAGAAAAAAAATCCCAATTTTACGTCTTTTCAAACTCCTTTTAATACAGTCTAGAAAAGCTTGTTTTCTTTCTAGAATATCGTCAAACACATTTCCCTGGCCTATTTTGCCAAAGAGAAAAACATGGCAAAATTTTCAATTTTTTGACCAAAACCATAAACTAACCCCTTTGGAAAAATCCCAGTATTTCAATTTGTTTAAATCCTTGTTTTTATAGTCAAGACAAGCTTGTTTTCTTTCTAGAATCTTGTCAGACACATTTTCTTAGGCTTTTTTTTTCAGTAAGTAAAAGATGGAAAATTTTTAATTTTTTGACCAAATCCATAAACTAACCCCTTTGAAAAAATTCGAATTTTTCAAGTCTTTGAACTCCTTGTTTTTAAAGTCTAGAAAAGAATTTTTTATTTCTAGAATACCGTAAAACGTATTTTCCTAGCCTATTATACCTAACAGAAAAGGTTGAAATATTTTCAATTTTTTGACCAAACACCATGGACTAACCCCTTTGGACAAATCCCAAATTTTCGATTAGTTCAACTCTTTGTTTTATGGTCTAGAAAAGCTTGTTTTCTTTCTAGAATATCGTCAAACACATTTCCCTGGCCTATTTTGCCAAAGACAAAAACATGGAAATTTTTCAATTTTTTGACCAAAATCGTAGACTAACCCCTTTGGAAAATCCCAATTTTCAAGATTTTGAATTTCTTGTTCTTATAGTCTAGAAATATTTTTTTTTCTAGAATATCAACAAACACATTTTCTTGGCCTATTTTTCTAAAAAGAAATAGATGGAAAATTTTCAATTTTTTCCAAAACCATGGACTAACCTCTTTCAAAAAATCCTAATTTTTCATTAGTTTAACTCCTTGTTTTCATAGTTTAAAAAAGCTTGTTTTCTTTCCAGAAAATTTTCCATACTTTTCATTTTGGCCCAATAGGCCAGCAAAATATGTTTGACGATATTGTAAAACAAGCTTTTCTAGACTATAAAAACGAGGAGTTCAAAAATGTCAAAAAATTGGAATATAGTCCATGGGGTTAGTCCATGGTTTTGGTCAAAAAGTGAAAAATTTTTCATCGTTTTCGTTTTAGCAAAATAGGCCAGGAAAATGTGTTTGACAATACTCAAGAAAGAAAAAAAGCTATCCTAAACTGTAAAAACAAATAGTTAAACAAATCGAAAAATTGGGATTTTTCCAAAGGGGTTAGTCCATGGTTTTGGTCAAAAAATTGAAAATTTCTCATCGTTTTCTTTTAGGATTAATAGGCCAGGAGAATGTCTTTCACGATGTTCTAGAAAGAAAAAAATGCTTGTCTAGTGAGAAAAAAAGCTTTTCTAAACTGGAAAAACAAATAGTTAAACAAATCGAAAAATTGGGATTTTTTCAAAGGGGTTAGTTAGTCCATGGTTCTGGTCAAAAAATGAAAAATTTAACATATTTTTCTTTTTAGCCAAATAGGCGTGGAAAATGTGTTTGACGATATTCTAGAAAAAAAAGCTTTTGTAGACTATAAAAACAAGCAATTTCTAATCTTTAAAAAGTGGGATTTTTCCAGAGGTTTTTGTTTGTGGCAAAATAGGGCAGGAAAATGTCTTTGACGATATTCTAGGAAGAAAAAAAGCTTTTCTAGACTATAAAAAAAGGAGCTTCAAAAGACGGAAAATTGGGATTTTTCCAAAGGGGTTAGTCCATAGATTTGGTCAAAAAATTGTATGTTTTCCATTTGTTTTTTCTTTTAGGTATTATATGCCAGAAATATGTGTTTCACGATATTCTAGAAAGACAAAAAGCTTTACTTAACTATAAAAACAGGGAGTTAAACAAATCAAAAAATTGGGATTTTTTCAAAGGGATTAGTCAATGGTTTTGGTCAAAAATGGAAAATTTTCCATCTTTTTCTTTTTACCAAAATAGGCCAGGAAAATGTGTTTGACGATACTCAAGAAAGGAAAAGGGGGGTTAGTCCATGGTTTTGGTCAAAAAGTTGAAAATTTTCTATCTATTTCTTGTTGGCGAAATAGGCCAGGAAAATGTGATTGATGATATTCTAGAAAGAAGAAAAGCTTTTCTGGACTATTAAAACAAGGAGTTCAAAAAAGGTGAAAAATTGGGATTTTTCCAAAGAGGTTTGGTCAAAAAATTGAAAATTTTCCGTACCTGATTTTGTTGCCTCTGTGTCCTGACGCATAAAAATTCCCAAAGATGGAAAATAGTTCACGAAATGCGTCCCGTTTTACGCAAAGTAGGAACGATCGATTTGAAGATTTTTTGGTGGAAGGTCCTGTTCATGTGATTTTTGTGATGCATATTTATTTAAGTCTTTTTTGTGCTTTAAATATATAGGACTATATTTTAATTTCAGTAAACTGTGATAAAGAGTTTTGGCGTCTGTCTCCAGATTAACTATCCGGTTACATAAAGGCGCAAGCATTTTCAATTCAGGACTCCTTATTTTTTTGAACTGGGACTCATTGGTTATGGACAGGGACTCCTGATTTTTCATAAGATGAGTCCCAGGACTCACCATAACCATTTGCAACAAAATCACTGCATGTTTAAAGTAGCCGTTTTAGAGAGGTGGCCGTCATTGGATTCTTGACAGTAAAAGTGTCTGTCAAACTCTCACAAAGTACCATTTATTTGCCAGCATTTCACAAAATGAAATGAAAAAGTATTACTAATAATTTCATAATAATTTATTTTAATTACTGTTCTTATCTTTTGACTTGAAGCACAATGAACATTACCCTTGATGTGCCTTATTTCCTTGTAACTATTGCTGTAAATTTATGCAAACGGCAAAAAGAGAATGTCTTAAGCGCAAATTTCCTGTCCTGATACTTGTTTCAAATGTAGTGAACAGCTAACAATCAATCAGTCATCCCTTGCAGAACAAAACAAGGTTACATGGTTTTCTGTAGCATCTGGAAGCTGTCTTATCTTTATTCCTCTTCTTGGCAAAAGATTATCCGGTGAAGCTGTGACTGTGAACTGTTACAGCAGCCTTAGTTGGCAGGCCTTTTGAACAGAAGCACGTGTGGCTCTTTAAAGGCAAACAGACAGGTACAATCCATTAAGATACTCTGGTCGGGATCTGTAATCCGAGATCACTTGGATCATACATGAAGCACATCAAATGAACACGTGAATCCTTTCTCAGGGTGGATTTGTTGGTTCCTTATTATCTAAGTGATCTCAGATCACTGATCCTGATCTGGATGATCCCAAGCAGGATTTTCAATAAGAGCAAGTAGCCCAGCATGCAAAGAAAGTTGTGTCTTATAGCCCGAGACTAGTGGATTTTGCAATCAGGCTAGTGAATTCTGTTCTTTTCGGGCAAGTGAAGTTTTTTTGGCAAATTCAAATATTTACAGAAGGACTGTTATCAGGGCTGTGCTCTAGCAGAGCCCGGTGGCCCCTGGCCGCTCCTAACTTTTGCCCTTGGGTAAGTAGAAAATCTCAGTTTTTTCATACAAATCATATGCTGGGCACCCTAGATTTTACAGTTTCAGAACACTGGGCTCCCTTTAATTTTCCTTAGAGCACAGCCTTGGAAATGAATGCTGCTCATCAAAATTTTTTGTGCTAGTTTAGACTCTTGGGCTAGAACATACTAGCAACAACTTGTGCGAAAGGCAAGCAGTAAAACTGACTTTCTTTACACCCTGAAGTAGCCACCAAAATTCACTGGCTATTTCACATGAACTCGCCACCTATTTTTCTTTCAAAATTACCCCAGTTTAAATAGAGTATTCATGCGCTGTCACTGAATAAAAAAGCCAAAATTTAATGTTTGTGTTCTGTTGAAACATGTTAATTTTTGTTCCAGAATGCTGGAAATACATTTTAAGACGGACAGATTTCAAAATTTTCCAAGAACCTCATGCCTTTGTTGTGAGTTTTTTCCTTCTCTGCCTACTCCAAAGCTTTTGCTGCCTACAGACTGTACTTAAAATCTTACTGAAAACCCCGCCAAAGGAATCAATGCACCCATAAAAAAACGACAGAATGTGAAAACAATGATCCATGGCAAAAACCACCAGTAAAGTTGCATTCAGTTTGCAAAATACTGAAATACATTTGGTACCATGCTGAAGTATTGAGGTTCCATTTGAATGGTGACACTAAAGGTTTTCAAACTCAAAAGTTAGAATTACTGTACACAACCTGTCTCCATAGGTAAAAAAGAGATGCATGGAGAAAAAATCCACTCTCACTGGGGACATTAAGCAAGGACGATGACGACGGCAGTGAAAAAGTTGGTAAAAAAATGAATTTGCGTTTTTTCAAACTTAGTCGTGTCTATTTGGACCCGCTCAATAAGTCAAATGCAGGTGACTTTTCCTGGAGTTGAATTCTTAAGGATTTTATTCAGATACAAAAAGAGGAAGGAAAATTTGTCGTCATATCTCCACATTCTCTATAAAACGTCAAAATAGGAGAATTCACGTTGTATTTGTGCAGTGGACGTCAAAGAAATGTACTAAAAAGCGTGATGAACACGCAGAGCTGTTGTTTGGATGATTAAACCTATTGTTTTTTGAAGTTGACATTTTGGTCATCATCGTAGTTGCTTAAGCTCCCTACTATTAAAGAGCCAGGACCAGGGGATTTCCCGCTGGCTACAATGGGCATGACCTCCAGCTTCTTTCAACAGAAAAAAGAAATAATAGAACCACAAGAACTCCCTAGCTGTTAAAGCTAAGTCCTGCCTCAGACCTACAACAGTGAGCTTACACAACAGGCCCCCATTGTTCAACGTAAGATAGCACTATCCACTGGATAACACATTGGTTATTGGTTTCCCTAATATGGGATAGTGATTTATCCGGTGGAAAGCGCTATCCAATGGAGCCAAGACAGCAAAAACAAGAAGACGGCAAAACACTCGTGTGACATACATGCTGGGCTCAAAATAATTTCTGGAGAGTCTCCAGACATGATGACTAGCCAAATTCATTTTAGCTCAGTCAGGTATCACTTCTGGCAGGTCAAATTTATAAGATAAATAACTCTTACAACAGGGGCCATGAACCAGAACTGGCGTTAAATATTTTCAAAAAAGTCGTTGCTTAGAACTTTAAGCACTTTAAAGCACTCATTGTCAACAAAATAAATCATCGTACACAATAAATTTCTCTGGTGCCTCCAAATATAACGCTTTCTATTGTGCATATCACAGTATGAGATTTTGATCCTAAAACTACGCCAGTAATCCATGTTGCTCCCTAAGGGAAGAAAATTTGTATTCTTCGAGAAAATTAACTAATACAAGTGAAAATATTTTTAACTTTGTGAATGGAAGTGCGTGAACCCCGATGTCTGTTTCAATGCGAGAATGCAGTGTAAACAACGGTTCTTGTTGCATTTCACCCAGGATTTCAGATCAAAGTTCCGCAATACACAATGACTTGTTACATACTGATAACTGAGCAGCATGGAAATTTTAATTTGCGTCATTTTCAATACAATTGAATGTACTGGTCAATTTGACCGGTCAACTCCTCAATCAGTCTGGACACTGTCTGATGGTTAGCCAGCATTTCAAACCCTGACGTGAAAGGGCTATTACAATTTTGTTGAAAATTTTTCCCGAACATACTATTATTATTGTCACCCTTGTTACACAAGATTTGCCATGTTCTTTCCTCTCCAATCCTGTTGCATAAGCTCACTATTTATAATAATATACCCAGCAACTTGAAATCTTTATAAAAGCCCTGCTAAGAGTGGTGTCCCTCGCAGCTGTTTTAGTTTTGGCATGCAACCTCTCATTTGTAATGTTTGTGGAGAGGAGCGTTGCGTGACGACACTAAAATAACTGCGAGGGAGGCTACACTACATGTAAGTGACTCTACTTTACCTCTACCCACCATTGATTACACTTTAGGGTTGACATTATTCCTTACCTGGAGCATGGATTAAATAATGAATCCAGCCTGGAGACTGCTGCACTCCAAGGTTACGCCACTCACTTTCTGTCATCAGGTGGGTCCTAGGAACTAGCTCAGCCAACTCTTTGGGAAGGATCACGTGCCTTAAAGAATGAACACAGTGCTGTGCACAGTTACTACAGTCGAACCTCTCTAACATAAACACCAAAAGGACAGAACGAAGTGTTCGTACTAGAGAGGTGTGTGTATAAAAGAGGTCATTATGATGATGACTTGTCACTTTTATGACTCCACTGACAGTTTTAAATTCACTGTACAAAGACACTGTCTTTCAGTAGCATACAATGTTTTACATCTCAGCTACAGACAAATATTACTATTTAAAAACGAAACGAGCTACAGCGTAATGCTGCATGTTAAAAGTCGTAATGTAAAGCACAATTCTGAAAATGTCTTTCGCTATTTTGCAAGTGCACAGGTTTTGTACTCGTTTGAGCTCTTCAAATTCCATGACTTTCCATGACTTTTTTCATGACCTTTTCAAGTTTTCTAAGACCTTAGGGTTAGTTGTCACCATCAAAAACTTTCAAAATTTCCCTTGTTTTTGGGGCATTTTTTGACCATTAATTGTTCAACAGACACAAACTCTGGTGTCCACCAAAATGCGAGCCGTTTGTACTGTTTAATTACTCCTCTCTATCTTACATTGTCCTTGCTTTGTCATCTGCAGTAACTAAACTACCAAACAAAACTTTAATTTTCCATGACTTTCAAGGACTAAAAATCCATGACTTTCCAGGCCTGGAAAATAAAATTCTTAAATTCCATGACTTTCCAGGTTTTCCACGACCTCTACGAACCATGAGTGCAGTAAACAGTGACTAGAGTACAAAATGTAATAAAAAAAGATCTTCATGCTATCTGTAGTCATTGAAGCCTTCAAAAAGTTGGTTATGTTCCTCTGTGCACCTTTCACTAATCGTTGTTTGGTATGCAGCAACTGGGCTTTCATCCTGCATAGCTCACCAGCCAGAATGGAGGGGATCCACCCTATGCAGATTCACCTGATCACCGCAGTGTCCGCAATAAAGAGGTTAAGTTTATATGAATTCACTCTCTGGGGCCGAAATGGGTGCGTTCCTTTGGGATGATCCGGGTCAGGATCAGCAATCTGAGATCACTTGGATCATGGTAGATCAAATGAACCGATGAATCCTTGTCCAGAGTGGGTTCATAGGTTCATTCGATCTACCATGATCCAAGTGATCTCGGATCACTGATCCTGATCCGGATCATCTCAAAGGAACACACACTTAGTGTCTGTTGTCCGCATTAGAGAGAATCTGTATTATAGGAGGGTTATAGGGTTTTTTTTTTTAAGAAAATATATGAAACTTTCGTTGGGACATTGGAAACTGTCCGCAATAGAGAGATGTCTGTATTAGAGAGGTGCCCGTACCAAGAGGTTCTACTGCATTTACAGAACTGAGACTTGATTTGAAATATAAACGTCAGCTAATTCCTCAGTTTTGTTTGTCATTAAAATGTCATGTTTATCTGACTTTTATGACAAAAGTCAGACAAACATTGCAAATTAGTCACTCTGATGTTATTAGTGGGGTTTGCTATTATGCTTCCTGAGAACCAGAACTTGTGAAGGTCGAATTTCTACGTTTTCTCACATATATCGAACCCCGCCAAGCTAAGGTTAACTGAAAACAGTTTTTAACCCTCTCGCATTCATGTTTTTTTTGGCTAAAACTTTGCGCAATGTAGTAAGCTCAAAATGCTTGTAAACGTAACATCAATCTAACAGATCCTATTAAACAGAACGAGACTTTACATCAAAGCAAGTGCCACATCGAGGAAAAGCACTTACCTATACTCGAATTTATCATCTGAGTACTTCTCCGAATAACTAATTTGAGAAACAGGCATGTTTTCTCCCTAGCTTTCCGTAATCAGTGGCGATGTATCTACAAGTACAGCCTTCAACCACACGCTGAAATGGCGGTCACCGTTGCTGTTTGTAATTGTAGCGAGGTTCCCAAGCTATGCAGAGAATTCAAGTGTTGATCGATTGGTTTTCGGAGTATCTTTGTGAATTATTTCCTTATTTTGAAAACTTCCAAGTTGAACCGCTTTCCAAAAAAGCAAATTAAGAAAGTGTTTTTATGAAACGACTGCTAAATGTTCTCAATGTGGAAAGTACTCTTCCGTTAAATAGCTGTACTGGTGAGTTGTATCAATTGATAAACTCTCCTTTCTCACCTGTGGCGGGAAATTCGAGAGGGAAACGTCTTTGTTCTTGAAAGTGATATGAAATTGACCTGCAGCGTGACCTTGTTCATTTTTAACTCACCGGATAAGCGCTCTAACTGAGCTTATATCAAACCTAAATAGGTAAAGGAAGATATTGTTTGAAAGAAAAATTATTTCAGTTGACGAGTCTCCACGCAAATCTAGCTTTTATAGAATGAACAGAGAAAAGGCGAAAACTCGAAACAATCGGGGTTTTCCCCAAAAAGATGACTAATCACCTGACTGATTTTGGTCTTTTGATTCGTCAATAGATCTCCGCCGACTGCGGACAACAACTCTCCACGTTGCATTTTCACAGCTTGCTTGATTTTCATCGAAATTAAGGTAAGAAACGTTGTATCTGAATTTCAAAGCCAGTCATGCCAGTGTTGAGTGTAATATAGGAACTGCAGATTTACGTCTTGTATGCTCATATCAAACTTAATAGTTCGCCTTGCATAAAAATTGTACCATGGACATAATCTTATGTAATCAAGGGCTTTTATCTTGTGGTTCAACTAAAACAGGCAAGACGCAATAAAAATAGGAGATAGGAGTCAGACTAAATCAGGGGAAACTTACAGAAAAGAGGTCTTCCAACTATCGTTGGTGCCTTACAACATTAGGGTTCAAGATATTTAGGTATCTAGTATAGAATTACTTCACTCATGGAGCTAATTGTAAAATTGTAGCCTGGGGAGGGCTTCCGGGATAGACGTGGAGTTTTTTAGTTGGCCTCTCTGTCCTGCACAGCAGCGTACATATAAGGTACGTTTGCCCTCTGTCCTAAACAGGTTTCTAAAATGCGGGTAAAATAGAGGTTGACTTGTCCCCCTTTTGAAGTCTTCCACCAATCGGAAAAAGTGCACAGCTTTCCTCGAACTACGGGGGTATGTGAGAGAACTGAGAATGTGAGTTCGAATTTCTTTGATGTAGTGCTCAGTGTTGTGTCCAAGAGGTGTTTTCCAAGTGGATAAAATTGGATGTCCTGTGCAAGAGCTGAACAGCTGTTGATTAACACAAAACAGGTCCTTCGGTTTGGTCTTTCATGCATATTAGACTACGAGATAATTATTAAGATTATTATTTTTAAGATAATTATTTTATTTTGCTGTAGCTCAACAGCATTAGACACACTGCAAAAATAAGAATTTCTTTCCAGTAATTCACTGTTTAATAGCAAAAGACAGCTTACAACACCTCAACATCACCATTCCTTTTACTTGTCACTTTCTAGCAGAAGTCTAAAAAGCAAGTCATTGAGCAGAAAAAGGATGTCTGTCCTTTTTCAGGAGCAACATCAACTCATTTAAATGAAACTTCATTAATAACACTTCATAATAATACTACATGCATTATTACTGTGAAACTCACAAACTCGTTAACAACAGAAAATAATATTTCTGCAATGTTTTTGAGGCTGGAAAAAAGCCAAACAAATGGAAGAAAACTTAAAATTCAACAAAGGTGATTCTTGTGATTGCATGGTTCCAACACAAACATCAGGTACCGTATTTCCTCGAATAATAGCCGGGGACGATTCTTTCTTTTTTCACACAAAAAAGGGGCCAATTATTCAAGGGAAGGCAATTATTTCAAATATTGCTAGCTCACAGGAAGTTATGCCCTAAATATTTTATTTATTTTTCCATGTAATCAAAAAATAATCACATCAAATAATAATTATAAACTGAACATGGGCTTTTTAAGTGTTTCAAATGTAGTTCCTTTTTCAGAGCTTGAATCATCACTGATCAGTTTGGCTGGATCACATTGCACTTCTACTTGACAGGAAGGGGATAAAAGGAAGAGAAAATGGCTAGAGGGGCGGGGGGAGCAATTATTTCAGGGAGGCAATTAATTGAGGGACGGCTATTATTTGAGGAAATATGCTACTCATGATTTCTAGAGTTTGACAGTAATCACTCTTGTAGAAATCAAATTTGTGAATACAGTCGAACCTTCAGTAATGGCCACCTCTCTACAAAACGGCCTTTTTTTGGCAGACAGTCCTTACATTCACTCTTGTGAACAACCTTTCTACCACGGCCACCTCTCGATAATGGCCACTTTCCTCTGTCCCCACGGTGGTCATTGTAAGGAGGTTCAACTATATACTATTATTTTTTAAAAAGAAAATACTAATCTAAGTAACCCCAATAATGCTCTACTATGGCTTAGAAAAATTTTTGATGGCATAATTTTCCCCAACAGCAAAGGGCTACGAAGCTCATCAAGATGGTGACCAACTTGGAAAAAGTATTCATCGCTTCAGAAAATTGATGTAAAGCTAATGAGGCTGCTCAGATTTTAGTCTCTATCAATCAACAAAATCAATGCAGTAGAGTTAAAACAAAAAATGAACCTAAGTTTATATTTCTGAGGGTACCTCACTAAAGCTAAATACCTAACTTAACCCTGGAAAAACAACTTAACCCTGGAAAAACATTGATCTTTGCAATACATGTAGCAAATGTTTATAAATACTAACTTGTTTGAAACAGTTATAAAATTAAATAAACAAAAATTATTATATAACAGTTAATTTTTTTTTTTTTTCACGTATGCAGATTTTCTTGCTGTTTAGATGTTGGTGAGAATATTCACTTAATAATATAAAATCAATTTTAAGATATACAATACAGAAGTATGTTGCCAATTTTCTGCTTGTTTTTAATACTTTAATTAGAATCGGACTGTCAACTGAGGAATGAAAAGGCTTCAAGATGGTACACCCTTATACATGTACATAGTTCTCGTTCCTGATGCTAAGGAAACAAAACTCAAATGACTTCACTTGTAAAAGTGTTGTAAAATTGTTTATATTATGACAGCACTGTGCAGAATGAAAAATAGCATGCTAGAGTACTATCAGAAGGTTGCTAAATATTTTATATGCAATTTAACTCTTATTCTCTGACCAAACAATTTATAAACCACCAAGTGTTGTAGTTTATGTATCACATCCTGTAACTGATATACAAACATAAAAAAAGAATGCTCAAGTCATCTTACTAACATGTTCACCTTGTTCAAGACCAGATTTTTCAGTTTTTGCTCATAGCAGTAACCTATAATATTGTCCTTTTGAAATCCCTGTGACACTTATTATATAATTATTAACCTTGTACCTGACTCATCCCCAGTTGTCTTCGCATGACTAAGGTGAGACAACAAAGAGAGAGAGACGACTGGGGACAAGTCAGGCCTTGTACATGTATATATGTCCTTGGGCAGATCCAGGGGTGGTTCGGGTGGTTCATTCAAACCCTCTAAACTGAAATACAACTTTTAAACATGAGCGGTTTCTGATGAAAACCTTTGGTGGACATACATTGCTGACAAATACTACATGTTTTCTTTTGGAAAATGACAGTGATGAAAAGAAAAAAAACATTGATTGACAGAGGGGAGTCCTATCCTGGTTTTAATTGCCAAGGGTGATTTTTAGAGAACATGGGAAATACAAATTTGTAACTGTTATTTCAGATTTATATTTGTTATTGGTCTCGATTATTGTAAATTTTTAAGAGTAGTTTAATTGTTTAAAACAGCTAAGAAAAGGGGTTCATTTCAAAGGCATACAGGGGTGACAACCAACAATAATAATAATATCCTTTAAAACACAGGATATATATCTGAGGACTTAAGTTTCAAAATATTTCCGGGGGAGCATGCCCCCAAACCCTCCTAGGATGGTATGCCTTTGGCAGACATTTATTTGAACCCCCCTCCACTAATTCCTGGATCTGCCCCAGATGTCAAGGATAAAGAAAGAGTCCTGTCTACTCATCCAGGAAGAGTATTTTGTCTTGCTGAGCAAGTAAATGTTAAAGATCACTTGCCCAATGGTCAAGGCTCTAGGCAAGTCAGCCACCAACTAAGTCATTAATTAACCCTTTAAACCCTAAGATCAAAATTTGAATTCTCATTTGTTGCCCCTATTCATTTTCTACAGAAGTAATGTGGAGAAGTTGATAAAATATCAAGCAAATTCATCTTGTGTAGTCATGTTGGTAATTCTCATGACCACTCTGTTTTACAAAGCACTACTTCTATGACAACGAGAAATTTGATGCTGATCACACTTAAGGCTTAAAAGGTTAACTAAGACAAGCAAGAAGTTGCCACGGGTAAGCAAAACATGAGATGCTTGTCCAAAGTTAAGGATATGCTGGAAATATTCAAGCTTTTTTAGAGTTCTGTATGTAAATAGATGACTGTCGAATAGAACAATGAGATATTAACAAGACATTCTTTTCACTAAAACCCAAAACTAAAATTTCTACACTTAGTGGAGAACGAATGTTGGCCCTTTTTAAAGTACAGTTTGTAACTGGCATATCATTAATTTTATACTAAGGATAATATTCCTGCTTATACTTAATATTACATCTTTTTAACAACATAGAAAAATAACTTAATGTTTGCACAACATTTTTTACAAGCACAGTGGTATACTGGTAGTAATACATGTATGAACGTATAACTTACACACCGTATTATGACATTAATATGTGAATGCATAATAATTTACAACTTTAAGCAAAACAAATTTGTACATTAAGATATGCTTGAATTCTCTGACATTATTCAATGAACCACAGACAGTACTTCATATCCATTAGTCTTTCTTGCTGGCAAACATGATCAAGATATTAATCTTCGCCGTAAATCATTCTTACCTTAAATGTTAATATTAATTGAAATGCAAAATGTAAGTTTGTAAAAATTAAATTTAATGATAGCTGCCTTCAACAGTAATAACCTACATAATTAGAAACTGCAAAGTTAATTAAGATCCTTTAAAATTTATCATAATTGACTAAAAACACTTTCAGCACTGCTGTTACCAAAGATCAAGGGTTCTTTTTAATTTATCTTGGATTCTTTTTAACGTATTCTTTTACAGTCAAACCAGGTCAAGTATACCCCCACATTTCTGTCAGCTCATCAGCTTATTTTTTTGACTCATGTTTAAACATGTTTCACGACAAAGATTTTTCAATCTGACCAGATCCAGAGAGGTTGTACTCCAAAAATTCCTTGCCCAATATGCATACAGGACTGCAGGCTTGAACATCATTTAATACCTAAGTACAGTAGTAATGACCAAGAGATTCAATTATGATTATTAATACAATCCATAGCCTGCCAGTATGCTTGACCTGGCTTGACTGTAAATGCCACCGGAAGACTTACCATTGTTGATGGTAAGCCTGAAAATTTTATTTTACTGTACATTTTATTATTATGAAGTTATAACAAAATAATTTGCTTGCTGTTATGATCTTGCTGAGGGAACTGATTGAGATGACTGTGGTATCATGGGGTAGCCATTGGCTGTGCCATTATGCACTCCATTCATAGGTGAACTGACTGGCTGCAGAATCAGTAAAAAAAACGTTTTATTGAGCACACAAATACTGCTGATATAAGATGCACTAGTAATGTGGGAGGGCAAAACAATTCATCTCTGTGCATACTATGACAAATTAATCTGGATGTATGGTGGGGGTTTGACGGCACTAGTCACAGACTTAAATACAATGCGGCTAAATGTAACAACAACAACAACAATAATAATAACAACAACAACAATTATTTATTGACAGTTTTTCTACATGGTAGCTTTACATCTGTCATACTAACTAAAAAAATGTTACTCAAAAACTACTAAAAGCTATAAATAATTCTTAAAAAAAAACTGGATCCAAGTTAATCTACACAATGCACTTAAGAACTGTTAAAACTGTAAAATCTAAATGCTATAAATACAGTGAGTAACCATAACTAAGAAACAGTCTTATCAAGACAACTTATGAGGTTAAACTTAGGTGCACGTTGCCCCTTAACTCATTAAAATTGTAAAACAATTTATTTTAAAAGTATTAAAGTCTGGACTCTGTCGTACATTTGTGGGTAGGGCACCAAATAAAGTCGCTAACGAGTCACGGAAAGAACCCTAAACTAAAGAAATTTTTATTACAGGCTCATTATAGCGCAGTGTATGTAGGGGATTGTGCCTAGGCAGCTGCAAGTATTCAGGCAAAGCTTCACCAAAAAGAGCGGATGAATTAAGGTTTCTGGGAAACTGCCCACCCACCCACCCCTCCCCTAAGCCAACAGTTTGCCCTAAGTGGGAAGCAAATGATTGTGTTGACTTAGGGGAGGGGTGGGTGGTCAAGCTTAAGAATGGTGAGGTGACATTAAACATGACACAATGCTGGCCAGCAGTCTCCATCACTAATTAAGCGGCCACTTCACAGTACCCAGGGGACCGCTGCTTAATGAAGATTCAACTGTAATGGGGAAAAAACTGTGATTTAACAAATCCTACCTTGTTGCCATTTGCTATTCCATTTCCCAAAAACATAGATGTGATATCAGTGAAGTGACCTTCTTGTTGTGAGTAGTATGGCGGTGGTGCATTTGGGAGCGGCGGGGTGTAGTAGGCTGTGCCATTCTCTGCAGGTCTTGCGGCGGGAAGGTTCTCTTGGATGCCAATCTAAAAGGATTGAAGTAGTCCATTGGATTTGTAATGATTGTAATTTGTTTACCCACAGAGCACTTACAAGTTCATAGGAACTCACTGAAATGTGTCCATGTGTTCCAGATTAAATTGGAATTTGGAAGTGTTGTTTTGTTTTAGGAGAGGGGGAAAGCAGAGTACCCGGAGAAAACCCTCTCAGAGCAAGGGAGAGAACCAACAAACAAACTCAACCCACATAGTTATCTTACAGCCTCAATGCCAGGATTTGAACCTGGGCACATTAGAGGCAAGTACTTTCACCACTGCCCCACCCTTGCTCCCACATGTATTATACAAGGGTCTTCTAGTCCATTCTTTACAGTAGCCATTCATGCGAAACATATTCAGCACTACTTTATGAGAACATCTGAAGTTCAAGTTCAGTTTATTTGTACTCTTAACAAAATTTTGCACAAAGAACAATATGTTTGCTGTTAGAAATGAGTCAAGATAAGCAGTGGTTGCACTCATAAAAAAAAAAAGCTAATAAGGAAGACTAAAGAAAAATAGAAAAAACTTAAATTTAAAAAAATTAGAAAAGAACGCTCTTAAAAGCCGTAAATCTCACTTGCTTGCAATTGGAAATTAGATAAGAATGAGGAGGCGATTAATTGTACACGAAACAGTATTTCCTTGCTAAACGTTTTTCACTTCCTACTGTATTGACAGTTGTGTATTCTTGAGGTTATATTTATACCTAGATTTTTGAAAACTGGGTTAGCAAAAAATTAACTCATTCTACTACTTGGCAATTTAAAACAATAAAAAATCATTCAAAGGCTGCTTAAAAGCCTTTATCTGACACTGGGCAGTAAGTTTTTGGTCCCTACGGAAGCATTTCAACAAGTTCAAATTAAAAATGACACAAATTTTACAACATTTATTCAGTAATCTCATCCTGTGAAGTTTCAAACCGGTGTCATTTCAGGCTAGAAATTTTCAAGTTGTGTGAACTGCAGCCAATTAGCAAAACACCACTTTTTCCGCGGTCCGATAAAAAACAGGATTTTGCATGGAATAGACAACAAACTGAACGAAACATAGTCCACAAATTATCACTTACTTATATATCTGCAAAAACCGGCCCATGGCTCAAAGACATTAGAACCCACTGAACTTAGACCTAGATCCAATTTTCCTGAATCAAGAGTTGCTTTTCCAAGGTACAATCAGCTAAGCTAAACACCAACAAAACATTTTCATTGCTGGCACAGAATATTTTGGCAGAAAGGGAGAAATTAGCCCCCAAAATAGGGAGGAATTGACTTAAAAAGAAGGGAGGAGGGAGATTTACCATCCTGTACCCCTCCTCCCAACCCCTCAGTCTGAAATGGTTTTTGATGGATATAGGACTACTAGGGCTGATAAATGCTAATGAAAGTTTTTTTACCTGGTTGGTTCTCAAATGAAATGGAAAATTACTGTTTGCAGCAGAAGGTCTTGTTATAACCTAAAATGAAAAAAGTTCCACAAAATAATAATGTAAGAATTGCTTGTAGTGTTCTGGCAGTGTTAAAAGGTTATCAATTTTCTAACAGATAAAAAACGTCAATAGTGGGGGCAGCTAAACTGGTGCCTGAAAGAGATAGAGTAAAAATATATTTTTTTCTCCCTTGGTATTATTTTATTTTCCCCTTTTGGGTGTTATATGGCAATGAATGATAATGAAATTGAAACAATAGAAAACAAAACGTATAATTGACTGACAAAATATGCAAAGCACACCAAAAACCAGACAAGGATTGCATTCTTGACCTTTGTCTAGAGAAATCTTAAAAAGCTTTTATTAGTATAATTATGTATTTCAGCCACCTTAACTTACCAAGAAAGCAAAGTGTGCTAGGAACGAAATTGTCCAATCAATGCCATTGACAACTTGAGCTCTGAACAAAAAGTACATGTACATATTTCAATTGTAAATATGGTTACTTTGTTGAGCATAAAGTTATAGACCAAATTGTAAAATGAGAGTGGCTATCTTTAAAAGTCAGCTTTTACACAATTTTTTTTTCTTATTTTAGATGAGGTCAAAATTAAAACTTGACTTGCAAATTCTCCACTATATAAACAACTTTGACAATAAATTATTTTACCAACAAAAGGTTTTTTTCCCCTCATTATGATGGTTATATTGAGTATATGAAATTTCAACTCACCTTTCCCACTTTGGTATCTTAAATGTTGCTATTACAACAACAATTGGTCCAGCAAGAAACCTGAAAAGAAGTTTTTAGTTAAAAAAACATACCATGTCAAGTTTAGAATCACACTTAGCTTAATTTGGTGATAAGAGTCACGTCAGAGGGATGCAACATATGTGCAGTTGCACATAAAGAAACAATTTTGGCTTAATTATTGAATGTGGTGCAAATAATTTATTAGCATTTTTGTTTCATGCATATATACTACAGTCAACTCCCCCTAAGACGGACATCTTTGGGACCGGTACTATGTGTCCGTCGTAGAGAGATGTCTGTCTTATAGAGAGTCAAATAAGGGGAGTAAAGAAAAGCAGGGACCAACTCTAGGTGTCCGTTTTACAAAGGTGTCCATCTTATAGAAGTGTCCGTTAAGAGAGAGTTGACTGTCTAATGAAAATTGTTATATTTATCAATGTACAAAAAACAAAATACATTTGGATAGCTTACCATCCAGTGTAGAAAAACCAGAATGGATAGTAAAAGCCACACTTGTTAGGAAAATGCTTGAGTGTGAAAAACGTTCCATAGCAGAACCATAGCCATGCCTGAAATATAAAAAGTCAATTTAGATCGATCACAGCACTGGCATTTTTATCAATGGTAAATGTAATAAATTATTACTTTTAGTTTAGGAAAAATGTTGGAACCCTTACATCTTTAATCACTCACAACTCAACTGCACAAAAGGGCCCAAGTACTGCGCGAGCAGAGGCTACATTTTCGCTCTGTGAGTTGTCGTGCGAAAAGTAGCCTCTGCTGACTATCGTTCAATTTTCTATTGTACATGCGCTAAATTTGTCACGTGATTCACAAGCAAAATTAATCTTCAGGTCTGTCGTCAAATGGCATGAGTTTCGCAAGAAAAAAAAATTGCAACAACTCTGATCTGCTAAGCAAGACTCACACAAGACTCACGCAATGCTCTAAACAGGTGAAGAACAGGAAAAAAACGTTTTTTTAATTTATAAATCTGGACGGATTTGAACAGTTGTTGGCAGAGGCTACTTTTCGCAAACCAGCTCACACAGTGAAAATGTAGCCTCTGCTCTAAGGGTAGGGCCTAAGTGGATCCACCTTTCATTAACCATGTGACACCATCAACTTTAATGAACCGTGCTAGCAGAGATTTCTATCTGGCATGATTTTAAGAATTATTTTCAAAGTCCTTTGCACTGCTGATATCCACATAGCTGGTTAAATTAAATTACTGACATGTATGTTTGCTTCTGAGTCCACACTGAAGCTGTTTTGGTGAGATTTAAGTTACAAGTACTTTTGTAAACTTCAATTTACAATGACTCCAATAGAGTCTGGAATGCCTCTACTAAAAGGTGCAATCTAATAAAAGAAGAATTGCTTCCTCGTTAAACAATATAATATTATTATCTAAACACTTTTCTTTATAGTTGAGCTCATACAAATTATAATAATATTATTAAACTACACTATGAATCAACCAACATTATCAGGAGTTATAAAAATTGCAAATTAATAATACGACTAAAAATACTCACAATGACTCTCAGCACACAGATTCCAATTCCCGCTGCACTCTCATAGATATACAGAACTTGTCCAGGGTCAAAAACCTTTTAATTTGGGGGAAATTAGCAAAGAGTTCAGCGGAGAAAGAAAAGATGAATAGAAAAATTTTGACTCTTATCACCAAATTTTGGATGAGCAGAGAATGTAGGTGCTTACTTTTTCTAGCAATATATTATTACAGTGTATGTGCACAAGGGTGCTTTCTTCTTCTATGCGAACTTAAAAGCATTAGTGTTATGTTTGCAAGAAATGGCCACAGTGAAGTTCCTTATGTACTGCCACAAATTCTTGATCACTTTCAGAATTACTAGTAGAAATTGTGTTGTTCCTAAAATATCCCTATGGCATTACACTGACCCTTACCCCTCCCATGTGAAGTTTTGCTCACCCCTCTGCTCATAAATACTAACCATTTTTGCCTGTGAAAGACTAATTACCCACTAAGAGTAACGGACTTCCAACATTCTCTCCTGGGATTGTTAAGATTATGAATAATATATTCTCTGTAGTGTATGGATCTATATATCATTTTCGGGTGCACCCGCACTGAAATCTCTCCCATTCCTGTCTGTTGGCAATGACAGATGCAAGATCCTGCCTTAAAAGACTGGTGTCACTCTCTAGTTGGTCAATAAAATAATGTTGTTGCTGGTCTCCCCCTTGAGCGCCTGCCATGTTTTGGTTCTCAAATGTTGGGAAACAGTCTCATTCTTGCTTCTCCAACAGTACATGGATAATATTTTCTAAATTCCCAAATTAGCCAGCAATAGTTTAAATACTAATGAACCCTCTGAATGCAAGGTTGTAAATTAATGACAGTCATTGGACAACTGTTCCCAAAAATTTGCCCATGTCCAATGAAATAGCAACCGGATCAAATCATCAATGACTTCACCACTTTAAACAGGAATATAAAATTCGTCTTGGGCAATTATTAAACATAATTATCGTAACTTCCTTACAAGCCTTATACAATTTTCTGACTAAATTTTTGTCCAACTTGCTCAACCAAAATGACGATTTATAGTTTGAAATCAGTCCTTACAAAAAAAATGATCATTATTTTGCAGCCTGAATATAAGTGCTACTTATTTCTCATCTATCATGTAAATTGATAATCAATTAAAAAATGATTATTATGAGGTGCTAGTGTAACAATAATTCTGCCCAACTTTTCAATTGAACTAACATTGATCATGTAATACTTACAGATGCTTCATAGAAGAAGAGAATGGCAAAACACACTGCGTACACTGTACCAAAGACACTTAGTTTGATTTGACCAGACGAACTGATACGTCCTCTGCAAAGTAAACCATCAGACCAATCACAGTAAGATTTTACCCTAATACATTGCGTGCTTAATTGTCGTGATTAACACTTATTGACATGATCATTGAGAAAGATGGCTGACACCCTTAAAATTTTTCAACCTCAGATTAAACTGATTTTGATCATGTTCAAAGAATCTATGAACTAAATGCAGCACTCAGATACTGAAGTAAGAGATCCACTTGTTTTAACAACAACAACAATAAAAGTAATATATAATAATAACAATAATAATAATAATAATGCATATATTTCCTGTAAATGTGTTCATATGCACAAGATGGTTCAGCGAAATACATATTAAGTAATCAGTGAATAAATAAATACATAAAGCAAAATTAAAGTATTATTGCAATACAGTAAACTTCTGATTATACAGGGCTTCTGATGTTTTGCGCAGTCGCGGAGCCACGAAATTCACAAAAACACGCAAAATACCGCGAAATTTAGAAGAAATCTTATCAAATACATGTCTGTACAGCAATTTTGAAACTTGTCTCAGCTACTGGGGGTATTTACTTGCCGTAAGCTCACAAATTTATGAACAACGTTCCGAAACTACCAAGCCTCGGTTGTTCAAAGGCTGGATAGCGCTATCAATCGGATAAATCTCTATCCAGTGGATAGTGCAATTGGTTTCCCTAACACTTGTCCTTTGGGTAGTGATTTATCCGGTGGATAGCGCTATCCAACGTTTTAACAACTCAGGCCTGGTGTAGATTATGTGGCGAAAAACTGGGTACTAGAAATGATGTTAAAGGCTTTGCCATTGGTTCATTTCTAGAGTGTATTGTTGTTGAAAGAGCAAGTGATGTCCTCTGTTAGAAAAACATTAAAAACGCTGGTCTGATCAGCGCAAAACCGATCGATTTCTTGCGAAATTTGCCCTGAAAATAACCACAAAATCCGCCGTTTGTTTACCGATTGCTTTCCAGCCAAGTTTACCCTGAAAATTCCCGTGAAATCGACTGATTTTTCCGCGATTTTGTCCCCCAAAATCCCGTGAAATATGACTTTTTTTTTCGCGAATTATCAGAAGCCCTGATTATAAGCCATAGGTTTATACAACTTTGTAAGGGTTTTTAGGAGGGTTTGTAATGGGGGGGGGGGGGGGGGGAGGGGGGTTGGGGGCTAATAACCAGACTAAAAAAAGTGTTTCAAAGCAAGGTACGTAGCAGTGCTTATCAAAATACTTTTTGAATTTGATCACTTTGTTAAGCTTCAAAACACCCTAAAAAGTCGAATTCATTTCAATACAAGCTTGAGGGGGGCTTATAACTGCATGTATTTTTTTATTTAGAGGTAGATGGGCTTGAAAATGGGGGAGGGGGCTTATTGGTGAGTTCAACAAAGAAATGTTTTATATTTTTTGGTCAATAAACTAGATTATATTAAAATTCCTAATTCTTTGCCTTATTTTTCACCTTCATAAATATATCATTCATTGTACGTTGATTAATCAATATCATAAGAGTTAATAAACTTTATGGTTCAATCCTCCAAGATTTTACCAACCTTGTAACAGTCCACCCTTTTGCCATCAAAATTAACATGACAAGAAATACTACATGTGAAATGAAATGACTTCCACGACCTAAAAGGAAATTTATCAAGATATATATATTAAAACAAGCACTTTTGATGTGTTTTAAGTGTTAGTATCACAAGAATTTAATAATCTCAATTCATGCCCAAATGAGATTGTCAGTGATCAGAAACAGACCAAATACCCATAGTATACTTTTTAGTTTTTCATTTCTTAAAACAAGGACAGGGTAGATTCATGGTTTGAGGCAAAAAAAGGAGAAAGAAAGGAAAAAACCGTAGGCAGGAAAGAAAAACAATGCAAGGCTTAAGTCGTCTCTGGGGAAGCAAATTGTGTAGCCAACTTTTGGACAGTTTTTTTTTTTGCATTTTGTCAAGTAAAGGGAATGAAAGCAGCATGGCTGGTAGTTTCAAATAATTATATTACCATAAAGCAAAAGACCATAGATAAATAACATGGCAGCCCTTTAATAAAATAATACCTTTTATCCGTCCCATGCATGCAAACCTCAGTTACTACAAAGGGTCTAATAAGGGTAAAACAGACCTACCTGCAACTTTCCAGCCATATGTCTCTGTTCCACTTCTTCTAAACATGTCATAGTATATCATGTAGAAAATCAAGCTTATGACTGACAAAAGAAAAATTAATAGCAATAAATTAAATTTGACAATGAACCTAGATGGCAAATGTCTTAGTAGGGATGTGACAAAATTTACTCTGGCTGGAAGAATTATTATTTGCCGACAACATTTTACTTTTTCTCGACTTGTGACATTCAACCCACTGTCACTTTGAGTGTCAAAAGGCTTACAAAAATTAAAATGTACTATATAATTACTGCATGAAAATGTGAAATGTAGCCAGGATAATCAAACCCAGAGGGTAAGAGTCTTTAATAACATAAAATGTGTGACTGCATTTATAGAGGTTTCATTGTAAATACACTAAGTTCTACTCACCTTCAAATGAAATTGAAGCCATAAATAACTTGTATGAAAAGTGAAAAAGTCTCCGCGCTGAAAGTAAATCTGCAACAGACAAATGCAGTGTAACAATAATGTTACTTACATGTAACATATGAACACTTTATAATAAAGCAATGAGGTACCAATGCACTTCTGTCACTTAACACAAAACAGTGACAAACTTGAGCCCTTTGATTCAATAAAATTTATACAGTAGTCAGAGGAAAACTTTCCAAAATGTGCAACCTCAATTCACCTTTCTAAAAATGAGAAGGAAACTTGGGCGGAGTCAGCTTTCGCAAAGACATCTAGGACTGTTTCTAAGGACGCGCTATTGACCAATTTGTTTTCCCTGTCCCCACTAACAGCCCCAGAAGGCTTTGCTTCCTTCTCGTTTCGAAAGTGGTGAATGGCTTGTGGACCTGAGCCCATATTACAGCCAATAATACTGCTTAGCAGATACCTCATTTTGACAGCTGTCAATTGACTATGATATAAAGTGGGTATGTCAAAGAATAAAAAAAGCAACATTCTCATTATGTCTTGGTGAAAGTGACATTTTGTTAAAAGGTTACAATAGGTGCTTACTTGCTACATAGACAGAAAGAAGCCACATTAACATAAATGCACCAAAGAAAACTGCATCCATAATAAGAATATCTGTTTAAAAAAAAAGAAAAGAACAATAGTCATTAGAAAGATATTTCATTGATAAAAATAATGTTATAATATAGAGATAATCTGTATTCCCCATTGGCAACTTTTGTGGCATTAAGGCCAGTGGACCTAGGAAATCACTGATGCAGAAACAAAACAAGGCTAAGAATCCCATCTGGTTGAGGCCATTTTCAGTTGGTTGTTTACAAGCAGGGTCAGGGATTTGAATCCATTACAACCCAGGACAATCCAGCTTATGGCTTACAGAGATGCCAATCTCCGGGGATCTAAAATCTGGAGACTCTCTATTTTGCACTACACCCTCCCCCATCCCACCCCCTGAATCTCAACAGAAAGCATAGTTTTCTTCTTTGTAACTTATAACTATTGGCAGTTTTAAATAGCATTTCATATAATTATATTAAACAAATATGGGTGAGCTAATAACCAATACATACATCTCTCATCAGCTGAGAAGTGTTTACCCCAGCCATCACCATTTGTCATTTCCAAAGTGTACTCCAGTATTAATCCCTAAAATAACACAGTCAGTCAGTGAATATAGCAAGTAACTGAAAATATGTGAATCACAAGACCTCGCGGAGCACTTTGGGAGAATGGCCTGGCTTGCGATCCTTGTGGGAGTCATGCGTATTGCAAATTCCAACAAAATTATAGACTTGCTTTTGCAAGGAATAAAAGCATATGTGGAGTATGCCTGCCAACTCTCACGCCTTACACATGTATGCATTAATCTCATGCTTATGGACTGAAGACATTAATCTCCTTCAAGGGCAACTTCTCATGCCTGACTCAAAAATCTGGACAAATTATTGTTCTTTAACACATGATTAATAAGAAAAATTAAAATCAAAATTCCCAAAAATATTCCAAAATGGCACTTAACTTTATCCAATGAAATTGCTTTGAAAGTGCTCAAAGGTCATTGGAACATCCTCGGACATTTTTGGCAATGTTCAAAAATAAAATAGTACTGTTGGAAATGTTCAAACAACAAGACAAAAACCTCACACATTTGACTCAGAAAACGTTGGCAGGTAACTAAAGTGGATCAAGGTGTCCTTCAAAGTTGATGTATCAGTACCACAACAAAAAAATATTAAACATAGCTACATGTATCAGCAGTATAATCATCTATAAACATGGTGTCATTATGACGAAAATTAAAAACATTATATATAATACTGCTTGCTACTGACAAATCATGCATATTACAGGTCAAAATTAAATACAGGTTGCTTCTCAATTTCATTTAGTTTGTCTCCTAGCTCTTATCATTTGTGAATTAACTTTAGGAGAGGCAAACGAAATTGAGAATCAACTTTGGTTAAAAAATGAAATCAAAATTTAGATTTGACCTGTGACATATATTTTGCCTTTAACCTTATTTATGGACAAAAACTTAAGTCCCCAATTCTCACTTAACTAGTTATCACAGCCAGTAATATCTGAAGGCCCCAAGTGACTCTTGATATTTTGCGAAATTCCTTCTCAGGGCTGTCATAAAGTTTTGATGCAGCTAAGCAAATTGGGATTCACCCATAACATCTCACAGACATTTATAGGGTAACCGTTAGCCTTCCACGTACACTGACCACCTGAAACATCAAGTGGCCTCAGCTGTCACAGGTGTTACGGGTTACGGCCCATAATAAAAGCTCCGCTTCTGCTCTTTTAAAACAACAATAATAATGTTAAAATACGAGGTAATTTTTAGGGTTAATAATGTAGAAATTAATTTTATTTGAAGTCACTTGGGACCCTTTTTTCAGCTTCCTTCTGACTAGCCGACAACAGCCGTCTCTCCTTCCTCCTTGCTGTGAGGGATATTTTGCCAGAGGGGATGTCTAAGCCTCAGCAACAAAAATTCCATACTGATGATGTAAAATCTCTCCAGAATCTGGTTAGGAGCTTTGTTTGTTCAATGTAGTACAGTTTACTTCCCATAACTCGAATCCTCGCTAACTCAAACCTCGCACTAACTCAAACCACTAATTCAAAATAATTTTTGTTTCCCTTCAGACAATTTCTGTATGATTTTACCCTCAATAACTTGAACCATGCTTTAACATTGTGACAAGTTAAGGAAAAACATTAAGTTTATTTCTGAAGCAACCGTGTCAATGTCCAGTTCAAATTCAGTGTCCATTCCTCTATATTAATCAAGCTTTGCCACTTAATTCCTTTTTCAAAACATCAATCTATATCTCTTGCATCCCTTGAAGTAAAGTGTGCATGATACTTGTATCCCCTCTCCATCATTTTTTTATTTCCTTATTTTTGTTTTTTTGCTTCAAACTCCCAACAACTCAAACTTTTTTTCTATTTTTGATTTTTTAATTTTTTTTTCTACTGTAGTTATATTGTTTTTATACCAATATTGTTTACGAACAACAGACAAAAGACAAGAGGTCAGAAAAGTCAAACAAAAATGCGATAAATCTATACTGCAAAACAGTCAATACTCGTGGAATACAGTCAACTATTGCCTTGCAGACACCCTGCCATAATGGGCACCTTGATAAGACAGACAGCAGCTACATCCCCGGCAAAAACAAATTACAGACATTTAAGTGAAATAAACTCCCGCTATTACGGACTCTCGCTAATGAGGACACTACTTTGACATGCCTACAGTGTCTGCTATAAAAGGAGTTGACTGTACAGTATATGTTACAGGTCAAAAGTTGATTCTCTATCCCTTTCCATGTCCCTAGCCCTAATTATTCATGGATTAGGGCTGGGAGACAAAGGAAGTTGAGAATCAACCTACAGGTGTAGGTGAAAAAATTTTAACCTGGATATAACTTTGACCTGTAACATATACATGTATTGTTCTTTAGAAGAAGCATTTGAGTTTTGCTGGAGCTCGTTCCCCGAAGAGCACAAAACTTAATCAACCAGGAGAAACATAAAAGTCATAAAATCAAACAAATTTACATCTGGAACCCCATGGCAACTTGATTTATTAAAGGTGTATGTGGACATTCATTTATGTCATCAGTACAGAATTTCTGTTGCTGAGGCGCAGATGTCCCTTCTGACAAAATGTCCCCAGCAACAAGGGGCGATGAGAGATGGAGTTGTTCATGAAATGCTAATCCACCAAAGCTCAAAATTTTTCAGATTCTTTTTCATACCTTTGTGGTTTCACAGTTACTCACAGCTATGTACCACCATCTCTCACGATCTGACTTAAAACGTCGATCCCCTAAGGAGCAAGTAAAAATATCAGTAAACCAGTCAATTACCGCATTTCCGCCCAAGCTGAAACCGCAGCCTGCCTCATTGGAAAAATGCCTCATTTAAGAAAGGTGCAATATTAAGCAAGACAAGTTTAAGTCTACCCTGTGAGCAGAGCTTTCTTCCTAGCATGGCTTTTAGCTTTTATGAAGTCATCCACGTGGCTTGTCAGTCGCTTAGTTGTTTTTTTATGCTCCAGAAAGAAACTACACAACTGACAAGCCAAGCAAACAACTTTGTGAATGCCAGAAGCCACGCCAGAAAGAAACTTATGTACATAGGGTAGTTTAAGTCCGGTTTGTGGTAAAGGGGCTAGGGTCTTCACCTGTCAGTGATTAAATGGACAAAAAAAACCTTACTGCTTAATTCCCTTTTCAGCTTGGGCTGAAACATGAACTTGGCCAAACAAACCAGTTTTGTTATGATTAACACAAAACTAGAAGGCAGCTGAGAAGTGCACAAGATTTTACTCAGATGAAGGAGACAAAACTTAATCCAACATAAAACTTATAAACTACCCAGGTATTTTTAGCTGCTATTTAGTCTACCTATTCCCAGTTTTGTTCATATTAATTCATAAAATAATAATATTATAAATCTGCTACCATCCCATGCAATGGGCTGTAAATATAGAGCCATGCAATAGAAGACTAAAATGCAAGAAAAAGGCATGTCAGTTTTCAATAGTGTCATCTTTGGTTCCACTTTGGTGAACAACACCTGCCAACAAATCCTCCCCCCTCCCCTCCACCATCCAAGTTTAAACCCATGGCCACAGCTGCAATAAATTGAAATTTACTATGTAACTGCTATAAGCAGCCTTGCTTAGTGATGTAAATGTAAACAATATTATGTACTAATTGTATATATATATATCCCGTCATTATCCATTCCAATAATAATTTAAAATACAGTAAAAACCCACGATTAAGAACCTACATTTTCCAGGGTTAGCCTAAACAGGTTCTGACATAGATGGTGGTTAACATAAATTTAGGCTATCTAGGTTCTTAATAGGTTCTTAATTTCCTGCAAAAAATTATGTCATTGCTAAGAAGATTTTAGTGATCAGCACCCTTAAATTTGCATACCTAATGATTGCTTATATTAAAAATAATATAAGCAATCATTAAGCAGTCATTTAATATGACCATAATAGAGATCTATTCTCACATGAATTTTAATTTCTTGAGTCAAAACAACTTTATAGACATGATTGTAAAACACAATAATGATTATATGCATGTCATAATTTTTAACATTAGAATTGGCATGTAGCAACTACTCATCCACATTGATCATACATTTATTATTCCATTTCTCTTTAAGTAAATGTTTTTAAATGATTTTTGAAAATATAAGAACCTTTCTCCATATTTTAGGCTAAAGAGGTTCTTATATAGAGGAGGTCTAAATTGCAAATTTTAGCCTAACAGGTTCTTAAATCTTACAGTTGATGAAGGTTCTTACTGTAACGGTTGGGCGGCTTTGCAAGACTGTGTGCATAAAAAATTCATGATCTAATGAGAAATTATAAGGCTCTCCACTGTGAATTTGAGATGCACTTGTGAATTTGAGGGGTGGTTGTCACTGCTAGGGTTTTGTCCCTGGTGCTTAGTTCACACCTTCAGACCCCACAGGTTTATCAGATTTTAGAGAATACTTTGAGATGGGGTCTATGTTTTTTTTGCCCTTATCAAACTAGTCTGACCATGTGCAGATGGCAAAGCAAAGCAAACACTTTCTCCTCACTTATTTTTAAAAAAACCTGAGTCTTGTTCAACCTGGGAATTTAACACAGGCCTTAACCCTTTAAGCCCCAAGAGTGACCAACATCAAATTTCTCCTTACGATATCAGTACACAATCAGGAGAAAAGGTTATGAGAATTATTAAAATGATCACCTAAGGGAAAATGCTTTGATCTTTTATAAAATTCTCTCAACTAATTCTTTATGGAAATGTATAGAGACCAGTTTGGAGAATTTGTACGTGGATATTGGGGCTTAAAGGGTTAAACTACTTCATAGTCAAGGACCCAACCAAAACTAACCATGTGGCGGTATAAATTAATCAAACTGCTAGCCAAATAGGGTGTTTAAAAGTGATGGTAAATCATCTAATAGACACCCAGGGCATCTATTATTTTAATTTTAGGAGCCCAAGTGGTGGCGTTGAATAGACAGGAGACGTTTAAATGAGAGAGGCATTTAGCGTCATAGCTGTAACAAACTCCACGAAACTAATACGCTTTTGGCGAATATATCACCACGATTTATAAAAAGCAGAATATCCAGTCCATCAATAATTGATACGTGTAGACACATCTAAACCATTTTCAGATTCACATCATTCTTTTAAATCTCAACTTTAATGTCAGAATCCTCACTATGAACTTGACATTGAACAAGATGCAAAGCACAAACTCTTGTAGATCAAGCAAAAAACTGAGTAATTAAAGAATTAAATGCTTTGCTCTATATTTCCATTTGTGGGGCATCTACTAGACTTGGGGGCATTTAATAGAGAGAGACGTCTAATACAAACTTAAAAGCATAGGAAGGGTGTTTATTAGGCATTTATGATTTGAGAGAGTATGTCCATAAGATCATTTTGTGGCATATCCCAGACAGACAATTAATAATTAATTAGTATAGAGTAAAAACACCAATCTTCTTACCATCACAAACTAGGTATTTTTGTCCCACCACTTCCTTCTCAATGCATCCTGACCATATGTAATTTGTTGTAAGGTTGATAACTTGATTATTTCCTCTATACACCTTGTCTTCTCTATCGATGCATTTCTGTAGAAAATGAATTGAAAATAATAGATTAGGAAGCGTGATAATTATTTGAAAAGATCAACAACCATTATGCTCGCCCATCAGGCAACTTGAGATGAAAACACACAATACTCTATAATAATTATGAAAAGGTTATTATTATACCCCTAGGGTATCATAAAGGAAGTTTGTTTCTCCCTGGGGCAGTATAGGTAATTCAGATGTTAATGTTAACGGAGTAACCTTTATTTTTTCAAATACATAACATTAAACATGACTGTATTAACCAAAGACAAGCATAAAACTTAGGGTGCGTTTCTCTAGGAGACACCAAGATCAAATTATTATTGATCTCAGATTCTTTAAGGCTAGTTTTCACTACCGATGGAGTCAGAGTTGGAGTTGTAATCAGACGCGTAGAACTTTACAATCTAGTGACAACATCGTTCTGACTCCACTTACGACTCCATCGCTTACAATCTAGTGAAAACTAGGTTATCAGAGTCGCAAGCAGAAGCAGAAGAACTATTACCAATCACAAAGCGTGAGAATGAGCAATTTGATTGGTCTATTCTTCCGCTTCTGCTTCTGACCAAGACAATCTTGTTTTCACTAGATCATAAGCAACAGAGTCATAAGTGGAATCGGAAGAAAATGGAACATTCTGATTCTTCCCACTCCAATTCTGTCGTGCTTATGACTCTTATTATGACTCCGACTTCTGCTTTTCACTGGGTGATAAGTGCTCTTATGACTCTGCTTATGACTCCGTCTCTAGTGAAAACCAGACTTAAGTTTCATTATGACAAAAGGAACAAATTTCTTTAGTTTGGCGGCAACACTGTTGCAAACTGTCATAAACATGGCCGTCCTCATATTTTCAGCCAAAAAACTGTTTGACAGATGTATTGACTGAATCCTTTTGTGAGCATTCAAAATCCAGTTTTGGAATTAATTCAAAACACCCCAAATCCTGTTTTGGATTTGGATTTTCCCAAAGAAATAACCCTACACAGGGTCCGAAATTAACTTTTTAATATGGGCGCCAACTGGTGAGCAAGTATAAATTTTTGGTCGTCAGAGGGCAAATTATGGTCGCCAAAAATTCCCCTTGGCGGCTTGGAAACGTTCAAATCGTATTGATCGTAGCTGTTGTGGAGGTATATTTACAGGAAGATTCGTTTCACTTTTAAATTAAAAAAATATCAGCAGGACAAAAAGTACGCCCCTGTTGGCAAATAGCTTCGAGGTTTCAATTCCTAATCATTTTCTCCGAACGTGAAAGTCTACAATAACAACCAGCTTTACAAGTCGCCAGCTGGCGACCGGCTATGAAATTCTGAATGTACACCATATATCCAACATTTGAGATTCCTACAGTTGCGGCTTCCAGTATCAAAATTTGTTTACTGTTCAACATGTACCACTTAGCCAGCTCACCACGATTTAAGTTTCTGTTTTGTCTCAAAATTAATATTATTATTATCATTTCCACATACTGCATGCCCAGTCCTTAAAACTTACAGATTCTCTGAGGGGTTTACTTCAGATTTTCTAGTAACACGTATGCTTGAAGAATTTTTGGGGTTTAATGTTTTCTATTGCGGGATAGCATCTTGGGTGGTAGGAAACTTTGGTAAGTAATTTTTATGTGTATTAACAGAAGTAAGAGAAGAAGAAGCAGATATTCAAAAGGCTTGCGGTGGAGTCGGTGTATCCTGGACACACTGTTCTGCTAATAAAGTAGAACCAAACTTGTTTCGCAGTTGTTTTGATAAGTTGATGCATTACATTACATCTGACTCTGCAAAACTGCCTAATTTATTATACTCTGCAAAGTCTCCCCAGTGTATCAAACAAGTACATTGTATTTAATTTATTTAGTTGATTTCTTATCTACCGTGTTGATGCCCGGCTTTAACTTGGTAGAAATTCCCTTAATGCTGTATTGAATTCTTGAGGCTTAGGACTTCTACATGGGATTTTTTGGGAGTTAAGTTTTAGTCCAGGGATTTTTGGGGGTTTTCCTATTTGCCCCAATTCAATTGCCGGTGTTATCTCCATCACTTGAAATCTAGAGTACCCTCCTGGGCTTACTCAATGGGGTCCTCAATATTGTATGTCTATACTTAAGAGGGAGTCCTGCAACTATTGATACTTACCACAACAAGATACATTATATATTGTTGGATGGCTACATATGAGAAATAATTCTTGTATTATAGTTTTCCCTACTTTGCCATATAGCCAGTTTTTTTTAGTTAAGCATGGAAAATGGTAGGCATTCTACAATTGCATAAGGAAGAATCAATATATCACTTGCGTGGTTTGCACTGAACCATAACATCTATGTTCGTCACACTGGGCTGTAATCATGACATGGCTAAAATTCACTTCACTAGCTTTAACATAATTTAACAGTAAAAACATGTGCTAGTGCCTATAAAAGATGATAACTCTTTAAAACGACAGAGAAGTTAAAGACATGAGCGTATATTATCACAGTTTGGTTAGCTATGAAAAATAAGGAAACTTCGTCAAGAGAGAACAGGAGTCATTTTGAAGTTTTAAGATTTCGTTAATATGGTAGCATGTATGCACCTGTATTAAATCTAACCCTATGAACCTTCAACATTCAAGTAAGTTTCGACGCAACCATATAAAGCAAAGATCAAAGCTATGATCACTATTTTAACTTCCCTATCTTCTGAGACTGTTATGGTATTCTGCCACAAGTAGAAATGACAGCATTGATGTAACCTTTAACAGAGTGCGGGTTCAGAGAACATGCACAATTCAATGAGCTTCAATTCAGAAACATGCAATCACAAAAAAAGGGCTTGGAAAAATAAACAGTGCTTTTTGAGAGCAAGATCTTACCATGCCGGGTTTAGGGTACACATTTGGCCACTGTGTGTCAAAATACAGAAAAATATTCTGCGTAGCGTATGCCTGAAAAACAAATAAACAACTTCAGTTTGAAGCAATGTTAATATCCGTTCTCCATGATTCGATCATGTGTTCTCGAACGTAATATAATTCACCTTTGTAGAGCTTCTCTGAAAACACAGTGTAGTTTCTTACATAGAGCCATTTATTTAGCTCTGTTAGTTATTGTAAACAAATTTTATCGGGGATTCTCATTCAACCACAAGTGGACGTTGAGATAGCAGACAAGGAAAAGAGCGGATGTACCTATATTTGCGGTCAGAAGAAGACGAAGAAGCCTTACATCAACAAAATGACCAAACCTAACTTACCAAGGGATATTCAAAATGATATCTTAGACGTCCTATAGAATCCTTATAACAAAATCTACTTAAGAAACTCCAGTCCTGTCAAGGGGAAATAAACGGGGAAAAATCATTAGCACAAAAAGTGGACTTCACTACAGCAGAAGCTCAAACTTCGTCACCATACATATGAGTCTCTTACTTCTTTCGTGTTCAACGTTCCTTCTACGATTTTAGGACAAACGCCTCTAACGTAAAGTAACGTAATACAAAGCTGTAACAGATAAAACCGCATCCTCGTCGCCATATTTTGCGAGCACACAGTATGGAAATCGAGACGATTAGTAAATGCTATTGTTCGTATGATGTGCGCGCGTGAAAGTCGCTAGGTAACCTTTCAAAGACAAACAAACACAGCATCCGTTCGGATGAACTACTAAATTACAAAAGTGAAGTAAAGTTGTTCAATTTTATGATCGATTTTTCCATTTGCTCGATCAATTTCTTCATATGGCTCAGAAACCTTAAAAAACCGTTATATTTGGAGAGTTGGGAATGAGAATACCTCATTAGATCAAATTAAACAAAATAAAAAATTTCACCTTTTTTTCCTGAAACAAGGGGAAATTACTATATTTTTTCATATTTTTCTGGTCTATTCTTTTTTCTTTTTAAGCTTATTTTCATCTTCACGATTTAAGGGAGATAAAAAAGTGGGTAGGTGGATGGTCTCTATTTTCAAGGTTTTCAGATTTCAAGGTCTTGTTGAAGTTTTAAAATGAAACTCTAAAAACTATAAATTACAAAATTAAAGTTTATCATAGGGAGAAAACTGATACATTTGTAAACAAAGTGATTGTTGTGTTCCTACATATTTAATGAAGTTTATGCTTTAACCAAATTTTTTTTCCAGATTTAACTCAAAAGTCTACCAGAAGAAATCTTCATGGTTCGGGCTGTAAATAAATGAAAAAAATAATAATAATGAAAAAATTGTTTTTGTTGTAATACTATAGTAGAGGACAGACCGTCTTTTTTCTAATAAACGTTTTCAGAAGAAACATGACTCGGCAAACTTTTTTGTTGAGATCTTTTTGGGAAAACTAATGAGTAAAATTATTAAAAATTCTCATAGTATAGAGGGCTAAATTACAGTGACGAGAGAAACTATTTGAAACTTATTTATACTTTCATTTTTTTCTTGAAGTTTTAGATCTGTTATTACAATCATGTTGGCTAGGGGAAATGATTTTTTGTGGTTACTGTTGAACTCCAGAAAAACTCAGATTAAAAGTTTTAAATCTTGTCCAGTAAAGAAAGCCTTGAAAGCTATAAAAGCTGATCCGTAAAGATGCTGTTTAAACTCGACCTTCAATTTATTTCTTAACTTTTCTTAATATATTAGTCAGCTAATTGTACTTTATAAATTGAGTCAAAGATCGAAGTACATGCCAGGGGCGTAGCATGAGATTTTGGACTTGTACTTACGGGAAGAAAAGTTAGACCGCCAAAGGTACTTCAAACCATGGGGTTCCGGGAGCATGCTCCCGCAGATAATTATTCAAATCAGTTTAGGGGTTCAGAAATGCCATTTCCCGCTTTTTTTCGGCAGGAAATTTTCACTAAATAAATAAAAGGAAAAAGCAATAGTTAGTTGTTTAATTTACCTCTTAATTGTGATCGGTAGGCTGAGAGCGGTTAAGCAGTTACGCCAACAAGGAGATTACAGACGGGCAAAGACGCTAATATAATATGATGGGAAAGATTTGTCAATCATCCCGATTTAATGATAAAAAATGCTTTCAGAAAACAAAAATATGTATTTTTCAGATTTCAGCTGTAGGCACGGGCGTATGTCATAAAGCACGCTCAATGTCACGTGTGTGTGCTTTAAAAAACACACCACCGCTACTTAGAGCGCGCGCAATTCATGTGACGACATTTAATAAAAGAACATTTGTCATGTTTTATTCGAGCTCCCAAAGGTTGGCCCAAGCAGCACAACAGTGGTTGGAAATTCTGTGGCTCCTTGGATTTCCTGTCTCCATTTAGTGGGTAAACAAACTTGTTACATGGTGAAAAATGCTTCCAATTAATTCAATCTTGAAAGCAATGTCCAACTTACCAAAAAGAACGACTGGATCCTAACAAAGGATCTAATGCAGCTATATTTGGAAATATAGAAACAAAAGAAGCAAGGCTGATTTTACACGTCGGGAATAATATATTTCTTTTACCAATACCGTAAAATTCCGAAACTAAGCCCCTCCATGTATAAGCCCCCCAGGGGCTTGTACTTGGAAAATTGCCCTCAAATACAAAGTAAAACAACCCAAAAACGGTAAATTTACTTCGAACTATAAGGCTAGCCCAATCGATTTGTAAACGCAAATTTCCCTCCGTAAATAAGCCCCTCCGAATATAAGTCCCTCCAAAAATAAGCCCCTCAAAAAGGGCCTTTGAAAAATATAAGCCCCGGGGCTTATTTTCGGAATTTTACGGTATTTCGTAACCTTCCTCCAGGGTCTTACTTACAATGATAAAGCTAACCCAGCTAAGACGTTACAATTTAAAATAAATAATAGCGTGAAATATGATACTATAATAACACGTGAAAATTTAAATAAGAAGAAAGTGAACGTTAAAAGTCTATGAAAACAAAAACTGTTGAAGTAGTGATAGGAAAGAAATTCGAAATGTAAAAATAGTATAAAGAAATGATAACAAACGGAAGAAATATGAATGTATTACATTTCATCTTTCATACTGATTTTTTAATGGTTCAAGAGTAATGCCCCTCTCGATGAGGTATGCTTCTCTAGCTTTTCGTACACTGTCTCTATTAGATTTGATGATTTTAGTGAAATAAGTATGATGTCGTCAGCAGAGTGATCATTAGTGAGAAAGTGTTCTGAGACTGTGGTGGGTTTGGAGATATTACTGAGATGGGCTGTTAACTGGTCTGCGGTGTTCGTTGAATCGGCCTTTGAGTCGTCGTTTAGGTTCACCGATGTAGCAGTGGTTGCATTGTATCACGTGTAAATGACGTTTTTTGAGTTACAGTCGATGTGATAAATGATAGGTCTGGTTTCTGTGTATGAAGTTTGTCCGTCAGATATGTATTTACAAGTAAGACAGTTTTTTCCATATGAGTATGAGCCCCGGGGCTGGTTGTGTTGTGTGAGATTTCAAAGTTTGGCCTTAACTAGAAAATCACTGAGGTTACTACTACGTCTATAAGCTACTCAATGGGTGCAGCTTTAAAGAGGTTATAGCAACGGGGGGATGAAATAAGGATGTGATAGTGTACATGTTTGCGAATAATGGGCGAGATGGAACGAAGGGCTGTGTTGTAGGTGATAACGAAGGGAACACGTTCTGTTTTGTCCAGTGTGGAAGTGTCATGGGGCATAAGTGCTTGTGTTCGTGTGATATTGTTAACTCGTTGTAAATAGCGGTTATAGCCACGTTTGTAAAGGTAATCGATAAGTTCATTGGTGCGGAATGTGAAAGTCTCGTTGGCTGAACAAATGCGGCGGAGTCTAAACCAAGACTGAAAAGCTACTGAAAAAAAATAGCACGTTTGGTACACAGGTAAGTATGGGATGATATGACTAATGTATAATAAGTATTGGTTTTTGTCGGTAAGTTTGGTGTAAAGGTCAGCGACGATTTTGCCATCATCTTGAAGTGACACATTGACATCGAGAAAGGGTATTGATGTGAAGAAAAAATCGCATGTGAATTTTATGGTGGGGTTAATGTTATTAAGAAAGGAACTGAGAATGTGTTGAGGTCCTGTACTGATCGTGTCCATATCATGAAGATGTCGTCTATGTAACGCAACCATATGAAGGGGTTTACATGGAACTCCTAATGACAATTTTTATAGATCTTCTTTGGGTTCTTCCCTTCATCTCACCGAGACATTGTTGTGACCCCAAACGGACTCATATCCGATTCTTTTTTTTTTTTTGCCCAAAGTTCAGCATTGTTTGAGGGTGGGAGGGGGGAGGTCGCCATTTTTTCACTGGGACTCCCTACACTTCTGACCTCCATGGTGGATATACGTTTGTCAGGATGATTCTTAGCAAGTATCTCCAGCGTTTTAATTTCAAATCAGATCACTCTTATCGCGGCACTCTAATTGCGCGAAGTTTCGCATATTGTGGCGCGCGCAAACTGTTTCAAATTATTTTCGCATGACTGTAAATAAACTGAACTGCCCAATAAAAAGGCAAGTCACAGAGAACTCGTGATGAGTAGGACTAGGGCTTTCCACAAGTTGCTCGAGATTTTCCAAAAAGTTGCTCAAAAAGCAATCAAAAGTTTTTGTATCCAAAGTTGCTCAAAAGTTGCTCGAAAAAACAAAAACGTTTTTTGGTCTGATGTTAAAAATATGCAATTTGTACACCAAAAGTCGCGAAGATCGTCGCCAAGATGTGTTATATAAATAAACAGATTGATTTTTGATAAAATTAAAGTTAAACTCCGTTTCTCTAATCAGACACTTGCGGATTGCCATGCCGCCGATACAAAATCCCGTTCCCGTAGACAGTGGCTTCAGATCTAAGTTCTTAGCTTCGGTTGACGAGCTACGAGGCGGGTGTCACAGGAGAACTGTAGGAGCTTTATTCACTCTGAAGGGTCTGTAATTCTGATATTAAAATATCATTGTACTTATCCCCAAAATAATGTCTCCTTAATCAAATAGAGTGAGAATTAATTCATTTTACTGACAAGGCAGGTTTTCTTCTCGAAAAATGCAAGGAATGCCTACTCTATAACTGCGATGATCTTCTTTCATATAATTCTTCACCCCGCAGTTCCTTTATATGATCTTTCATATCAGTATTGATTATTACAACTCTGATATATATGTAGCTAAGTAACGTTTCAGTGTTCATTAACGTTTACCAATTCCTCGTGCTGGGCCCTGGTTTGGAAATTCTATAACGTAGAATCACCGAGTTCTCAGCATATGAGAATTCAGTAAAAACCCGCGATTAAGAACCTGTTAGGTATAAAGTCTGCCAGTTAGGCCCGTTTCATACAAGAACTGGCTGTAAAGCCTAAAATTTGCCGGAAACAGGTTCTTATTTTCTGACATATTAAAAAAATTCTGTGCACTTGGACAAATAAGATAAGTCAACATTCAGGATCTTCTTTGGAGACAATGCTGCCCCATTGCTCCAACTACAATTGTAATAGTATACAGGTTTCACCTAGTGAATGAACTGAAATCTACTAAATACAACGTACTTTTTTGTTCAGAAAATAAGAACCTATTTAAGAACCTAAATGGTCTAAATTTGTGCTTATTGCCACTTATGTAAGAACCTGCATTGAGGCTAACTTATTGGGAAAGTAATATTCAGGTTCTTAGTCGAGGGTTTTTACTGTATTGTCGGCGTCTCTGCAATTCGTGCGCAAAGAATGTTAGAAAAAGAGGCTCTGATTGGCGCGGGTATACCTCGGGCATACTTTAATTTTGTTCTGTAAGAAACTTAACCACTAAAAACTCCAAAACGTAAAAAGCGTTGAAAAGTTTTGGTAACATTAAATTTAAATGCTAAAACGATGCGCTTCAGAATAATCTGAAATGAAACTCGATACTTGCTATACAAGTTCCTTCAAACAACCGTCAAACTGCATTCCGAGTTGTGACCACTTTCAGTTATACATTCAAACTACTAAACCGAATTTTAGCACCTCTGTTTCATTCTCTTCGATCAGTAGCACGCGGCCGAGCTTTTGGTATTTTTCACGGCGCGATGTTGGATTGAAGTCCGACTGGTCAGAAGACAATCGTAAGTAAAAGTACAGAGAAGGATTTCAGTCAAATTTAAATAGTGTGAACTGACAACATGACATTTTTAACTTCAAAGTTTTAATAATATCATTTGGGTTTTCGGTACCCATTGGTTTTCCTTCTCAAAATGTATTAATGTGATCTAAGAACTGATTTTAGAGGCTATTGTTGTTTTACTTTTGCAGTTTGAAATTCACAAAGACTCTATAATGACATACGCATTAGCCGTGCGAGAGATATTTGCTAAGTTTAGCACGAAAGCTTTGCCTCCTGGATGTAAAACTGAAGAAATATATTTGCCTCTAGTTAAAGCACTCTTGCTTCCTGATGAAGAGCTGCTCCCCTGTCACTGCGGCAACAAAAAAACTGAAAAAAGAGAGATTTTCATTTATTTTCTTGAATTTATTGTCAATTTCAAAATTCTACTAGCTTTAATTATTTTTATGACGTTCAAAAATTTTTGTGCACCCCGTGAAAAGAAACACGACCAACAGCTGCTTCGTCGTGCTTTGCTTCTCTGTGTTTTGTTAAAAGTTACATCAGTTCATATTTAAGGTTTCGTTTCCGGAAAAATGGTTGTCGTGAAAACCAGAAATAAAATTAACATAATTCAAGGAATGAATCACGGATATTTTTATGTCTTAGTCATGTTTGTGGCGATTTACGTCTTCTGGAGGAAAATAAATGAAATATTGACTGTGCATGCACGTTAAGCATGGCATGGGTACTCTATAACTAGTCAAATATGCCCGTATTTTTTAGCCATTATTTTTCGACCTATTCCACGAAATCTGAAAAGTTAACGTTCCCGTTATTTTACGAAAAACTACTCAGCCTCAGCCAAAAGCTGCAATTTTTAAAATTAAAATTTAACCTTAATTTATTCATATAGTTTCAGCTCAAGACAGCTGAAATTGACAGAGCAAAAACCTCGAATGAACTCGGGTCAAGGTAAACTGTTAATATATTCCGTTTCACTTTTGTGAGGCTGTTGATATCGTAACCGCATTCATTGTATCTCGCATAACTGGGGAAAAACAAAATTCTTTTCTAGTGGATTTTCTAAAGTCTAGCGTCGCACCAGTCCAGGTAAATTGCGCTTAAAGATTTGATGCGATTTATAAACAAACAATAGCCTAACGTCAGTAGTGTGCAATAGCTTTACAGGGATTTTCATTGTTGGCCTTTATAACCTATAACTCGACGGTTATATTCGAGAAAATACCGTTTGAACGCAACGTTTTCTTTCTTCTCTTTTTAGCCTAGCTGAAATTTTTATCTCACCAGAATTTTGTGGAACAAAACATGCGTCCATATAGAGACAGTATATATAAATCTGTCTAGTTCAATTTGCGTGACGATCCATCTTCTTGAACGGAAAAACAAGCATGGCTCAAAAACAGCTCCCAATAGCAAATGTGTGATCGATTGAACTAATGGAACATTGCTCAGTTTCAACTCGAAGAAAATTAAGCTGTATTGCTTAAAACTGGCCTGCTATATAATGGTTTCACTTTGTCTGGTTTTAGTTTTTCTCGTGGTGAACTGACGATCAAAGCTGCGCTGGTCAAGAAAAGCGAAAGAATCACTGCCACCCATGTGATATTTTATTCATGTTTTGGTTTATTTGCCAATTCTGAGTAAAGCATGGCTGCAGGGTGAGTAAAATATATCATGAGCCCATACACGGAGCAGAAAAACAGATTTAAAAAAAAAGAAAAGAATCGATCTGTTTATATTTTGCTCGTTTTTGTAAAACACATAATATCATGAAAACTCAAATCATAATAACTGCTATATACACCCGCCCCTGGCCCCAGACCGACGACAATCTTCTTACTGTCAATTGTTACAGTCTAAAAAATTTCTGAAAGTATTGCAGTTTTGGGTTTAGAAATTTTAGCTCGATCGAACAGTAGTCAATGAAAATATCAGCCGGATTCGAAATCTTTTCCGTGCGCGGAACAAGAGTTTTAGTTAGCCATCCTAGTGGGGGGTCCAGAAACCTTACATCACACTTCAGATAAAAACTATTACAGCGCGATTTTTATTCAAATGTTCACAGCATGGGAATACATCTAAAAACCACGAGTACCATACCTATCGACTCCAAAAGCAGTTAATCTGTTTCTGGCACCTTCAGCTTTCCCTGCACATTCGCAAATATTTTCGGTAGGGTGAAAATTTTCCTGACATAAAATTACATTTTTTTCTCCAATCTTAGTCTTAAAATTCACAAATCAGGTTTTTTAGCATTTTATTTCGTACTCAAAGAGAATTATTTACGATGGACGTCTAGAACAAAAAGCTTAGCTTGCCTTGGCATATGATAATATTTTAGCTCTCTGTCTCTAGAATAATTTATGATTGTCAGTTTTGACAAGCTGTCGATTCGAATTCGTTTTAGCGACAGTCATTTAAACGAAAGCAATACATTTCACATATTTTAATTTATTAATTGACTTATTTCGTTCTCTATGCTATGTGATTCGAACAGCACCCAACAATATTTCGTCTCGATGGGCTCGCTGTTCGGCAGGAATTCACTGTTTTGAGTTTCCGTGTATTTATCCGTCGCTCGCTCGTTGGTTGGTTCTGCCGTTGTTTAGAATTGACAACGCCACCGCTTTTAGATAGGTCACACTTTACACATGTGAATGAATTGTATCGCTGACCAATCAGCGACGACAACCGTTCCATTCACGAGAGGCAAGCAGATTGTAAGTTTATATTTCGAATTCTCTCTCCATCGGGAACGATCGTTCAAGGTAGTTCTTGGCCTTACGTTTGATAGATCTTTCATCTTTTCAGTTAAAATTATCATTTCGCATCTGCGGCAGCAGGAAATTTGCCTCACGATCGCCGATTTGTCTTCGATCGAATACGTCGTGTGTAAGCTTAAATGCAAATAACATGTAAACTTTTTCATTCCGTCCAATTCTCATATTTCCCAATCGCCGGATCGTCCAATCTGCTGTTGAACTAACACGGTTCTATTTTATTTTTGCAGGTATGCAGATGAAATCCTGAACTTTGAAGGTAAATACTAGAAAAATTCACTTAGATGAAAATTTACTTTCGAGCGGACATGCCCGGGCTTATTGTAGAAATTTTTTTGTTCCGATTGACGATCGTGTTTATTGTGTTAAGGAATTGTAGCGAAACCGACAGAAACACAACTTCTGAACGAAACAGAACTGCTTTCAGCGAGGTAGATCGAAGATTTGATCGATTTTTCTGTTCGAACACAACTCTGACAAGCAATCGAGTGGTTACAAGGGTCCAAGGTTGTCATCTGGGTCCGTAATTTTTTTTGGCAACATTACTCTCGACTACTGTAACTTTACTCTTGGCGTTGGAAATTTTTTTCTGCTTCACTCAAAGTGCATTTCAATCTGTATCTCAGGTTCACTTCCGACTCAAAATTCCGTCAGGGTGATTTTTTCCGTAAGATCTGCGGATCACAAGCGTTCCGTTCTCTCTTCAGTTCCTATTTTTAATTTTTTCGAATATTCATGTTTGATGCAGTATTCAGATTATATCTCGGTCTCAAACCTTGTGCCCTCGAATACATTTATTTGTAATTTCCCGGCAGATCTTTTTGGAAATTGTTTCTTCTGTTCTTTTATAGTATTTTTCCCTCCGCTTCGCTAAATGTCAGTAGAATCATATCGGGATTACATAGTCTAAAGAGTTCGAGCGGATAACTATATTCTTATTGTTACAATTTTTTTTATTTGTGTTTACCTCCGATATCGTGTTGTGTTTGACAATTTTAGTTACCCTCGAATTTTAAATTACTATGCCCATATTTCTACATATTTCATAAGTTTAATACGTCTAAAGTTTTGCATTCGATCTTGTTTTTGATTGCTAGCAATCTGGCTCTTTGAGTTCAAAAAATAATATGTTAAGTTTTATTTGTCTGAAGGATATCAACAAATGTTTATTCATGAGTAAAATTAGCTTTTCTCTATCCCAACTCGATTTATAGCGGTCGTAAAAATCTATGTGGTTTAAATGCTGATTTTTTTTTTTTTTCCTAGAAAACATGAATCGAAAAGGAAAGATTCGACGTGGAAATCCGCCAAAAAAACTTAATGAAAATGGCGTTGCACTTTTAGAAAAGATCGAGGGCTGTGATAATCAAGACATTTTAAATGGAAATAATCAGCTGTCAAGGAACACAGTGAAAAGAAATCTGTCTAAAGAAATAGAGGAAGAATCTGGTCGGGAAAGAATAAACTACCATTCATGGAAAGAAAAATGCCGCTCAAAGGAAGATAACCTCGGTGATGCTTTTGTTCCACCGAAATGTGCGACACCAGCTGTTTCCATCGCTGAGAATGTCAAGGCGAAATCGCCACAGAAAAGGAAAAAAAGCCTCGATGAAGGGAATTCAGTTAAGAAAATTGCAAGTGGCTGCGATGTTTCGGGTGCAAATAATTTAAACATCAGTGGCAATTTAAAGAGAGAAAACAATTCAACTGTTGCTAGGCACTTGGCATTTTTCAATGGCACCAACACATCTAGTAATTTAATTGAAGATGAAAACACGGACAGTGCAATATCCGATGAAGAAATTGAAGGTGCCAATGTATATGGTAAACTTAACAGCAGGCAGAGAAGCCAGAAAAAACCCACCCGTGGGAGTCAAGTAGAAAATATAGTTTCTCGGACTCCCACCCCTACTCAACAAAAATATAAGAAGGGTGATATTGTGCAGATGGAGAACGGTGTTCGAAAAAAATTCAATGGAAAACAGTGGAGACGATTATGCTCCAGGGAAGGATGCAACAAGGAGTCGCAGCGCCGAGGATATTGTTCACGGCACTTGTCATTGAAAGGAAAGACGCTTACAAAAGGAGTTGGGATTCCAGGACAAAAGAAGGGGAAATTGCATGGGGAAAAACTTACATGGGAATCTGGGAATGAGAGTGAAGGAAGTGTAGAGGGGGAGGTTTCAAGCAAGGGATCTGGTCATCATAACATTGACCTCAATGATAAAGAAGCAGAGGCAGCCTTTTCACTTGTTTCTCTGAGTAATTCAAGGTGTGCTACGCCTGCAACACCTTTGCCAATCTCACCTGGTCAATGCCCCTCACCCTCCCCGTACAGCTGTTATGGGAATACGCGCAGCACAACTCCTGGCCAGCATCGGTCAGTTACTCCAGTAAGGACTTGGGTGGGTGCAACACCACGCTCGGGGCGGTCATCAAGCGCTGAGCTTCTATCACCTTTCCCAAATGGATTCTCGTTATCAAATGCGATTAGTCCAGATTCTGGTATTATCTGTCGAGATGAGTCTGGAAGTCGCGCAAGTAACACCTCTTCTCTGATGTCACCCGTTCCTCTACTTTCTCCTATCACCCCAACAAAAAGAACATTCTCACCCATATCTCCTCCAGCTGGCTCAGCCTATCGTTCATTTTCTCCTATACCTCGCACCCCTCCTGCAATATCAGGAAAGCGGACATTTTGTCCTGTGTCACTCCCAGCACCTTCTGCCATTACACCTCCTAGAGATAAAACAGGGAGAGTCATGTACTCACCGATACCTACCCAACCTCTGCCGCTAACGTCAAACAGCACATTTGTGCCATTTTCACAAGAATCAAATAAAAAATCCCAAGATAATGAAAAAACAGCCGATGAAAGGAATGACGAAGATCAACAAATGGCTTCTAATACTGATGCTGTTAAGGACATTGTTGAGTCAAAAGATGATGAGGAGTTAAAAGCCACATGCACAGAGGTTAAAAATACTCAGACTGATCAGCACAATGCTGATTCAACTGAAATAATTACCATGGCTCAGCTTCCACCAGTGCAAGTAAATACCATTCAGATAGCTGTCTTCCCATGGCAGTGTTTAGTCCCACAACTGATCAATGTTCCTGCAGGCAGTTTGACTCAAATGAGCACTAGTAACATTTCAAACTCACAGCTTGAAGTACAAAAAAATGTTTTAAATCAAGCAAATGGATTGGAAAGTGGTGGAAATGTGCTGCCACTAAAGACTGCTGATGGAGAAGATAATTCATCAGCAGGAGAATTAAGGAATGGAACTGGAAATTCAATAATTACTGGGCCAAATACAAGAAAAAGAGCTCGCTCTGTCTCTGTTAGTAGCGATGGAAAGCCTGCTGCCAAAACAGTGGTAAGCAATCTTGAAATAATAACCATTGTGTTCTAAAAATATATATGATAATTAAGTTCTAGAAAATATCCATACTCTCCTCTCTTTTTCTCTCTAAAGAAGGGATTCCAAAAACCCAGGCTAGGTATTGGGGGGTGGGGGGGGGGGGGGGGGTGGGGTGCTTTCAAAGATTCAAAAATTTAAAACAATGTGTGATTAATTAAAGCTAAGTGGGAAATCTTCCACATGGAAGGGTAGGATATTTTCGGGAACTATAGTTTGATATTGAATAAGTCAAAAAGAAAAAAGCAGTTAATTAAAGCCCTGCTCATTTGGGTATGGTCTAAAAGATTTCTTCCCCCTGCAAATAACAGTTGGTCTTTGGACATTGGCTGACCAAAATTTGCGTAGTGTCCAATTAAATCCCACCTGTGTTTGGACATAGTGTCCGGATAATTTTTTTTTATTGTAAATCATTTTATGGTAGGGAAGAGTAAGAATCTTGACAACCTTGAGTAAATCTTAGGACATGTTAGGACCATCTCAACGTCACGAAACAGCATTAGTGTAATATATCCTCTGTTTTTCCCGATATAAAGTTCAACCTTTTTTGGTGATGTCTGACCAAAATTTTGTTTGTCCGACCAAGATGGTGTCTTTAGTGGGACATATTATGTCCTTACAAGAGAGAAAAGTCATTTTCAGCCCTGCTGTTTACTTTGTACAGCCTGTAAGTTAGGTGTCAAAGTTGTTGATGACCGTTGAAACTATATATATGGGCTATACATGGGATTAGGATCTGCGCAAATGGTTACAGGGGGTTTGGTGAAAATGGGTCAAGTTTCAATCCCTGATAACATCTCGTAGGCAGTGGCACTTGTATAGATGCTGAATTCAAACCTTTGTAAGACAAACACCAAAGGGGTTAAAAGCCAAACATGCATCACGGAAATGCCCCCCCCCCCCCCTGTCTCACCCCCAATGGAAATGATCAGGAAAAAAAAAAAGTTCACTACTTTTTTCAGAATCTCCAGATTTTTATTTGTGAGTCTCCAGATATTCCTTTATCAGTGGTTGGCAGGTCTTAAGTATTTTAATTAGGTCTTACTGGTTGGCAGTTTGAAGGTGCCTGGGTACGTAAATGCCACTCACGGGGAAATTGTCAAGGTTATGCATTGCATTCGCCTGCTGTTCGTGGCTCCACCGGCCTCCTTGGCCCCTCCCCCAATGCTCATCTCTGTAGATGAGTTTAATTTAATATATATTTTTTGAGTTCAATATTTTTTTTTTCAGGCCACCGGGAATCAGGTAAAACAAGAGAAAGAACACATCCGCCGGCCAATGAATGCCTTTATGATCTTCAGCAAACGTCACCGGGCGCTTGTCCATCAGAAACACCCCCACCAAGACAACAGAACAGTGAGCAAGATACTTGGTGAATGGTGGTATAACCTGAGCCCAAAAGACAAGCAGAAATATGTAGATCTTGCAGCACAGGTGGGCCTTATTGTTAAATTTTAAAATTTTCTCTTAAATGTGAACTGTTATCAAAATATTCTAATTAAAATATGTCATCCTATTTTTGTAAGTAATTTTTGTATATGAAGTTTTATTATTCTTCTCTTTTCCTGTATCCTAGTTTATACTGTAGTTTATTTTGTAAAATCATGTCGTATTTTCTGTAACGTTTTGTCTTGGGTTTAACTAATCTACAAGGGAGCCTGGACCCCATATAAGCCCCAGGCTTTCGATTCAGGCTTCCTCATCATTGTTCCAAAGGAATGTCCCCTTAAGTTTTTCTGTTGCACAAATGAAAATTGAGCTTGGGATTTAATACATGGAATTTTTCGCCCTTTGCCCTTCTCAGAGTGATATTGAAAAAAAGCTTCCTATCGTAATAGCTGTTAGTTTATTTTACATGTAAGGTGTGTATCATTTCCATTGTAGAGGTCCCCTATGGGGGTGTATGTATGTCCCTCATCTAAATTTCAAAGACAGTCATTTCGTGTTTTGAAGAGTGGGCCATGTCTTTGTCTGTATAGGCGAATCTTTGTTCACAATTTTTGCCTCATTAACACATGCGAATCACTGTATGATGACGCTGATAGAATAAAAACTCTGAATATTGAAAGGACATAAGAGTTTCAGTTATCTCTAAAATTTGAGCCCAATACAGCAAATGGTCTCGGAGAAATTCTCTTCTAAAAACTCAAAAATTTTCCTTTTTCAACACACAGCAATTTCGCAGTTTTTGATAGCAGCTATTTCCTTCAATATTGCTTGCAAAGAGCTGAAAATTGCACAAACTGCTCAACTTAATCAGCTCTTTCAACTTTTGCATTTAGTTCATACATACGGCCAGCAGCTTCTATGAGTTAAGTCGTATGCTAATGAGGAAAAATGTAAACAATGATGTCAGCAAAGATTGGCCTATTCAACCCATCTTCATGTCATTTGTCGCCATTTCATCTAGTACATCTTATGTCGCTGTTTAAAGGCCACATCACTTGTCGCAATTTTACCCCAATATGGTCTCATTGTACCAGTGTTTTTTTTTTCAGGTAAAAGAGGAGCACTTCAGGACTTATCCACACTGGAAGTGGTGCCAAAAAGACAGGAAAAAATCCCCAAGAAAAGGTTCAGATATAACAGAGTCTGCTGATTCAATGAGTATGTTGTCATCTTTTTTTTATTATTTTGACTATAAGTTCAAGATGAGAAAAAGTCTAAAAAAAAAGTAATTATTACACCACGTAGACATTATGATCCAGCTCTCGTGAGAGACCTCCTTGTAGAGGGCCTGCCAGGGTAAATTCCACAAAGCCACAGCTCATAAAATGAAATCACAAAAACAGACAACCTCCCTCGGCCAAATTGCGACAGTGACGGCAAAGCCGACAATAAGCGACAAGCATTTATAAACACTGACACGAGACGTTTTAAAATTCAGACGGGCGACATGGGACCCCCCCTGGCAGGGCCTCCTTGTACTCTCAAAGAGCTTGTAAGAGACCTCTTGTAAGAGACTTGTTAAGGCTCTCGTAAGAGACCTCTCTTATGATCCAGCTCTGGTAAGAGACCTGTAAATCTTTAGTAATTAGCATTTTGGATGGTTGCTTGCAGTACATAACTTTGACTGTACGTACGTATAATAAAGTATCAACATCTCTCAGATGGTAGTTTTTATTGCCACTAGGAGGTCTGTGACACTATATAGCTAGGTACTGATGTTGTCTGAGATAGACAGAACTTAATGGAATCCTGATTTTTCAAACCACCATAGGGAAAGGAAATTGGTTTGAATTATTGAGAGGTTTGAAAAGTTGGGGGTAAAATTATGGTGTTTGAGTGGTCAAGGGAAGTTAGATTTGAATTTTCAGGAGTTTTGAAAAAAACAAGGATTTGAGAATGATGTATTTTACTGTATATCAAAAAATATCACAGTGATTTGTCATACTATAACAGTATTAATCATAACTATAACAAAATTTCCAAATCTGATTGGCTATCAACTGTTCTGATTTCAGCACTAATAGGACAGTGTAATAGGACAGCACGCGTCATGCCTATGTAATTGGACAGTACTCGCCATCGTGTGCACACATTCAAATGCTAGCGAGAAAACTCTTGGAATTTTTCATGTTTTTATTTTCAAGAGGGCAAAAACATCCCAAAAATTAATTTTGTTATAGTTATAGATAACAGAACTTCATTTCGTCCAATTCTGTTTGTAATCATACTTGTGATTGAACAAATCGGACTCCCGCTATCTTTTCATCTGATTTTGTTAATCACTCATATGGTTGTTGGATAAAAAAAGTTAAAAAAGTGTATCAAAATCGCTTCTTATTCGTACTCGTATGATTACAGACCCAAGTAGACTCCACTCAGTCTTATTACCATTAAAACTGGCCAGCTGGATACAAGGAACTACAAATCTCTTGACTAGGAGCCAGTTTGTTTTTCTGTTGGGATGAATTTCCACTCAACCAACCTTCTTTTCTGTTTTTTTTCATCAGGTGATGGTATTGAATTTCATGCTGATGTCACAGTGGGCAGTGAAGAGCAAGAGGTATGTTTTTGTTGCTTTTTTGGTGTGAATATTCTACTGTGGTGACCATAACACTAAACCAGTTACGTATTGTTTGCAACAAACTGTGTTTCAAAAAGTAGATGAGTAGGGACCTTCTCTCAAAAGTGATTCCTGTGGTTTGATCCTCGTTAGTCACCACCTCCTGCAGCTACTAAATCTTTGAATTTGGTGTAGTTGCTTACAGGAGGTTTCACTAATATTAAATAGCCCTTTTTTGAAGATGTACGTATGTTCTATTCCTAGGGTGTCTTTGATAATGACTGCGATGTAACCACAGATGCAAAACCAATGCTAAGAAGTAAACGCTCTCAGAGCACTCCTGCACACCAACGGGAATCTTGTCTAAAGGATGTGCCTCGGCCATTTACACCACAGCCTTCGCCTCCAACACAACACTCACTCTTAGAACTTGCACAGGTAACTGAGCCACTGATTTTCTTCAAATGTTTCTTCAGTTGAAAGGACACAATGACCAGCCAAAGAAATTTTTGCTCGGTCAAGTCTTGTTTCTGACCGGTCAAAATAACGAAAAGAAGTAATGACAGCCTGTGAACTTAAAACTTAACCAAAAAAAACCTAAGAGGACTTACAGTTGAGGATTTTTCTATACGTTCAAGAACAAGAGTGTGTGTGATCGGTCAACATGACCAGCAAATGGAGTTTTTGGCCGGTCAAGTTACCATTCTGGCCCGGACATTGTACGTTGACCAGACGTTATTTTGAGCCCTGTAATAATATTGTGTTCCATCTTATTTTTAGATGTGTTCTGAGCTTGACAATGGAGAAGTGTCCACTGTAACTGATAGTAGAGCAGTATTAGCTGAGGAAAGACCCACCACATCTGAACAAGACACTAATGATACGCTCAGTGAGTCAGAAGATGACGATATTGGCTCAGAAGAGCTGATGTGTAATGAAAACATTGACGTTAACGACAAAGAGTCTGATGACTCGGACGATGAAGAGCTTACGAACAGGGTGTTTCCACAGCAAAAATTCTCCCCCGTTCCATTTACAGTGAGACGGAGTCAAACGCCGGACATTGGCAAGATCAGACACTCACCCATTGCATTCCCTCCAAAGAGGGCAGTAACTCCCAATATGTACGAGCAAATGCTTGGCAAAGTCCATTCTCGTGAACAGACAGACAGTACTTGCAGGCCACTCTCCAAAATGGTAGATTTTGGCTTCAGGGCACCCAAAGGTTTGCCCTTCTCGAGCAAAAGTAATTCTAGTGACAAAGTTGACAGAGCAGTTTCACTGAGTGGTCAGTTTGTCCGTCCAAAATTGCCAACAACAAAGAGTAACTCTCCTGGGCTCACTGTAAGTGGCTACTTTCAGCCTACTGGATCTGTCTTTAGACCAAGCCAGCCGTCATCTAGTGGTACCACTTTACATTCCTCACCTGGTTCAGACAGTTCTTTGAAGACCGTGTTGAGCACGCCAGCTTCGTCACAGTCGGCGCCATTTTCCAGTTATGTCACAAAACCTTTGCCTGGGGTCACTCTAGCTGCAAGAGGCAACCCCACAGATTATCCAGCGATGGCATTTCAAGTGAAACCCAACAGTCCCTCATACAAAGCGGGCAGCCATGGACGGTCTGTAGTTAGCTCCAGCCAATTTGGAGAAAGTACCCCAGTTTCAAGATTCCCATTTCAACACCAGAGTGTCGCAAGCACACCATCGGGGCCACGTGATACTGTTACAACCCCACAAGTGGCTAGTTCAGTTTCCACGGCCTCTGCCGTTGGTCAGCAGCCATCATGGTCTCCGGGCTCAATGCCTGCGCCCATGGCACCTCTAACAGTGTCGGTGGCCACTCATAACATTCCTCCATTTCACCAGTCTGTTAAGGCTACTCCTGTTCTGTCACCAAGCACCAAAGGGAAGCAGCAGAAGCCTATTGCGCCACTTCTGTCGCCCCCACCGATGGCTGCATCTCCCACCGGGGACAAGTCAGCTGGACGAGTGCTGCTTGCAAAGAAGCCTCCGCCCCTTTCAGGGTTAGTAATGGGACATTCAAATGCAAAGCAGGGGCCCTTCTCACCTGGAGGTTTGGCGTATTATAACGTAAACCCTGCGTCACATGGTGTACACCAGGGCATTGTTCCTGCACCCTTGCAAAGCCCTGGAAAGCCAGTCAACCAAGGACCTTCAATCAGACCACACCCTGTGTCACCAAAACCAACTACCCAGCCAATTTCACCAAGATTTGCTGCATCCAACACCTCTCAGCTGTCCCCTAAAGGAGTGAAAATATTAGCAAAACCATGTTATCAAAACGACAACCATGCTGCTCCAACTTCTTCGCCAAGAACTCTACCTTCCAGTGATGGAGATCACACAGGGGCTATTAATACCAACAGACAGGCCATGAAAGCCGAACAGAACCAGACTGTGGATGCACAGACAACCCAGCTGTGTCTAGAGGATAGTGCATCTAAAGGTCAAGTGTACGTCAAACCTATACTGAAAAGATTCATAGCAGACGGAATGGAAGAGTAAGTGTTCGTTCTTAGAGTCTATTTACACTTAAGGTTCAGTTCTTGGGAAACATCCAGAATAGACTCTTAATTTCAAATTACCTGGATTTGATTTGAAGGTGAAATAACAAAAATTCCAAATGATTCTCCAGCGTGACAACAATTTGGCAGGTGACGTGTTTTCACAAGAAGCCCTGTGGCCAGATGCTCTTTTTGTGTCCTTAACCGAATAACCGAAGTTATCCCATCTCAGTCTTAAAAGTTTTGATTGTATGAATCCACTCTTTAAAATTCTTAATCCTTTTTCGGATTCTAGTAGAGAATTCAAGAATCTGGATTTGGATTTTTCAAAGACTCTTTGAAAAATCCAAATCCAGAAGGCACTACAAAGAATTCTTCACTTATGCACTTCTATGCTAGTTGGTTATTCTAATGTGTCCACTTCTGTCGCCAAATGTCACTCTTTATCAACCTCGTTTCCATGGTTCTCTCACATCCGGGGGACGAGTCTACGAGTGATTTGATATCCTGGCCTAACGTGATTTTTTGTAACCATTCAGTTGAAAGCTTCTAAGCGGCACTTTTCCTGTGATGCTGTTTATCGTGCTTTTTCGACTCACTAAATTAGGGTTAAGCAGCAGAGAAAACCCATTACCGCTATGGGACTGAAATTAAGATAACAAGATTTCATTGTTCGTTTTGTTAGGGTTCTATCGAAGGTCAATTTTGAGAGGCAGTTTGCTGAACTTCCTGAATACTCTCCGCAGCAACGCCCCGGCACACGGGAGAGCCATAACAGAGGATCCATCAACAGGCGAGGTCCTGTGACAACGGGTGGACCACACCCATCGGATGAAGGTGGACAGACGTCTGAGAATAGTTTAGGTTGTGATGCAAGCCGTGCGGTGGGAATCAGAGCAAGTAGTATGCCGAGTCTTGAAGCGCTGGCAGAAGTGGCCTCTTTGGAACATGGCAATGGATTGACAGAAGTCCTTAAAGATGACAAAGGGGATTCACGCCAGCAAGAACCAAGCAGTCCTACAATGTCCGCTCACAAGAAGCCGATAGACCAGCGACGGGGAGTGGTGCTTCAGCTTTTCCAGGAACACGGGTATTTCCCGTCTGATGGCGTCACCTCAGTGTTTCAACAGCGCTTTTCAGATCTGTTCCCGACGAAAGCAGCTTTGCAATTGAAGATTCGTGAAGTTAGACAGAAGATTATGCATAATGGCGGGGTTAACAAGTAAGACGCTTTTCTCGTAGTTAAAGAGCATTCCATTCACCAAGCTTGCATTCAATATGGCCGGCTTGCAATGGAAACCATGGTATTCATGGAGTTTATATAAGAAAAAAGTACAGTTATGTTTAAACGCTGTTAAAAGGAGCTAAGTCGTAGCATAAATATCTTGAACATTTAATACGTTATTTCGTCAAGTTTCTCCATTGCAAACCATTTTGACATCGATCGTCCATCCTTAGGGATTTACTCGTTTACAGGTTACTGTAATGTCTTGGGTTGTTTTTTTCTACCCAAGTGATGTTTTGAGATTTCCTTCTGTGTCAAAGAAAGTTTTGAACGCTGCAAAATAGCGAAAAAGCCCGCTGAAGTTAAATAAATCGTGCCGATAAAATGTTACTAAAAAGTAAGTTTGTTCTTTATTCCATTGCTCGACGAAAAGATTCCGTTAAAGTGAAAGAAAAGCTCAGTTAAAATCCGTTTGCAGGAAGGTTTTGCAATGGTACTTGGCGAGAAACCTTCAATTTGCTACACATGTTTAGGTCGCGTGGCACATTTCTATGATTTTCTTAAAACTTGTTTCAGATAACTTTTATTCTAGTAACTGGAAGCGAGTAGAGTCGAAGTTCTCACAATTTGCCAGTTGAGTGATGAAATTTATCTTACGTTAAAACTTTCTCTCAAGGGAGACAAGAATGTTACTAATCATTTTGCTTCTTGTTGTCGAGAGTTTACTCTTCGACATTCCTTTTGGGCGTGTAAAATTTTTCTTTACATGTAGAGATATGCGCTCAAATTCTACATTTTTCTTGATAATTTGACTTTATGCGCGATAACTAAGTCACGAAATTTCCGAAAACCGAGGATTTTCCAGAAGGTGAGGTAACGCGTGTTTCATAGATGTCCCAAATACTCTTCGTGCCCGACAATTTGGGTAATTTTAAGGAACGCGCGCACGTTTACGAGTCAAGTTGCGCTGTAATTTTTCCGGTCATCGGTTCGTTCGCACCGAGAGTGGTCTGACAAATACAACAGAGCTCTGGAAAAAATATTAGACGGCATTGCATTATACAGCAGCGCATTTTTGTAAAGTAGAATAGAGGGGTGTTGGGAATCTAAAAATAAAAACAAACGTTGTTTAAGTCTTGAAAGATAATGGAGACCTTTAGTTTCGAGGACGACTACGATGACGAGATTTAACTAAGATTTTTTGCGTATTCTCAGAAAAAGGATATCCCGGAAAGGTTTATTGAACTTATGTTTGCCAGAAAAGTTGGCGCGGTTATTTTTGTAGAAGAGGTTAAGCCCGCCCTATCCCAAAATGATGAATAATAACTTGTTTCCGCTTGTAGTAGAATGACGATGGCTATCGCGTTTTCCCGAACAAAATATGACGCTGGTTCAAAATCTCGTACTCGTAGTAGTACGAAAGGTCTCTAATTAACTTGGAAATATCAGACTTTCATCAAAGTGTTGCGTGAGGGTTTATAGTGTATATAAGAGTTTCTTAACAGACTCTTTTAGAAACTCGAGTTTGCTTTTTGGTTTATAAGCAGTATTTATAAAAAAAAGGTAATACTTATGTTGTTTTGTTTTGTAAGTTATTTGAAAAGAGCAACCCCGCCATATCGATTCGTGTTTTGTCGCTTTCGTGGAGTGCAATTCCGACGATTAGGTCCGAGCGAGAGGCTTGAGATGTCATCGGAAAACTTCGGCAAAGTACGAGATTGTGTCGGACGCGTTTCGATGTGAGCGCGGCAGTTCAATAGTAGTAGATTACCTATTTATTGAGTTAACGTTCTGTATAGTTGTAAGATAGTATTGAGAAGGGTAGAGAGTGATTTTATGACAGCTGTACATATCATGGTTTAAGTCTTTTTAACGTTGATAGTGTAGAGCTTAAGGATAATATCCATTTCAAACCTGAGTGGCATTGAAAAAAAGACGTAGGGGAATTTATTGATACAGGTGTTTAAGGAGTTATGCTTTTAAAAGAAATACTAGGGAGCTTATGAAGACGCCGACAATAGCAACGACAACGTTATAAAAACAACAATAAAAAGGAGAACTCTCTACGTGCATCACACGTTTTTGTACACGTTTTTTGTCGTCCAAATGTAACCCAACTTAACCTAATGTCAACTTAGTGTGATGCCTATACGCAACTTGCACATCTCCCATGATGCATCTTATTTGCCCCCCCTCCCCCCCCCCCAAAAAAAAATTTTTGCATAAGTATTGTTTTCAATTTCTCTTGGGACGGCTGTAATACCCAGGAGAAATGAAAAACAAAATTTTAGGGGCGCAGATAAGGTGCGTTATGGGAGATGTGCACGTGGCGTAAGGAACGCAGGACGACGAGTTTTCCTTTCTTCGCTTTAACGTGGGTGCGTTTTTTTAAAGAATTTAACTTGTGTAAAATTCGTCTTCATTTAACAAACTGATGAAACCTGAAAGGAAGCGAATTATTTTTATCAGTGATGTTTTAACTGCCTTTGTCGTGGTGGTCTTGAAAGCTCTCTACTATTCTACTCGCGATGACGTCTTTGGTTTGCTTGGTCACGTATCTTGGCTTTTCCAAACGTAATAGTTTTGGGAAACCGAGCCACTTTGCACTTTACTGCCGTGGTTTGAATAATTGAGGTACTTGAAGTCTTTTTTGCAAACACTTAATAGGAATTCAACGTCGACACTCATTCATATTGCGTGACTAACCTCACCTTACGCGCAAATCATCCAAGATGGCGTGACCAAGCCATAATTCGAGGTTTCAGAAAAGAGTGATAAGGGCATCTAAATTTTTTATTGGCCAATCGCTGCTTTCGAGTCTCCAAAAACTAAAATGTAATTAACTTAGTGACTTTACAAGAAAGCTTTGTATTTGCATTTTAATACTAAGTTACTTCTCTAGTCTTGGGTGTGTATAAGAAACTAGGGGAATCTCGCATTTCCAGGTGATTTGCTCTTGTGCCAAACTGGTTTGTTAGCATTATTTATGTTTCTATGCTTTATATGCTTTATCGCTTTTTTTATTTTTTTTCTACTGTTTTATATCTGAGTACACTGACTTTTGAACCTTGTTTATGTTTTTTGTGGCTAAATTTAGGAACAACAAACCCTTTTTACCTCGTCAAGTTTTCTATGCACAAGAGTAATTTACCTTATTGTGACCATAGCAACTTATACCTTAAACTGAAGCAGCTTTGTCTTTCCTTGTAAAAAGTACACAAGTCAAGGGATCATAATAGAACAGAGGGAGCCTATCTGAGTTAAAAAAGGTATTTTTAGAAACTATGTCGACCATACGAAAACAGTTTCCGGTAAAATGATTGACTCCCGGAACCGGAAGACGTTTTTGAAATGAAGATACACGACCAACGCCCCTATACTCCCTGTGTGTCTTATTATGTTCTCTTGACAGGTGAAGGACAAAATTAGGGTACGAAAAAATGTTTCAAGATGTCCAAAGTAGAGGGGTGTTTTCTTTGTTAAACCTGAATATACGTCACTTTTATGTCAAATTGCACTATGTGGCTCTGGGGACTGTTCTGGGGAACACTTTCACTTCTTTTATTGGCTATTACGAAGTTGCGCAGGAAACTGGGGTCAGTTATAACAAAACAGTCCCACAATGCAATTGGACACAATACCTTCACAGTCCCAATAGGCCACTTGCACGCTGACGTCATTTTACTACTGCGACTACAATCTTTTTCAGGGTTTTGCTTTCTTGTGCGAGTTAGGGCTTTTGTCATTTAATGCTCCCTGGGATTACCATATATAAATATGAAAGGAAAAACGTTTAGTATTCTGGTCGTAGTAGTAAAATGACGCCATCGTGGAAATGGCCTTTTGGTCAGAAGAAAGCAAAGGAGATTTATACTTGACGATAGAGTTTTACCCAGTAAAATAATTAGAAAAAAAATACAGACGTCGTGTTTGTTTGAGTTTTGGCTTCACGTTTTTTTTTTCTTTTAGCCCCTGAAGAACGTCTGTCTTTCAAACCGAAATATTGGCAAATTTGTTTGAATACATATATTTTTTGTTTTATTCTTCTGTTTACTCCTTCATCGCCTTGCCGTAAGGATCAGTTTGCCGTTTTATATTTTCTATAAGTTATTATTGTACTGATCCAGGTCTAAACCTGGGAGATCCGGCACCACTCAACGGTTTGTCGCTGTGGACTTGCTGACATTTTATATTTTGTGAAATTTTGATTCGGGTTTATTTTTCTTTTGTTGAAAATTTGTTTCTAGGATAATTTTCTCTTTTTTTTTTAGAGCATCCAGGCATCGAAATGAAGAAAAAAAATGATTAACCTGAATTCTCTTTTTTAAGTTTTCACATCTGAATTCAATTCTGGCACTAACCTGGATTATCTTAACCCGGCCCCGGCTTCAGTACCCTGGGTGCCAGAGACGTTTCTAGCGAGGTTTACGGTTTCTATCAAGTCTTTATAGTGACCCGCGCGAAAAGCGGAGTTTTTCTTGCGGCTTCGGCCTTCGGCCAACACCGAAATTCCCGCCGCAAGCGAGAAAAACCCCTGGAACCCAGGGTACGGCTTCAGTTGTTCAAAAGGTGGATATAATACTATCCACTAAATAAATCTCTATTCTTAGGATAATGCCATTGGTTTCCCTTATACTTATCCATTGGGTAGTGATTTATTCGGTGGATAGCGCTATCCAACGCTTCAACAATCGGTTAGGGTTTGTTTCATACTTTTGTGCAGTGTGAACACCAATATTCGGTCCGTCGCGGAAGTAAACAATTAGGAGCGAGGCCTGGAACCCACCGAGACGGAAGTAAATATTCAGGAGTGAGGACTAGTACTTAGTACACCAAACCCTCTCGGTCAACCGCGCCGGCACGATGTTTGATGTGTGTGAACTACTTGTGCCGCCCGACCTTATAATAATAATAATAATAATAATAATAATAATAATAATAATAATAATAATAATAATAATAGTTTATTGATATCCCTCTCGAAGCCTAAAGGCTGAATGACAAGGAAGGTCAGTGACACTAACAGAAGACAATACGATACAAAAACAATCAAATAGATAATTATGTAAATATGATTAAAAGCACTACATAACAGAGAAAAAATAACAAGCACAGGATTACAACTGGTCTTGAAACTTAACGGTGCAGAAATCTGCGAATCGCTTTGTCTTGGGGACAAGGCGCACCGGAACACGTTCGCCTGAACGGAGGCAGTATGGCCTGTCAATTGAGTACCGGAGACGGGCAGTGATGCCAGATTAAATTAGGGCGTCGTCATAGTGACAGTTCGGCAAAACGATGTGTAGGGCCCTTTTTTGCACAGATTCTATAACCTCATCTAAATACTTTGGCAGGGCTGCCCAAACAGGGCAGGCATATTCAAGTACAGATCTCACAATGCTACAGTACACTTGCACTAGCTGCGTGATAGTGAGGCCACTTTTTTTAAGCGCGCGCAATGCGTACAAACGCTTATTGGCCTTTTTGACTATGTGCTCTATGTGGGCATTCCATGAAAGATCATCAGAGATATAGACACCCAGGAGCTTATAGGTCACCACCCTATATCGGATAGCTTTTCGTCATCATGGCACCACTAAAAGCTATCTGTAGCCAATTAGATATCACCCTCCCCGCTCTTTAAGGTGGCCAGAACCTATTTATTTGCGCGTTGGTTATGTTTTTGAATCTGGTTTTTCGGCAGGAATGATTGAACCGATTTCTATGATTTTTTGCAACCCTAATAAAGAATGGTTGAACTTTAAGAAAATGATATCTACTTTCTTATAGGAATAAAAACATTGAGACATCGGCATATGTTTAAAATCTCGTCTTTACAAAAAATGCCAATAATTTCGAAACCCTAGGACAAATTTTTCTCTAACTTCGGCAAATAAGCCTCAGAGCTCTGTAGTTTTATACCTGCTAGTTTGAAGTCAATCGTGACCGTAGAACTCGCTGCACAAATAGCTGGTCAAATTTAACCTTAAAATGCAACGCTAACACATTTTGTGAAAGTTGACACACAAATAGAGGACAACTGCCGACGGACTATCTCCTGTCCGCAAGGGTATTCTTGCCTAAAGCTTCAGTTGCAAGAAATTGAGTAATCAGAAACCTACGGATACAGTTCGCAATACAAGAAGAACAACTTTATGCTGAATGCGGGGCAAGATTAAATAACTTCTATTTATCAAAGTGACTGTGTATTTTCCCTTCTCTTTTCGCAAAAATTCTCAACAAAGCACAAAATAACATCTACGGAAATCTCTTACCAGTTTTTAGCACTGAAGGTTCATGTCTTGAGAAGAAATAAAGCCACCAGCTCCAGTTGCAGTTTTCAGCTGCAACGAAACCCTTGTATTAGGTAATTTATTCAAGTTTGAAAGATTTGCCATCACATTCGCACGAGCATTTTGCCGTTGTGGATAATGAAAAGAACAAGACGATTGTCATATTTTTTTTTCATCTTTATCCCCAAGTGGCAAACGTCCCGAGCGAATGTGATGTCAAGTCTAAAAACTTTGAATAAATTACCAAGTACAAGGGCTTTCAGTGCAGCTGAAAAATAGACGGTTAGAAGTACTGGAGTTAGTGGATTTACTTCTCCTCACTAAACGGAATCCTGCGACGCTAAAAACTCTTGAGAGTTTATCGTAGATAATATAATTTGCCTCGTTAAGATAGGTTTCGAAAAGAGAGGGACAAACAGAAAGTAAGTTTGATAAACAGAAATAATTTTCTCTTGCCCAGCATTCAGAATAAAGTTGTTCTTCTTGCATTGCGAACTGTATTCGCTGTATGTTTCTGATTACTCAGTTTCTTGCAACTGAAGTTTTGGGCAAGAATACCCTTGGGAATAGGAGATAGTCCGCCGGCAGTTTCTCTCTATTCGTGCGTCAACTTTCACAAATGTATTAGCGTTGCATTTTAAGGTGAAATTTGACCAGCTATTTGTGCAGCGAGGTCTACGGTCACGATTAACTTCAAACTTGCAGATATAAAACTAAAGAGCTCCGAGGCTTTTTTGCCGAAGTTAGAGAAAAATCTGTCTTAGGGTTTCGAAATTATTGACATTTTTTGTGAAAACGAGATTTTAAACATGTGCCGATATCACAAACGCTTTCATACCTACAAGAAAATAAATAACATTTTCTTAAAGTTCGACCATTCTTTATTAAGGATAGCAAACATCATGGAAATCGGTTAAATCATTCCTGCCGCAAAACGCGATTCAAAGACTGGCATAACCAACGCGCATATAAATAGGTTCAGGCAACCTTAAATCGAATAATTTACACATGCCCCGCCTCTTTTGGTGCCAGGAGTCTAAAAGTGCGAAACAGACAACAATTGATAAAAATGAATAAAGAGGTCGTACGGGTGTTAAGTGATCTTAGGTTTTACAAAGAGCTTAACATGATTGGAATCAGTCTGTGCATTTTTTTTTAAATAGGCCGTTTATAAATAGGTCTTCAGTATTAGTAACGGTCGCTGCAAACATGGCAAAAGATTGCCGGGAAAAGATTCCGCTTATTTTGTTGAAAGCCGAGACCAATTGCAAAAATTCAAGTACTCAGTGAATTATATAGATAACTGCAATAGCTCGAGGAAGTGCTCTCTGTATAAGAACAAGGTCATTACACTCGGGGAGGGGACCCACACATAAAAGGAGCGGGAATGACGGGAATGTACTTTATCTCCTTAGGGTTTCCATGATGGAAGGACAATATTTCGATTCAAGAAGGTATTGCCTAGGACTGTTCAAGAAAAATGGGAAGGGCAAAGCCGAAAGGGAAAGAAAAAAAGAAAAAATACCCAATGACAACCTCTTTATCGCAACTAGAAATTACTACATCCCTTTAGGGCTGTCTGGACTAGACTGCTCTTTTTCTTTAGATTTAGTGAGGGGAGTGCACACGCGCGCGAGCGTCGAGCGGCGAAGCCGCGAGTTTCGAGAAACGAGGGCGGCAGCCCGAGAAGAAAAAAGAGAGTCTCTCTTTTTTCGTGCCTCTTCTGTCTCGCGCCTTCAGTAAACCCGCGTGGTCATTTGCGTGTCTCGCGCGTTTTGCTCGATGGACCAAGAAAAAAGAGAGACTGCTCGTAGTCTAGATCTGGAACGGTATCTTAAGTTTTTTTCAGGAGCATCCCCGTCCCATGTATATGAATGAAAGTCACCGCTCTCCTCGCCCGCCCGCAACCACTTCCGGCCTCATCGAGGTCAGTTTTACCGAGTAACCAATACCTCTTCCGTTACATTCTGGCTCTTTAATTCAGTGTGCAGTCAAGAAGATGGAGTATATATAATTTTAGAACAATTTATTTAAGATTACTCTTGGGTATTCAAACATTTGTTAGAAAAAAGCGATATTGTTCCTCGAGGTTGCTTTAAATAGCTTAACGTCACTTAAAATAGTAAACGGCTAGCCAGCGTAACATACACCCGTTGATCTGAGGGGCCGGAACAATAGCCCACCTAAATCGCCTTAAACTAATCCTACAAAGACCATATGACGCTGAATCAGTAAAGAAACAAGTCAGGCAATTCATTTCTATGACTCATGATGTTTGGTAAATATTTCATCAACTATTATAAGAATAGATTTCACTATCAGCATCTAAAATAGGTTAGGGCCTTGAATTTATAACTTTCCTCAAATAACTTGGGGTACTTTAAATAGCGCAAGGTATTTGATTAAACAACCGGCTTTAAAATCTAACGTACTTAAGGAATGTTTCACTAAACTTTTTCGTAGGTTGATCTTTGGTTTAAGTAGGTGCCATTTTGGTCCACCCGAATTAACAGAACAGTTATGTTTGCTTCTAATGTGTGAAATCTGATTGAGACCGTAAAAAATCTTTTGATCAGACAAGGGGATTAAAACAGATCCAGAAACATGTATGAAATGCATTTAGGAATTTCACTGTTTTGATCATCTATAACGATCACAAATAGTATAAGAAAAGAAATAGTACTGTTTCAGTTGCATTACTGTGCATGTGCTGTTGATATGTAGAATAAAGATATATTTTGATTTTGTTTTGAGCGTTAGAGCTACGCTGATTTGTGTGTTTTGAAAATTTAACCTAAATTTGTCACGTTGATCGTTTATTTGTAACCCGAGTTTGATCTCCTCCTCCTTTTGAAGCATCCCTATAGTTTCCTATAATCTCTCTGCTAATTTACTAAACAAATATTTTGAAGTTCTCTTAAATTTCACTTAAAGAAGGAGCTCTTGAATTGTTTTGACTTCAGCAAAAGCAGGTTTAGTATTAAATAATGTATCATATATACCTGAAACAAGCAATGATGACAGAAATCTAATAAAAAAAACAGGCAAAGGATATCGCCCTGTTTATAGCTCAGTCACATTGCTTTCCTCGTTTTAACAGTTACATAAGAAACACATTTGATATCCATGATGCTGGAAACAGAACCTTACAACAGTAGAACCTCGATACGACGAAGGGTCAAGGGATTGGCAAAATTTGTTCGCTAAATAAAGCGAAGTTTCGTTATTTCGTTTCGTTAAGGTAAAGAAATTCGTTCGTTATACCGAGGAATTCGTTACGTAGAGGTTCGTTGTATCGAGGTTCCACAACCTCGTCCCCAGGGCGCTTTTCCCTGGCTTTGGACGTGGGGCGGGGAAAGCGCCCTGGGGACGAGGTTGGAGGTTCCACTGAACAAAAATGATACACCACACCCTTTTGAACAGACTTCAAAACTTCATGTTTCCCGCGTACTTTTCGGTAAAAAACTGGCTTGAAGCTAAGCCATTGTGTACAGTGTTCACTGTGAAGGAAGGCTAGCCAAAGAGCTGCCAAAATTTTGCACAGAGCAAAGAGCAAACCGCGCTGGAGATCTGTTTTAAATGATTTTTAAAAATGACGCCGTTTCATTGGCTTAAAAAAATTTCATTTCCCTCTCAAATGTTCATTACAAGAAGGTCAATTTAAGACCTGAAATTGAAGGTGAATGGGAAAAATGATTCGTTAGCGTTAACTTTGGCAAAGACGGTGTAACTGAACCAAAGTTTGGTACACAGAAAATCACACAAAAATCTTCGCCACCGATTTGCCAATTTCCTTCATTTTTAATTTTTGATCACGTGACATGTCACCTGACCCTGTTATATGTCATGATAGACGAAGACCTCAATATTTCCATTCCATTAATACTTAAATAATAAAAACCTCGAAAGAATTCTACCATATTCCTGGTTGAATTACAATTTGGTAATTATGTTTTCTGAGGAGAGGGGAAAACTGTAGTATCCGGAAGAAAGGAAAGTCTAAGGACCTTTCCAGGATGAACACGAAAAGTTGAAATAGGATTCAGTAGTCACCGCTACGTAACAGACACGAATCATGAGGGTGATGAGGGATCCAGTTTTACGCCTGAAGATAACCCATTGCGACAAGTCTCACTTTTGCTCCAAAAACTGTGCAGCGAAACAAAAATGAGAGCGCGATAGGTGAGCGGCGAGCATCCGCAAAACTGGAGGCCAGCGACAAACCACGGCTTCGACGCTCACCACTCGCATATCAAGTTGTTGCGTTCGCTTTTTTACTTCCTTCTGCGACAGATTTTAGACATGAAAAAGACAGATTGCAAGGAGTATGCTTCTCAGGGGAAGCAGGCAACAAACATCATATTAGACAAGCCATTTCCCGTTCCTTCTAAAGGAAGGTAAAGACATCATACGTTTCTGGGTAACTGCCCACCTACTCCTCCCCTAAGCCAGCATTAACACTTACTTCTCACTTAGGAGCTCACTTAGGGCAAAATGTTGGCTTAGGGGAGGGATAGGTGGGCAGTTTCTTAGGAACGTAAGAATCCGGTAAAGACATAATGAATTCCTTACTCATGATAAAGAAAGCACGACACGAATAGTAGACGTTCACAGATTTATTTAAAATCTGGCGATACAGAATCTAACAATCACACTTTGCATTACGGTTCACAAGACAGGCTGGCATACATCACAATGGCAAATCGTAACCTACTATACCTTCCCATCTCTCATATAATGGAAGCAACTGTACTGTTTTGTTGCTGCAGAAAATGTCACCAATTGAATAGTCAGTGAAACATTTCGAGTCGACCTGCTCTACGCGTCTAGTGTAGGATAGTGGTAATAAACCGGAAAACGAGCGATCGATGTCAAAGTCTGACTTGAAAATACCTTTACAACTGTTTTACCTGTTCAGTGAAAGCCCATATTTTACAACAACCCCAGTATATTTTAAAGAACACATTAGTATGGCAGAATGCATGGAACGTTAAGTACCTCCATCCGTTTTTACACTGGCAACCAATTTTTGCAGTTTGTCTTTGTATTTCTTAAGCTTGTTATTTCTTTATTTCGGGATTCCGAAAAAAATGTAACACAGTAGAAACCCGCGACTAAGAACCTGTCAGGATAATTAACCTCTCTATACAAGAACCTGTTTACCCTAAAATTTGAAACAGGTCCTTATTTTCTAAAATCTAGTATATTAAAAAAATTCCGTACAACTGGGCAAATATGATAAGTCACTACTAAGGATCCTCTTTGCAGTTTTTATATAAGGAATAAGCTTAGCTACAATGTATTTTTTTCTTCAGAAAATAAGACCCTATTTAAGAACCTAAATAGCCTAAATTTGTGGTAATTAACATTAATGTAAGTACCTGTTTAGGCTAACTTGGAAAAATGCAGGTTAGTCGCGGGTTTTTAATGTATTTACTTAACCCCATAATTGCTGTAAAAAACACTTCCAAACTAATCAAGTCTCTACATCTGACTACGCATGCGATGTTTTGAAACAAAGTTACAAGTTATCACTATTTTTTTGCAGGTGTTTGTATTGCAAATTTGCCTTTCAATCATAAAAAAATATCCTTATTCACGAAATCGTGTAACTTTGTTCATTTGTATTGAAGATCCTTTAAAATAGGAAGATTTGTCAAAAAGCGGGATGTTCTATAAGCACTTACAAAAGGAAATGTAATAAGATTTAAAATTTTTCTCATTTAGGTTAAGAAAATTTTAGGCATTGTTCTATTAAACAGCAATTTTTTTCAAATGGCATGTATCCAAGCATACAGTCCTCAGCAGCGATTTATTACGTGTTAATATTTTAATATTCCATGGAGAACACTGGACTAAAACATTGAATAACGACAGTCATCAAAAGTTTCAAGAAAAAAGTCTCATTAACGGATGTAGTTCAAATCATCACTGACTATATATTGCCCAAATGAACCAGAATCTTAACACATTCAACGTTTTCCTAAGTTTTACCCGTAAAAATTCAACGTTTTCCTAAGTTTTACCCGTAAAAATGACAATCGCAGTTTCTCCCGTTTTAGAAATGCAAGACATGTAGTATGTTTTACAAAAGGTTAAGCAACTTTACGACTTCAAAAAGAGCATTAAAGAAGGATATTTCTATCAACTGTTCTCCCGAGATTTAAGTCCGTCCAAAAATTCCTAAAATTGAATTTCATGGCATAAGTCTAAAAAATAATTTTTTCCATTCCATTCATTTCATTCTAAAGCCAGATCGTCTAAATTTTGAAAAGAATTTTTGGATGGTTCTTAGAATGTTTTAAACGAGAAAGAAAATGGAGTTGTTATGTTTAAAAATTGCTCTGGAAAGGGAGGAAATTTGATGTTAGAAGGTAAATCAAAAGTAAATTTTTTTACGCTTCATGTTCAATTCCTTTACGACTGATCAAATTTATTGAGATAGGCAAGAGTGTTACTTTGGGGGAACTCTGTTTGCTTCGACACAAAATAATAAAAAATCCATTATGGGATGAATCTGCCCAGCGCAATTTTAGTAGCAAATAATAAATAGACAAAGACAGGAGCTGAGCTCCTGAAAGAAGATCAGTCAATCCGCTTCTACAGCAAGGTGCAAATAAAAATGTTAATCAAGAGAGAATGCTCGAGTTCTCTCTTGGTTATAATCTAATAGACTGAGTAGTTTATTTTTATACTCTTCTACCCAAATTTCTTTCATTCCCAATTCAATATCTCCTGACATGGTTTAAAAAGAGTTCCTCCGTTTTACAAATAACCAAAGAAACTACCAAAAATAGTTACATAGTACTGTATAAAACAGCTATAGCTATAGCATAAGGCAAGGCGAGGCGCTTTCCACGTCTACTGCGTTTGTTCTCTTTCCTTTTCTGTGTTGACATGCCCCTAGACCCCCACTAGTTATTCGTGCCCTTGGTCCTTGCAGCGCTGGTCTAACAGACAATCTACATCTCAACAAATGACATTTATTCGTTTGAAAACGAAATGTAAGATGTTCCTCATCATGTTATATTACAGCACATATGACCATAGAGCCCAACCTGTGGAGGAAATACCCACAAGTTCGGATCTACGGGATCGCATGAGCTGCTAGAATTTTAAATCACTTTTCCAGTTCCTAGCCAAGTTACGATGACTCCCTACCTGTTGGAAAAGAAATCACAAGTTCAAGAATTACTACTAAATTTGGATTTATAGAAACTTAGTTCAACTGCAAGTCAGATAAGTAACGTCAGAGAAGCCTCAATTCAAAGATCTTTCCAAACTCTTGCCTCAGTAATGTTTCATTCAGGGTGAAGACATTTTCATTGCCCTAACTTTTTCTAAATATTGTCGGGTTATAAAGATAAAATTATTACTTGAATGCTAGCCTTATCCAGCGGTTCCAAGATAGTGGAAAGGCGCAAAGAGAAGCTAAGCAAGCGGAGTATCTGCACCCTTTGCCTTGAATAGGCTGCTTGAGTGTGAAAGAGGTTTTTGAAACCAAACGTAACCTACAATCATGGACAGACGTCCTCTGGACAGTAATCCAGTATTAATATTTTTCTGTAATATCTTGGTTCCCTCATAAAAGAGTACATCCTTTTTGAAATTTTCTTGTAGTTCTCCCTCCCCCACACTACACAAAGTTGAAACTCAGAGAGCATTCTGTATACAGGCTACCAACTTTGTTTGTGGGGTGAGTTGAGGGGTTGGACCTGTGTAAATTGGGAAAAGCCCCCCAAAAGCAAAAGTGTCCCGAGACTTTTGTCCATGATTGCAGGAAAACATTCTGTATACAGGCTACCAACTTTGGAAGGGGTTGGACCTGTGTAAATTGGGAAAAGTCCCAAAAATGCAAAAGTGTCCCAAGACTTTTGTCCATGATTTTAGGTCTACCTTCACTGATTCTTTGAGAAGATGATGGCCTTTTGAATGAAATAACGGGTCTTCTTAATTGTGGTTATAACTATATTATAACCAGTAATTAAAAGGGAAACCTCGTAGACAGTACTTTAACTTTATGCTTTTTGTTTTTCAGCACTAAACAAAATGAGAATTGGAAAGTTTGTTAAAGTTTTACATTTTACACTTTTGGGAGTGAAAGGTTAAACACGAGAAAGGTAGATTGAGTGGGGCGCTAAAACTGCTAAGTGCGAAGGAGTTATGTCGCGATTATTTGGCATTACTCGCTAATCATCAGGTTTTATTTTACACTCTTCTCAACTCAGTGCAGGTGTATGTCTTTGACTTTCGACAGCCAAGATGGAAACGGATTGCAAATTGACAAAAAAATTGGGCCAACTTCTTAAACCTAATCTTCCAATATTTTATAGAAAAAAAAATTATTGTACAATGTGCTAGAAACAAAATGTTAAAGACAAGTGAGAATAACAAAGATAGATAACCTCCTTCACGTGAGTGCATGAGATATTGAGTGTGATACAAAATATTGTGATGTATCCTTCGGTAGTTGTTTAATACAGGTTTATCCGGCCTTCGAATATCCGCTCAATATTGGATTGCAATGAAGGTTTAGAATTTTTAGAACGTTTGCCATTAAAACATATTTCTGGTTAAGGTACATTTTATTTTAGATTATTATATCATAGCTAATTCATAGTCTTTGCAGTTAGTAATTCACATTTTGAATTTTGTGTTTAACTTTTGCCCTAATTTTACCCCAAGAATATCTGTAAACTAGCCGCAATGGCTACCCATATTTAGACTATTTACCACGTAAAATAAAGTGTCCAGAGGGTTAAACTCCCTCCGATAACAGGGGACGAAAATCATATGCTTGGTAAATTTGCTTTAGAAAGTAAGTTGTTTCTCTTTTCTTCAAACCTCAGTTATTTGTAAAATTCAGAAAACGGGCGATGTTAATTCCGACCAGAAAAAGCGTTCTTTCAAAAGGCCTTAAGCAGCTGGATAAAGCTGTGGCACTAACCTTTTTAATTTGAATGAATTATGGAAGCTATCAAAGCCATACTGAGAAAAGATCTTTATTCGGGGCGTTATTTATGTACAGTGGAACGTCGATATAACGAACCTCTATATAAAGAGGTCCTCGGTATAACAAACGATTTTCTTTACCCCAGGAATAGTAAAATATGTGGAAAAAAACCTCGATATAACGAAACTTCGTTATAGCAAATAAATATTGCCAGTCCATTGGCACTTCGTTTAATATATCGAGGTTCCACTGTATTAAGCCGCAGCATTTAAGTTCGAATATACAAATGTACCCCTAAGGTTTTACCATGTTTCATATCGAAATTGAGCCAACTAATGTGTTGTTTTCTTTGGAAATTCGAGTTTGTACTTCTATTGATAAGACCATAAACTTGAAGTCACCAAGATCAACTTCTTTTGTTGAAAAATGAATGCTTCCGTGTCAAACTATTAAACCGAGATAAGGCGTGCCGTCGCTTAATTAAGACCAACTAAAAATATCCACAGTGTTTTAACCGACTTTTCAATACAAAAATACCGACAATTTTTCGAAACTTTAATTCTGCAAAAGGAATGAAAAACGAGCAAAAGCGTGAAATTTTTCTTTACATATGAACGTAGCATTTGATTACCGATTTTATTGATATGATCCACAGTAGGCCGCGATGATGGCAACTTGCTTGTCGAGTAACTCATGCAAAGGTTCAGCTATCAATTCGGGAAACGGTTTCAACGAAACAAACCTATTTAAGGACAAATTTTTCCTATTAGAAAAACTTCATATACATTGCTCGACCTTGACGAAAAATTCCCAATCAACAACGGGGAAAGGGCGGTTTTAACCTTTGTGAAACAACAGCTCATTGAATTGAACGATGCGAAAGTGCGCAGACTTGAGCAAACGATATAAAGAAAAATTAAACATGATTCATAAACAACACAAATTATAACTAACCTCGGCTTACAATGTGCTCAGAACAGCAGCCTTTGGATATGACTGCCTCTAAATCGAGTCTGAGAAGCTAAAAAGTTAACAGACGTGCAATTGAGCACACCTTTTTTGGTAAAAGTATCAAAGAAGCATTATATGTCATGTAATATGGGTGTAGTTTGCAGACTGGAGACCCGACTAGAGAAAAATTGTTTTCACGGATTGGTTAATATGGGCTGATGGAAAATTCATTATAGGTTCATGTGAATACGGTGAGACTAGTGACGTTTTTAGTAACTATAACAACCGAGATTTTGACTATAGCTAAAGTTCAAAGCTTGTCAAACTTATACTACTACGAACGCTCCCAACGAAAGAAAGAGTAGACCTAAAAATATTAGGAACATACAACATCACTTTACTTATTCGGGGCGAAATAATAGAATAATAGTTTTCAGTATCATTTGAAAGCTTGCATCTAGTGCACCGGAATCGCCGAGCTCTCATACAGACCTTTAAAATTAATCCACATGTATTCAGCATTACAATGGCTCCTCTTTTTCTGAACAAGACCATTAGCACCGAGGTAGCCAATGAAATGATCTAGCCAACCTTCCTTCGTCCTCTAAGATTTCTTTTAATTTAGTTAGTACGCTTATTAGTTCTATCTAGGATAACAGCAACAAAATTTTATAAATCATAGGGTTTGTGGGTATAGTCAATTAACCTAGCTTATCCCATGAACGTCATCAGTGAGACTGAACGAAACCTCTTGCTTCCCTTCACTTCATTCTTATTTTCCAAAACTATAACAATTTACCCTCTTTGGAAAGAGTAGAAACATGCGCATTAAAATAAGAGATATTTGAAAATCGAAAGAAACTACTTGATCAGTTTTCACCATGCTAGCAAAGAAACACCGCCGAGACGGAACACATTGTTTGAAGCTTTAGGGAATCTTGCTCTTATGACCGAACTCTCTTGTATTCTTGTCACGATATTCAATCTAAAAGCTTTTCATTTGAAAAAAACGATTTATTTAACCTTTTCCTGTTACGATTCCTTTAGTCTCACACCTGAAATAATGCTGCTGAGCAAGGCAATTTTAACCCATGTAACCGTGGTCCTGCAGTTCCATACTTGAAAGAACCTTCATTGAACGGCGTAGTATTCCAAGCGTCAGACAAATACAGTACCACTTTCACCTTGTCGTGTATTTAGCAAGCCGGACCTCCAGCACATATGAACGCTCAAATTTGACTATATACAGTAGCTACAAAGCTCTGCTCTTTATGCCAGAAGTAATACACGATGCCATTCTTGATGTCTTTTGCGTGCGGGATCGAGAGACTCGGTTTTTGCACTCAAGTGTAGCTTTCACCCCAGTTAACTATTCCGCAATGATGAAATGTTTTGGACGAAGAAAAAGCGGAAAAAATAATGATTGAGAAACCGCAAAATGCCAGAAATTATGCTAGACAGTGACTTGAATGTTCTCCGTTTTCTTTTTTTACTGAGATTTGATCTTAAATTCTCTGGGCAAATATCACACGGCCATATTAGCGCGGAACTAACCTTAACTGACGGCGAAAACCGGCATAATGGTCAACCAAGAGTCTGTTAAATTTTCCTCAGCTCCTTTTTAAAGGCAGGAAATTACCATCCTATGAATTGAAATACTACTAAACAGCCTGTTTGAAAGCGTGACATATCGTTTGTCTTTACGCGGACAGCGAAAGACAATAGCAAGCGTGTGGTCCGAAGACGGAGAGGGAATATTGACACATCCCCAACGAAACTGCTTTCCAAAAAATTCATTTGATAACATCTTTGAAGTCCTTTTCATATATTCAAACGCTAAAACTACCTTATACATCGCATTAACAACCTTAGAAGAACGAAGCTTTGCTGAGTACATGTAGGTGTCGCTTTGTTTTCCAAAGAGGTTTTCCGGCGTTCAATATTTGCGACTGCGGGTCGTAGTATCTTGTACAGCACAACAAACAATATGAAAAGAGATTGTTTTGTAAAATTCCTTTGCCGAAATGGTCACATTTTGGTATTTCTTATTTATAAATTCCGCAGCAAGTTTGAAGTGCTTATAATAATTATGTAGAAAAAATTGTAACATTCACCTTTTTAGCTTGGAACACAACATATACATAACTTGGAAGAAACTTACCAGCAGGTAAGCAGGTCTTTCAAAGAAAAAAATTGATCAAAACATTTCCCATTCTCTACGAAGAGCAGAAAAACAGGAAAGAAAGGTATTTTCATTCTGACCTACCTCCCTCCTATGTTCCAAAAGTTTATATGTAAAGTACTTCTCTTTAACTAACTCAGTTGAAATCGAGTGAGTCATCAGGCATGATACTTGCAACTCTTTTACCTCAATCATCTTAGTAAAATATATAATGTGGTTCTGCTGATCAATGGAAGTATTTCCAACTTTGCTGGTCCCGAAAGGAATGAGACATACAATTTTGGTATGCTTATTGATATTCAGTAGAAGTTGTGCCAAGAGCACACAATGAATCAAAGTTTCTCGTTGATATCTTTCGTCTGGTCTTCCAGTTTTCCGGCTGTAGCAACTTATTGCTAATAGATAAACTATTAAAGTAGCGTCCTTTATAAAACCCACCCTTTGATTTGTAAGAAGAGGAGAAGAAACTAAGAAGAAGACTTAGTTCTATTCTAGAATCCAGTACCATTTGCATGACACGCTACTTTTCTCCATAAAATCAAAATTAATAGACCATTCCTTGCTTTCAATTCAGGGAAAAGCTTTGCTTGTAGATACTTTCTGAAACCCTTCCTTCTTCTTCTTCTTCTTTTTTGCTTAGAAATGAACGAAACAATTGTGCAAACTGCATTGTGTTCAAGTTACAAGAAGATTCAAGAGTTGCTCTTGAACTCACGTTTATGATCACTAAAGGTTGTGCCAAGAGCACACCTCCCGACAAACAAAAGTTGATCGCCTTTGATCTTTTTCGTCTGATCTTCACAAGGCCAGTTTCTTATAGCGAGAGAATGTTTTGCTTATGGACAAACAACTAAAATAGTCCGTTTTATAATAGCTTTGATTTATTACAAAAACTGAGAGGAAAAACGCAATCCCTCAATAACTAATTATTTGAATTCTTGACATAAGTTCTACCTATTTGTCTTACATTTGGCAACCTTTCCTCCATAAAATTACAAATTCTTATCCTTGCTTTCAATGCAAAAGGAAGCTTTGCTTGTAAAAGTTTTTTCAAGGCCTTTTTTTTCCTTTTATTTTGTTCACAAAACATGAATAACTGTACAACTTAAACTTGTTGTGTTCCAGCCACAAGGAGATCGAGGGTTCCTTTTGATCGCCTTGTTATAATTGAGTGCTGGTATCTCAAAACTGTTAATTCTTACTCTGTAGAAATATATAGTAAAATGATTACTAAGACCTCACAGAAACGATTCAAAGAACTGCAAAACTTCTTTGATGGAAAACGAAGTAACGAAGTGTGTGTTTTACCGGTAAAATGTACTGAAAAGGCGAGGCACAATTTCCTAAAGTAAACACGCAGCACAGAACGCTTAGTCGTGAAACTCTTTCTTTATCATTTGCATTTTTCCTTAAGAGAGGAAATCCGAATTTGGACAGCCTTTTTATCTAGTAAATGTCTCCTCCAAAATGAACTTAAAGATGTTATAGCAAGTTGTAGTTTAAATTGTGCAGCTGCTCATTGCATGTTCAAATTGTGGAATCAGAAGATCGAGCCATCAAACTGTTGTGTGCTTACAGAATAAAATATCTTTCTCTCTTTTTTTATACAAAAGGCATTTTAGTTCATTTCTTAGCAAGTGTGAAAACCTCCACTAGTGATTAAGGAGTGTGGAACATTTATATATAGGTCTAAAGTGATAGTTCCAGACTAGTGAACTATTCTACTGAGTGAACTACATCATTTTGGCTTTCCTTCAGAGTGCACAAAACATTTTGATCGAGAAGGTATTTATCGCCTTACATTTCTTCCATACAGTCATCTTAAAAGTTAGCCTAACAACGTAGACGAAGAATCAACAAACTGGAAAGATTAAAAAACTTTGCAGAAAACGACGTGGTTTTACTTTCAAAGCACGTGTTTGAATCATCAAAATTATCCTTCGTCTAGCGTTTGCGTTGATTCAATACTGATCTCTAGTCCTATTATGCCAACTTGTTTCAGCCTCAAGCTTTCAGAACAAAATGCGTGATTTTAAATTTAAAAAATATAACTAAATAATTATATCGATAAATGCCCATTTTTTCTACACTTCTGAATCGATTGAAAAGGCATACCTATATAAAAGAGTTGTTTACAGCCTCCGAAGAGATTCTTACCACTGAGCCGGACGCCTTTGAGTATTGTTCTTGTCGAACGATTATAGTACAAAGCGAATGATCGTTATTGTTTTTTCATTGCTTAAGCTATGTTTTTTAGAATCTTAACACAGTTTTTGCTAAAACATTGGTTTATTGAAAAGCCTTCATTCCTTCGACTGAAACATATCTCTTCGAAGGAGTTATCCATCTTTTTAGTCTGAGAATTGAGTTCCTCTCCGGTCTGAACATCTCTTAAGCAGCGCTGTCGTGCACCGCTGATAGTTTTTCCCTCTGTAAAATTCTTTAATTCTCTTTTAAATTGTCTTCTTCATCTCTGAAAGGACAAGAAGCTAAAACCTTTTCGCCAAAAGAATACAAACAAGAGTTGAATATTCAATACATTACAATTACTGACCAAGCGGGCTTTCTTTACCATCTGGTCTGTCTGCACTGCTGAAATTCTGTCGTAAAATTTGATTAAACATTTTGATAAAAATCTTCCTGCTGTATCCAACAGTAAGTGATTCTTATACCAGGCTTTTTTAGTTTTCTTGCTACACACAATCGAAATAGAAGCAAGACCTTCATCGCTTGCGTGTCGCATGTCCAACTAACTCCAGACGAACTATCAACATAATCATGCAGTTAGGGTTTCAAACCATGCAGCTAATGTAAAAAGCTTTTACATACGGCTAAATGCAAGCAGTACTCTTGAAACCCAATTCTTAAATAAAACTTATTTACGTAAAAGTAAAGGTACTGTAACTTCAAACAGCAACCTTGCACACCCATGATTCGAGAAACACTTTGGCAGGAAAATTGTTACGGTATGTAATTTCATTGCTTAATCCGAGGTTACCTCTAGCTATAGACGAACCTGAATTCTTGAATTCTCACAGAAGTGTAAAAAAAGTGGCTAACTTGGATGAACTTTGACGAATGATAAAAAAGCTTTTCGCGTACGCTTTTACACGTGTAATGTTCACATGCTACGTGACAAGTGAGTGCCTCAGTTCATCAGGAAAGTAAACTGTGCAAACAGAACCCGACAAGCTCTATTAGGTGGTGTCATATCGATTCAAATAATTCTATGCTTTTTAAAAGCTTTCAGAGAGATTTTTACACTAAAAAGCGAAAACAAGGTGATTATATTATCAAGCTGGGCGCCAAATACCTCAAACGTGTGTGCGGCAATGTCGACTTCTCCTAGTTCTGGCCTTAAATAATGTGGCTGCGTTATTTGTGACCGCGCTGTTATATCTAACCGACCATCCCAGCCCACGTGTCGCGTGAGCTCCTAGTTCCGGACTGTTGAACTCAAACCAGAATAGGAAAACAAATTAAAACGAACACTTCCGACTTTTACGTTTAAGAGATGGTTGTAAATAGCTTGAAAATGAATGAAAAACTCATTCTTTAGAGTTGAAGGATCGCGGACAATTGAATTGGCAAATTTTAGTAACAAAAAGTTCGCTAACAAGGTTCAAAGTTCGCCAGCTAGTAAATATTAAAATGAAAAGGAATTAATTAAAAAATACTCCCCTTGCATCCAAAGCTAGAAGAAGTGTTTAGAACCGAACAAAACAATAAACAGTCACTTTAAGGTTTTAACCCTGGCCCTGTGAACTCTGAAATCTACAAGACAACCCTAAACGGCAAAATCTTTTTATTTCGCTAGCGTATAAGTTATTTTTCAGCTAGGCTTTTGTCATGCCACTTCCCTATTGCAAATGTTTTAGGCTATTGTCTTAACCGTATTTAAGCACATTTTTCTGATAGCTCCTTTCAGTAAATCAGCCTTCAATGTTGTCAAAAGAGTTTTTTACTTGAATTAGCATTTGATGTGTATAATATCATATAAATGAAGATACATGGTCATTAGTTATAAGATAACTACTATTATGATTATAATCACTTCTCCTATACTCTTCTTCTTAGAGGGTAGAGAACACAAAATCTCAGTTTTGAAACTTATCAAGGCAGACTAGGCTTCAACTGTGTTGGACATTCATACGAAGCACACAAGACTTCAATTTACCTGCTGTAAAAGACTGACACAATGAATCGATTCTTTGTTTGGTTGCTTTTTGTCAAATGTAATTTTTAGCCATTATGGTGGTGTATATAAGTGGAAGAAAAACTTGACAGTAGAGAAATTGTAATTATTTCAGAGATGGTTTCTTTCTGACCTGATCGATTTCGTCTCTGGTTTTGATAATTTTGTGATATTTTACTTTCTCAAGAGACGAAATGATGGTAGTTATAAAAAAAAAAACTTTCGATGATTTGCAAAATATCTCACAACTTTCTAGGTAGTGACCTAAATTTTAAACTGTTTTCTTACTTAATATCGCAGCATCTTGTTTAACATTTTAAAAGAGCATTAAATCCTTTTCAGAACACTTTAAATACGTCCTATTATATTCTTTCAATTCTAGTATTCACAATCCGGTTCATTGGTGGACTGAGAGTACTTTGTATTTCTTTAAGGCTATTTGATTATAGTTGCGAAAAATTCATCTTCTTATTCTCCTGAGAGCCTTCGGAGTTCCTATTCTTCTTGAATAATTTGTTATGGAGAAAGAGATTAAAAATAAATGGTCCGGCAGAAAGATGTTATTTGAAACAATTCAAGTATTACGTCGATTATAAAGATTTCATTTTCAGAGGTTTTATATGGCACTCCATGCTTGCAGAACGTGTCTCCTTTTCCATGATATATTAGACAAGTAGACAATACACGAATAGTACATAACGCAAAGAGGACTCTACTTTGTTAGTACTGAGAAGAGCAGAAGAAGCAAACGTGTACAGCATTAAAGACCTCACAGCTTGGGAGAAAAGCTTTGCAAATTCACAATCAAGGTTTTCCACCAGAAATACAATTGTTAGAAACACCTTGCACAGCAGAAAAAAATTGAATGACATAGGAATTAACTGCTCAGTCAAAGAAAATCACATTCACTTACCACAATAAAAGGTAAGGAGTTCTGATGTACAAACTGTATCGAATGTTGGCAGTTTATTAACAGCAGAAACAAGGAAAAAAAAAAGATTTGATGAGTCTTGAAAGGAGAGCAGAAAAGTAAACTTGTTTGCATAGTAAATGAAACGCTCTTGGCTAAACAGGTAGACAGTTTCTGATCATCCAAGTGTTGTGTGTCAATAAAATTACATTTCACCTTTTTGCCTGCAAGAATTGATATGGTGGAAGATTAAAGCCAAACTCTGATGCTAAATTATCATGAACATGCAAACCCTATCCTGATAGACTTGTCCGAAAAGCAAACTGTACAGTACCGACAAAAGGGCAATAGAAAATTAAATATTTTCTATTGATCCTCTTTGCCGAGTCACGTATTACCCAGTGGAAGCATGAAAAAATTTGCAAAAATGCTTGATGTCGTAAAACCTCTTCTTTAACTTTACGTTTGGTAAAGAAAATAACTCTGGTGCTTGATTAATTAAGTTAACCAACTTCACAACGTGTTCGAACTGAGGATTGACAAAAAAAATCGCTATCGTAATTTTGTCACTGCATTTGCATATATAGTCTGCTCTTTTCCTACAGTTTTAGTTTTTGAACTTTACCTAGATAGATGTACTATACTAAAACATGTTTTGGAACGATTTAGAATAAAGCTTGAACCGAGGATAGCTCGGCTTGAATCAAAGTTTAATTCACAAGCAAAGCGTGTCAAGTGCACCTGCAAATTTTTGCCCTATTTTTATACTTTTGTATTGCAATCGATAATGTCATGTTCTGAAGCAAAAGATCACAAAATATACAGATAACATTCTATTAAATTTTGTACTTTCTACGTTTGGTTTCTCTGACGATCATTTGTTAACTAACTAAGATCATTCTAAAAATTGCACCAAATCGATCTCACAGCTACAATCTTTTTCTTCATCTGTAAGAACTAATTTGTACTGGCGGCCTATTCTAACCCTTGCTTCTAGCTCTCTAAGAAAATAGCCATTTTGTGCTTAATCCGCCACATAAAGATGTTTATTTGACTTATTGAGGTAGCAGGCGAACGGAGAAATAACCTTATGTTCAAGATTAAAAGGTGTTTACAAGGGTTAAAATAAATCTTTCACATTTTATCTCCCCTAGAATCTTGTGCTTGTATTTCTAAATGGTTGTGATCTGTAGTAAAATTATTACTTAATCCTAAGAAACGCATAGTAACCTTAGAATCTTTTCGCTTTTTTATCGGAACGTAGCTTTGGTAGTCGACTTTTTTAATGAGTTGAGAAGGCAACCTGGGCCCATGAAATTAAAGGATGACGACCATACATCATAAGCTACACTCTCTATTCCTTTTTCAAGATGCAAAGAATAATTTGCTCCCTTTTTTAAAAAAACAGTAATTCAGTCCTTTTGCATAAGGCTTCTTGTATGTTCTTAGAGCTTGATGACCAAGAATTGTTGTCCTTGTAATGATAAGTGTTCAGATATAAATCACCCCCAGAATTATAATTCAGTAACCATTAAACAAAAATAATTTTCCATTTGGTGTTTCTTTACCGCACAATTATTTTTAGATAGAACAATTTGATGAAGAACAAGAATCCATAGTCAAGAAAAAAATAGGTTTTTCTTGCTTACAGTTCTGCTCAAGTTCAAACTGAAAAATGTAACTACGTTTGTATTCAGTATTCTTGAGGTGTTTCTGGAAGCTTTCGAGTCAAGAAGAGATTATAATAGTTACCTCGAGATTTTGCTTCAAAATCATCTTTAAAGTTAGTATTAAAACAAAGACTCGGAAAATGGAGGGTGGAAATAAATAAAAATTTAAAAATGGGTGGTTTAACTTCCCAAACTGTACTCGTGTTGGGGCCAGCATTAGGATAGTTCTTCTTAGTCGATAGAAACATGTCTTCCCCAAACCTGATAACTAGGTCTAGAGCTATGCAATAAAACTTCGTTCTTTAACTCAAAATTGCCTAAAGAAGTTAAATTTTGGTATAGACTTTAATAAACTCGATATTCTGCACGAACCGATAAAAACTTTAAGACAGTGTTCGAAGTTACTCGACAGTCTGGTTGCTAAACGCTTAGGTGTACGTGCTAGACAGTAAATTAAACTTCTTCTTGTCCAAGAAGTTGTGGTCATCTCATTCGATTTTTTTAGTAAGGGAAGAAATGTGGAACCTTTACGTGTTTTGGTGAAGAAAAAAACTGTGTGAGTTTTCAAAGAAATGGTTTACCCGTTAGCAAAGGTATGGGCTTGTAATTTCTGGCCTATAGTGAGTAAAGATGCTAAGTAAGTGAATAGCCATTCATCTCTTTTCTGATGTAACTGGTAGAATTGTAGGTATTTTTTCTTTATTTATATTTCTATTTTGTTTATATTCTTTACTCCTGAAAAGAAGTAGGATATCAACTCTTTAAAACAAGAAATAAAGTAAAAAATTCTATGCTAATTGATCGAGGTTGAGTTGATTGATCATGCCTTGAAAGTACAAGAGACTTTTGGTGAAAATTTGGAGTAACGTCTTCACTAAAACATGAAATATTTTAGATTTATTAAGCCAATTATTTGGTTCCATCATTCTCTCTTGGTTCCATAAAATCGAAGCACAAGGAAATCATATCGTGACTTATTAGCGCGTCGCGTGTCTTATAAACCAGACAAATTGTAAACACAATCACAGAACGTCATGTAAAGGCTTTTCCATGCATAAAAGTGAAAGCCCAACTTTCACTATCAAGCTTTCCCCGTTCTTATATTTCTGTTAAATAACTGAAACTTAACGTTTTATGGTAAAAATCGTGCTTATGCAGCGATGAATGTGACGAGCACTCAGCTATTTAAGAAGAAATTAACACACACACTCAGTATCCCAGCCTGCCGGGTTATAGGGCTGTAGTAAGTACCAAACGAACTTCGATTTTAACTTCTCAATGTGTTGGAAAATCGGCCAGCTAAGATGAACTTTGCAGTATACCGTGCTGACAAACACGTGTAATCTTCGCATGCCACAATCGCTGTGGTTGTGACCGTGAAAAGAGAATGCAGAAACAGAACGCGACAGAAAATATATTTACAGGTTTCTTGTGGGTTTAGATTGGATTCTACCTTGAGACAAAGTTCCCTATACAGTTTTTGGTGAAATTCTTGCCCCCAAAAGGCCGACAGAGTTAACGTAATAAGGAAAAGAAGCGTTAGTTACCTGAAAAGCGTGTTCTGCAATGTGCACTTCCCTAAAGCTAAAATTAACGTAACGGCCGTCTTCGTATGTGACCACTCTTTTAATCAGACACAAACCCCGCCCCACGTGGGGCAAGACGAGACGAAAGTTCCCGGCTGTAAAACTCAACAAAGAGTCGAAAAAACATGATTGCCTAAATTAACAAGAATTTCCGTTCAATTCGTCAAAAAAGCGATACAAAAAACAACTTGATCTGCGATGGAAAACTAATTGACATTATTAAAAGCCCTCGGGAAATGAAACGCGAAGTAACAAGTCGTTGGGTCTCCACAAGGTACAATAGTTTGCTAGCGGTTTTGAGAGCCTACAAACAAAAGAAATCTGTTAAAAATAGGTCATTTTGCAGTGGAGGTAAGGCAGGCCTCTTTGGAACAGATTTTGGGGCAAGAAATCAATGACCTTATTGTCCTGTGAAGTGTTTGAGAGAGCTGTGATTTTCAAAGGCTTATGCTAAACTGTGTAGTACTCACATAGATTATGTCTAAATTACAATTCCATTTTTGTCTGATCTTATTGCTTAATGCAGATATTCTGAAAGTCTGGTGATTTTGTAGCCCTGCTTCAGCTGAAAAAACCCCTCCCTGATATATAGTAAATGATTTTAAATTGACAAGAAATAACAGAAGAATGCAATGAGAGAATTTAAGAAGGTAAAAAAAATCTTACTTCTGAGGACTTAAGACTAATGTCTTTGAACTGTGGTCTCTTCAATAATTACAGTTTCCTTGTTATATAAAACATACCTTGCAGCTCTCTGATAAAATAAGCTTTAATGTAGCCTTGTGCTAAACTGAAACTTGCTTTAACAAATTTAGAAAATCGTGTATTGAAGCTTTTGACTGAAGCTCTAAGGGTTGATAAATTGTTATCTCTGCCCTAGTCAAGAAGCTACAATTAGTCTGTTCTAAACAATGCATCTAAAAAAATCTTTGGGATCTAGTTATGTGAGATGCTCATACTAATTCATAGGACTAAATCATACAAGAGATCCATGTAACTTTTGCAAAGCCAAGCTGGTAAAAGTAACAATAGATTGGCGTCATTTTGTGAAATAGCTCGCTGGCGATTTATCTGAGGCCAAACTCTTTTGTGTCTTTTCTTTTTTAGAAATACATGTCACATAAGAAAGCTAAATGCTTCATGCAGTAGAAATGTCAAACCTAGATTTACATAGGTGATATTCTGAGTGCCCATCGACAGTTCCTGCCGTGAGGCAGAGCTGAATGATCGTGATGTTGAATATAGAAAGAAACTTGTGCATAAAAGCTAGACAGGCCGAGACACAACAAGGTACTCTTCCGAGAGTATCACGACTGATTCATGGAGAATTCGTGGCATATTGTCAATGTAAAGGTGACGAAAAACGGTATGAAGAAAACTGTCTTCCTTTAGCTTCCAGGAAAAACCAAGTGGGTCGATAGTTACAATAAGGTCTTACGAAGAATGACTCATCGCCGCGTGCTCTGCCAGACATTTATGTTGGGTTATGCAAATACTAAACCGTCTTACAGCAACAAACGCTGCAGAGAGCCTGAGTAATGCGATTGAAGAAAAGAGTTATGACACTCACCTAATTGTCCTCCAAGTCTCAACAACTGAAGGTATATATAACTCCTGTTTAGAGCGGTGGAAAGTCCAAGCACGCCATCGCGTGCTTGTCGAGTCATCATCTTCGCACCGGTTCTCTATCGGCTGGTCGTGTCGGCCGTATTGTTTATCTACAGCAGACACAAAAGTGCATTAGTTCATAAGTTTGAAAAAAGGAGATGTAGTGAGAAAACACGTATGTCTTAGTTTGAGATGGTAACGGCAAAAAAAGCTGTTGACCTCGTAAGAACTGTCAGTAGGAGATCGAGAGAGGGAGACGGAAGGAGACGATGAAGACACGCAAAATGACTTCGTTAGCTAATTGTGTCGTGGGTTAAGACTTGATTAGTCAAGCCCAAAATTTCTGCCAAATAGATGACACCCAGCTCTTCCAGCCTTCTTTGCCTCCAATTTAGAACAGCAACACTAAGATAAAGCCAACTTGTTTAGGACTTGAGCAACAATGAGATCACCACATTGGCAGAACACTGAACAGAGTTGTGTCATGCACAATCTTTCATGTTAAGTGGCAAATTGTAGCAGAGCAAGTGATTCCAGATGTGACAAGAGCTCTCTTGTAACATTGGTAACTCATTTTCCAATGTTTGGTGTACAAAAGGATACAAAGGTTGAATACAAAGGTGTCTTCTAGCTTGGTACTCGGGCAGATAAGAGAAGGCTGACTAGACTTGATCGTGTTCTATTTCAGCACATGCGACCGGAGCCCTTTGTCAGTGGGTCAAAATCACATTGATTAACACATCAAAGAATAAAAATTGAAAAGACCTTACTAATGCATACCAGTTAATGAAAATTATGATCAATTATCTTCAATGCTTTTAGCTTCGAGCTTGTTTAGATTTAAAATCCGACCACCGAAAACTTGATCGATATGCAATCAGTTCCTTGTTTACGCACGTGCAGTAAATTGGTTTCTCGTCCAAGTTGTACATTTCAGTGGTGAGTTATCACGCTAACGTAAAGCAAAACCTTTTCAAGTATTGGTCGACAAACTGTTTTCCACTACAGGGAGAAAAGACTACTTAGTGTGACGTTTTGCTTAAGCAAAGGAAAATTTGGAACATTCGACCATTGCGTCTGGATGAAAAAACTCTGTCGTAACTTGAAAGCGATAAAAAAAGAAAAATCAACCGGGTTGCTTTACCTTGCTGGTTGAGTATTCGTCTTTCTCCTAGTTTTATCGTGTTACAGCATAGCCTCTTACCTGTCGTACGAAAAAACCTTACTCATCGCGTAACAACAGCCTTGGGCTATATCAGCCGTTGGAAATGACACTGTCTGTGTAGGCTGGAAATTATGCAAATTTTAAGTAAATAAGTAATTCAAATATTTCGGGCCAATTACTTCTATGCTGTTGCCTTTAGCGTGCCTCTTCCATGTGAAGGCTGCTTGAAAATTCTCAGGTAAAATGATCGAAGTACCTGGTGAAACTACAGACGGTCAGGGTTAGCTATTCAGACGGTGAAATCCGATAGTTCATATGGTGTCCAACATTATTTACACGAGACGTCACGGCGAAATTCAAGAGTGCAGCTAAACAGAAATTGATAGAAATGACGAACAAAGCGAGCTTCTTTAGCTGCTCAGACTCATTGTGTCTGAAAGATCCAAACCTATAACCTCTGGCTCTGATAATTGTATTACGCACGGCTCCATTATCTAATCCATTTCTGCTAAGAGATATTACAGACCGGTCTGGTAAAAGCCGGTCTTTTCAAGCACATGTCAGGGCTAAGAAATCGTGACGCATATCTGTGAAACAAAATGATTTCCGGTCCAAGATTGCTTAAGTACAAGCGTGAGGAAGACGCGATGCCCGCTACCACTTAGCGTTTTCCTAGCAAGAAAGAACCGTTCTTTCGAAGTCTCGCCATGTAAAATGAGACTGTAATTGTTTGATGGGGTTGATTCCATTTAAAGATAACACGGTTTGGGTTTCTTGGAGGTTTAATTACTGGTTTTCTCTCTATATAAAGAAATTCTACGCGTATTTGCTTTTCGTGACACCTACGTAATATGAGATCAACATAGCGTGAATAATAACAATCTTAAATCACGCTCCTTACGTCATGTCACGCCATTTTATGTAAAAGTTATTGTACCGCGACACTTCATTTCGACGTCGAGTTATACAATACCAAAACAATCTTCAGCCCTCGTGAAAGGCGTATACAGGGAGGGGTGAAGGAGGGTACAAATGACCCGCGTTTACTCAATCGTGTTGTGACCAGCAGACTGTTGAAAGTGGTATCGACAAAAAAAACTTATTGCCGCTTTTCATGGATAATAGACTCCTGATCCTGTGTTTTCCTGATCTGAAGCTTTGGCTATTTAAGACCAAACGCCAGTCATTATTATTTTTTGTTTTTAAATACAGGCAACTTGTTGTATCAATTTTGATTTACCATAACACTTGGAGTAGCAAGTCATGAACTCCTCTATACCCTAAAATGAATTACACTGGGATCTCGGCAAGCTCTCTTGAGCTTCACTGGGGAGATTCCCTAAATGTACTTAACTATTACAGATAGCAGATAGGTTTTTAACACATTTAGTAATAATGGGTAACTGAGAACTAACTACTAACAGTAATAAACTTGATCTCTCCGGCTGAACATAATCTTTAATTAGTTTTTTAAAAGAATTATACGATTTTATTTTCTTAAGTGGTGGGCGCAACATTAGGTAGTCTAACTCGCAATCAGGCGTTTCTTCTTTTTTTTTTCAGGGAAGGCGCGAAAGTCGGCGAATGGGGAAAGGGAATTCGAAGAAGGACCCGTCTGATCGCAGGTTATAGGTGGTCAGAAAATCTTCGGAAACCACTTGATTTTAGAAAGAGTAATGGGGTTTAATCAAAGACCAATCATCAGTTCCCGACTCTACAAGGAGGTGGTAGGGTTGACGGAAAATCTTGGGGGAGCCACTTGAATTAAGGAAAACCGAAATAAGGGTATGCTAAAAGACCAATCATAATTTCCGTTCCTTTGGGGTGGGGGTCAGAGGGTCGGAGGATTTGGGGGGTATCCACTTGACTTTAGGAAGAGTTAAATAGGTTTTATAGAACAGAGTGAAGGGGGAATATGAAATTAATCTAGCGATTTTCCCTAATATTTCTTCATTTGTATATCTTCTTCTTCTTCATAAATAACAATAATAATAATAATAATAATAATAATAATAATAATAATAATAATAATAATAATAATAATAATAATAATATTAATGATAATAATCAGACCTGCCGTCTAAATAGCTTACAAGAGATCCAGCACCACTCGACTGTCTGTCGGCTCCGGAGCCGTCAAAGTATTCTCTTTCAGTGTAGCTAAGGCCCTGAGGAAGGTTCATTTTGTTAGCCGAAATATTGGCCTTTAATAAATCAGCCCTTTGCCGTATTGCTAACCATGCATTCAGTTTTGTTTTAATTCCCTCTTCAAGTGACGTTTGGCATTAGCATCTCTGAATTAGAGATCCGGCAAAAAAAAAAAAAACAGTTGGTTTTATTTAAACGTTGAGTGGACCTCTGCATTCAAAGGTTTTTACTTTGTAATCCATGTTGCCCTAGTTACTAGGGATCATTACACGTTTCCGGGAAACTGCCCACCTACCCCTCCCATAAGCCAACATTAACAATTATTTCTCACTTAGGGTAAAATGTTGGCTTAGGGGAGGGGTAGGTGGGCAGTTTCCCAGAAACGTAAAATGATCAGTTTCTAGTTTATCAGCCATACACAGCACTCCACGGCCCAAGCCATAGATAGAGATCGAGACTCTTCTGATTAGCGAAACAGAAACAATAGCAAAAAAAAAAAAAAAACCATCAGATAGCCATTATAGTGGCGACGTCCGTTCACAGGCGAGGTTTTTGTTCTGAAATCATTCACTCGATTGTGAAAAGTTTCCACGATCATGCGCAGAATGTACAAATGTGTATTCGGCAGTTAATTTGTAAACGTAGCGAAAAATTGAGAATGTGATGGTTAGTGAGTTCAGTTTTTCTCCACCATGCTCATCGATCCCTTAATTCTTTTCTTTGCGTCTGGCGATGGCTCGCCAAAACGCAGATTCGTTTGTTCTGCGCATGATCGTACAACACGGTTGCTCAGCAAGAATTGCTGAGGTACCCGACTTCGTCCTAGACTGCTAAACAGTCGGTTTTTTCTTAATATCAGAAAAGATATTGGTAAAGCGTGGCGTAAGAGTATTAATAGCGTCTCTCCCCAGTCTTACTCTCCGTTTTCACGCCTCGTTCCAGACCTTTTGTTTGACTGCTCACGCGTACTTGAATACGCAAAAATACGGACTGTTTTCGAGTCTAACTTCGCCCCCAGGTTCTTCTCCTTTTTCCAAATCGCCATTTTGAAAACCAAGAAGCCATGGGGACGATGATGTTAAGTTAACTCATCCTTGCCACAGCCGGAAGTTTCTGAAATTCCCTGACTATTCCCTGACTTTTACCTGACAAATGTAAAATTCTTTTGACCAACTGAATTAACAATTTCACAAATAGGTCCCAATAATGAGCTCTACGCTCCCCTCAAAGCCATCCCGACCACCCCTGTCTTTAATTCATGCTTTCAGCAAGTCACGTGGAGTGTACATGAATTGATAGCTCCTTAATATAACGTGCAAAGAGGATTGATTTTTTTGAAAACCCAACATCAGCTTGTCGTTCAATTTCATGAACAATGTTCTAGCAATACAACTCGCGTTTCGGTAAATATTCACCACGCAGCTACTTCCTTTTCGGTGAATAATTGTTTATGAAACCCTTTAAGCCCTAATATTCACTTACAAATTTCACGGGCTGATCTCCATACTTCTTTTTTTAAAGAATCAGTGGACAGAATAGACGTTTTCATCTCTGCATGCTTTAATTTTTCGTTTCGGACCACGTAACAATACCCCAGAGAACTGTTCTCGTCCTGTCCAGGTGCATATGTATGCATAATTTATGAACAAAAGAAGCGGAAAATTCCCTTGATGGAACGCGTGGTCGACGCGTGGTCTAAAATCGGAAAACAAAATATAGGAAGTAAAAAGGTCTATTTGATAAAAGATCAAAGCATTTTCCCTTAAGTGATAATTTTATTAATTCTCATCTCGTTTCCTCTTGGTAATGTATGGATGTTGTTGGGAAAAAATCGATGTTGGTCACTCCTGGGACGAAGAGGGTTAAGTGCGGCCCAAAATGATAAGTATTGAGTGAGGCCCCGTCTAGAGGTTTCCTTTTTTGTTTGAAAGCGGATAATGTTTTCATCCGGTTTAGTCACCGAAAACGCATCTGTTCAAACCTGATCCTCAGAGTGGGGGCCTTTAAAAACACCGGCTTCTCGTTTACGTGTGGTCGGACAAAAAAAGAGTGGTTTTCAAATACGATATCTTACATCATATACTACTAGCATAACGCATGCTCCATAAGTAATGCTATCGTATTCTCATAGTTTTAGCGTTTTCGCGTGCAGGAGCGAAAACATTCGAATACGCTACGTGTGGACGCGTATTTTTTTTGAAAACGAAGAGAAAAATCTCCGTTTTCAAAAGTATTCGGATACCTGAGGACAGGGCCTAAGTTACGTGTACTAGAATATATTTAGCTTTCCAGTTCTTTTTTCGGCGAAGACAGTAGATTAGTTTTTAGTATAAACAGATGGTTCAATTAATCATTGTTGTTGTTACAAAGACAACAACAAAAACTAGAAAATAGAGAATTCACATGGCCTCTTTTAAACGAGAAGGCAGTTTATTCCATTTACAAATAAACGAGCTTTGTTGAAAATTCTTAAATACAACTCTCCAAAACTTTGCAGTATGTACATAAAAACCTGCACACTTTAAAAAACAGTGTACTCAAGGCCAACGCAGCCAGGACTGAAGCACATTTGCCATTTACGGGAACACGTACAGTGTAAGCACCTTTGAAAGCTAAACTATGAAAAGTAGCGTGCGTAGCAGGTGGGTTTAGCCTGCAAGTACTGTCTTTATTATTATAATTGGGGTGGGGAGGGGGTGGCGGGAGCGGAGCTGCAAGAAGATTGGGAGCAACTCACAGCTTCTCCGCTCTTGAAAATTCCTCGAAGCCCCGCCGCCAAGGAAATACCCTGCGCATAACAATCCCGCGAGCTACGAAGGCTATGTGAAAAAAGAAAAAAAACAATTAATTGGTAGAGTAGACACTGCGTACACAAAAGACGGTTGGGTGGGGGAGGGGTAAACAGATAAACCAATTATCGTTGCATATTTCGCTCGGGAATTTTCAGATACTACGAAAATTGAACGGCCGGCTTCGGAGACTTTTCAGTATTTGCTCTTGATTCCTGTGCCATGCTTCGTCGATATTTCGACATTCACCTTTTTCACATTGATCATAATCCATCTTGTTCACCCCCCACAATTTTACACAACAATTATTGTTTCCAATTTCTCCTGGGTATTACAGTCGTCCCAAGGGAAATCGAAGACAATAGAGAGATTAAGCTTCACGTATACGGCAAACGGAAAACGTCAGATTCGAGTTGAGAATTTCTCAAAATAGAAAAACAGCTCAAAACAATTCTTATGGATAAAAAATTGCGTGAAACTACTAAATTATGTATAGAAATAATGAACAGTAAACGACAAGTAAAGAGGAAACTTGGGTCGTGGTACCAATTCGCTTTTGACGTTTGACGTAAACGTGACGCTTAACCTCTCTAATGGTTATGCAAAATTTCGGGGGGTAAACTAGGTGCGTTATGGTCTATGTGAAAATGGCGAATTTCGACATGGAGAGTCTCCTACGCAGTCGTTCTTTATCTCATCACGCAGCGCTCCTCTGCAAAGGCAGCGTTTCGTGACGAGACAAAGAACAGGTGCGTGGGGGCAAAACATAGAGAAAACGATTGGCACACCATTGCCACGTGTCGAAGAGTTCCTCACAGGTATTGGCAAGTGTTCCGGGCAGCACTGCTACGTCTTAAAAACAGCCTGGTTTGCGTTGACAAGTCCCATCGCTTGTACAAAACGATCACAAAGTTCACGAGAGCTGAGCGGGCGCATGATCGGTGGCGGTTTTATTTCAGGACACGATTCGCTTGGAACGTCAAGCAGTTGGGGGAGAAACTCCTCAAGCTTGGCGCGGTGACGATCTAGAAGAAATGAAAATGGAAACGTCAAATTCACCCTGACAAAAACAAATGTTCATAGAAGTAGATGATGGGGCAAAACACCCCACCATAAAACAGGTCCGTCGTTGAGAAAGTGGTTCAAACAGTTTCAACATTTGGAGAACAACGGCAGTAAGAGCCAGGATACTGGGACAACGTTTAAGTATTTGAACATCTTACAACGATGAAAGTGGGTGTCAAGTAGTTGCAAGATTAGGCTAGAATGTCGCAGCTCTCTCGGGTCCGCCTTGGTCAGTCCGCTTCGGGGAAGGAGCGCGGGCTCGTTTCCCGAACAGCGGCTAGTAGTCGAGCCTATTGCAACATCGGCTCCACGCAAACGTCGAGACAATAGGGCCATTTATACGAGGAAAAATAAGACGCGTCTTAAATAAGACGCGAACTGTACCATTTATACGGGCATATCTTATCTAAGACGAGAACAGCTCGAATAAATGGTTCGCGTCTTATTTCTATTCTTGACTCGTTTTCATTTGAATGTTGCCCGTAGCAACGACAATCCAACGTGGCGCGCCAAAAATTAACCCACGCCTACTATGCGTTCGCGTCTTATGTAAGGCTGTTCTAAAATAAGACGCGTCTTAGCTAAGCCGCGTCTTATTTTAGACGAAATGTGCCGTTTAGACGGAAAGTTCCCGTCTTATTTAAGACGCGTCCTATGTAAGACGCGTCTTATTTTTCCTCGTATAAATGGCCCTAATGTTACTATGATGTTGTGATCGATTGATCGCTTAGAGAGTGCAAATATTCAGCTGTCTTCACAAGTCATTAACAACGCGTCTAGAAACTCTGAACCAGACAACTACCGGAAACCACATTACATTGCAAGACATTTCCACGGTTTTTAGTGTCACTTCAAAGAAGTAAAAGATACCATCCTCTACATCGATAAAATTGCAAAATAATTGTCTAGTTTTGTCAGTCAGACCATGCAACAGAACTGAAACTACTTCACGCAACCGGTTACCTAGGAGAGCAAGGATGTAAAGTGTAAAAACCAACGTCAAATACCATGTCTTCACTCAAGAAAAGAAAGAGCCAAATGTTTATTCTAATATATTTCCGGGATAAAAAATATCACGTACTCGAACCCTGTGTTAAAAGCCAGTCATCAAGTCTATAGCTTATACTTGCTTGTTCTTTCTTTAAAATCTGATTTGATTAAATATGCATCGTTGTTGGGGATCAGTTTTTCGCCTATATTCTGAGTATGAGTTAAGGCATAGAGCTTCTGTATAACATGGTCTTTACCTTAAAGAAAAAATCACGTCAAAGTATTACTTTTGGGAAAAACGGATTACAATGCGTCAATCTTTGGCTGAAAACGTATGTCGAACAACAATCGGAAACTGCATTTCAGCAAGTTAACCTCTGACCAAACTGTTGTGTAAGGCGATTAACGGAAACTGGCTTACAACACGTCAAGTTCTTATCATCCCCTTCCTTACACGTTCTGTCAGACAATATTCGCAAATTTTACTACAACTCACCGGAAACTCAGTAACTACGCTGCGTCGAGTTATATCGTCGTAGGACTTAAAGTGACTACGTCACGAGGCCGCTGTTGCTGTTATGGGTCAATTCTGTGCTGAAGTCATTGAATCCTGGGGAGGGGCTTGGGGGGCTCGGCCCCTCCCCCCTTATTTTGAGACTAGACTGAGGCCCGAAGGGCCGAAAAAAAGGTTTTTGAAGACCGCCCCCCGCCCTCTCCTCCCCACCACCTCTGGATGACCGTACCCCCTTGTCTGAAGGTCTGGGTCGGACACTGTACCCATATACAAATTGCTTCCGCTGAGTTATGAAGATGTCAAGAAATTTCACCAGTGTGCACTAACCAATTTTTTAGGGGGTGATTTTTGCAGTCATTGCTTTAAACATGAAAAAGTTGGCCCAGCTGTTTTAAGTTTCAATCCATGCCTATCTTTGCCATCCGTGGACACAGAAGACAGGAAACAATTTTAATGCCTTTTATTTTTAGAATTTAATTGATACGAAGACACATTTTTGAGTTATCAAAAAGATAGCAAATAGCGTGGCGTCGCACCTTTAACTACAGCGCAGACATCATCGGAAACTGCACTTCAACTCAGCGCAAACTGGATTACATGGAGACTACGACTAAAACTGCGTCTGAAAATCGCGACCTTTAGATCTCATCAACAGCATGCAGGAGAGCGATATTATCGGGCGAGCGTGTGGTCGACTTACTGATTTTGACCGAAAGTAAAGGACGATTGGAGAGAGCCAGAGCCGTTATCAAGCGATGTAATGTAGTCCATTAATGAAATCTCTTTGGCATCGCTTTTCGGTGGCAATGATTGTGTTTCACTTTATTCAAAATCGTATTTGGAATTTTTATCGCATTTCGTCTTAAGTCGCATCTTTAGGTGAACCGTGCACAAGAAACTGCAAAACACTTTATGTCTTTCACTTTTATCGAAATTAATATGGAATTTTAATTAAATGTTGTATTTGGCCAATACTGGTAGTAATGCAGTACAACTCTGCTAAATCGATCTTTCAAGGCAAACAAAAACAGTTCAACTTAGCGGGAGTTCAAGTGGGTTAAAATTTACTTAAAAATTGACCCAAAGAGAGAGTAAAATTAGCGCTAGTTAGTGGGAGTTCGAGCTAACCGCGACGTTCTATTGCCGGTAATGCAAACTAAAACGGGGAAATGCAAAACATCGCGTGAATTTTCTATTCATTTCTAACTTGAACAGCAATGCCCGAGGCTATGTTTACACCATGCCGGATAGCTTATCACGTCGACATGAAAAATTTTCCAGCCTCGTATGAACGCCTCTTCACATTACCAAGAAGACTGGCACCAGAAACCTCTCCGATATTAGACGATCTAATCTCATGATCTGTGCGGAGCAGCATCGCTCAGTTACAGAAACTGCTCTGAAATCATCGTTCTGACGGTTTATGTGTGAGAAAGCCCTATACGATATGGCTTTCGTGCAAGCCTCAAGGCTATCTGGTATAGCCTAGACATAGAGACAGCCTAAGAATCGGTGAAAATTGGATTACAGTAAACGGAAACAGGATAACAACGCACCGAGTATAAATATTTTGATTACAAACAACGATATCAGAGCAAAAACAAAGCACTTGCAAACTTCAAGGTTATTTAGAAATAGAAGTACTTTTTGAGGATGATCCATTCATGGTGGAATTCAAGGGCATTGTGAGATAGAGAAGTAGCGAAAGTTGAAACCTTTTCTCCTTTCGCTGCGAGTGGGTCAAATAATCAGAGGAAACTATCGCAAATTGAATTAAATCATCCCAAATGTTGCTGTCATTTTTACCCATTTCTGGTACAACTTTAGACAACCCAAAATTACGATTTTTTAATCCTTTAGGCGTTTTAATCAAAACAAATTCTCCACACTCTCCTCCACTCATTTTCTTTATGATGCTACTGTGATCGTTTCTATATTCTCATAACCGTTCTGTTTGAATAAGAAGTGATATTACTATTACGGAGTTCTGGTTTTTAGACGTCACAAGACTTCCTCAAAAACAATTAAGAACATCATTCTTCCATGACAGTTTCGAAGTACGTCTGAACGGACAACATCGTTCAAGCTACGTTTGTAAGAAAATACGCTATACAGTGCGCGCAAACAAAATACTTAATAAATTATAGGGGCACTTCGAAACCACCCGCAGATATCAAGTACTTTTCAAGAATCATGGTGAAATTCAAGGACTTATAAGGACTGCTGAGATCTCTTAATTAAACTTAGCTTTTAGACTAAGAACAGTCTCTCTATTTTCTATTTTCCCCGGCGTAGTTTGCGCTCAAAAGCGTTGGGTTGTCGCGTTAAGTTATGTAGACACTAGGTAGCTTAAGCAACGATTACGGCGACGTGGCCGAGAACGGCAAAAAAGCAATAGGTATAGATTAGCAAAGCAACAACTTTGCACGTGCATTACGCTTTTTTGTACATTTCGTTGCCGTGACTGCACGACTGCAACGTGAAAATGCCTAAATTCACTATTTATGGAGAACGTGAGCACAAGAAAAGAATTTCCTTTTCTTTTTCTGAACGTCGATACAGTCCCTTAAAATTCAAGTCCAGGAAAATTTGCCAACATTTGACGAATTGATCGCCGTCGTTGTTGCTTAAGCTTCCTACCACTACCAACTTGCATTTCGACGCCGGTTAACGACAGTGGGTGTGTGGGGAAGGGAGAAGGGGATAAAAAGGGGGTGAAACAATTGCGTCCAACCCCTCAGACCTCTCCTTCCCTCCCCCCTTCACTAACAGAACAGTGTCCTAATTTTAGATTTCTTCCGCCACATAATCCAAGATCCGAATCCACGGATCTAACGTAACAGCCAGATGATTTTCGGCAAAAACGATACAGTTAAAAATCCCACTAACGCCGGAAAACTCTATGAAATTAATGCAGATAAATATCTGTTACAGACACTTCACTTAGCTCCAAAGATAAGGCGAGGTCCAACCCCGGGGGGAGGGGGGACTCCCTTATTTGGCCCATGCGGGTATGTGCCACTGAACAGGGTATGGCTTTCAAGGTCTTGAGTCTCAATTTCACTACTGAGCGTCTTAAACAGGTTGTCTTTTTGGACTGGAAGCCTTTCAAAGAGTGTGAACACTTGCGATGAGCGGGCTACATTTGCAATACCGATAATTTTTTCCTAAATATCTATTTCCAATATTTTAGTGTGAAAAATTACTTAATTCTGTATGCAAAACAAAGCAAATCAGGGTCGAAAAGAAGTGTCTCCAGTCTTAAACAGGGTAGCGAAATGAGGAATCTTTGTATTAAACAGGGTCGGGGTTTGCGGGCGTCGGCGGCACACCTCCACCCAGACTTTCCTTGAGTGCACAACCGGGGATCTAACATCCTGGTGAGTACACCTCTGTAATGCCGGCGGACACTTGGGTTTCCCCTTGGTGTCCGTTTTACAAAGGTTTGACTAAAACCCTTCTCAGTTGACCAACATAAGCGCCAGTCTGCCGAGCTGAGCTGGAGGCCGCTGGTTCAAACATCGCCGGACCAACACTCAGGGTCTTTAAACATCTAAGGACAAACACTAGAAGAAGGAACGATTTCCGTCTTCCTCTCGTTAAAAGAAATTAAGGAAAGCAGACAATTTTTTAACAATGCGCTAAGGAATATAACTTTTTAGACGCATCTTTTAAAGAAATTAACTCTCGTCTTCTTTTTAAACAGGGCATTAAAAGCTCAACCTCGTTCCCAGGGAATTTCCCTAAAAAAATGGGAGTCTATCTGACTTTGTAATATTTTTAACCTGTAGCTTATATTAGTTAAGTTTTTAGTTCTTTACTTTTTACTTATTATTACTATTACGCATTCATTTATCTAAGATCATTTATTTTCCTATTGTTTTACATGGCCTCACTAAATATCATCCGTTGTGAAGTGAGCTTTCTGTATAAACATTGTTGTTGTTATTATTATTATTACTATTATTATTATTATTATTAGTAGTAGTAGTGGTAGTGGTAGTGGTAGTGGTAGTGGTAGTGGTAGTGGTAGTGGTAGTGGTAGTGGTAGTGGTAGTGGTAGTAGTAGTAGTAGTAGTAAAGAGCTGCCTTCTAATGACATCTGCAAACGGTTAGACTTTCTAGTCTTCTCGGATAAGGACGATAAACCGTAGGCCCCGTTTCACAACCCTTGCGCGTATAATAAATCCTGCTTGTAAAGAGTGGGGGACGTAGTCCCCGGTGTGGTGTTCTCTCGCAAGTTCACATTCACATAAGTGGTCATCAACACTCATTCCTCATTACTTGTAACTGCACCATAAGCAGTCTGGCAAAAGTCCCCCAACCGGAGTTGTAAATTATCCCTGAAAAGCCCAAAGGGGAGTGGATACTAAGATGCTTACAATTTCAGGTTTCTTACCGTCAAGAGATGAAGCGAGGAAGTTACACCAGCAATTTCTGACCTGCTCCACGGCCAGACCGTCAGCAGCCTGGGCCGAGACAATGAGCTTTGGTATACAAGGTATGACAAGTTCACTGACTAGTTCCAGTCCCCTGCACACTGATTTCCAGTCACTACTGTTGAACATTTCTACCGCTAACTCATTCAGACGCGAAAAGCAAATGCGCCGCCAGTGGGTCAGCAGTTGCTCGTCCATGGCTTGGCCGACGTTGCTAGAAGCGTCCAGAAGCTTGGTATTGAGTTTGCATGCGTGCATCAAATATGGCAATGCTTCGCGATATCTGAAACATAAGATTTTTACCAGAATCTTGATGAGTCCTTCTTCTAGATGAACTTTTAACGCAATCATAATGACTTTAAAAAAAATCTGCGACACTGTGTTGATAGTGAGACCGAAAATCTAAAATTGGGCATCGACTAAGAAAAAATCTTAACCGGCCACTAGTCTGTTCCAGGCGACCGTTGTACCAATGATGGAGAACGCTATCCAGCTTTGGAACAACTTGCGCTAGGTGTACAGAGAGCGGTGTCGCCTCGCGCATCAGACGTTTAGGATCTTTTGCTTACATTTCCACAACTTCCACTAAAATATTTGTTGAGCATGCGCTGCACGTTGCTTGGATACAGTTTAGCACCCAGGCCTAACAGCCATGCACTTGGTACAGTGACCATCGGATTATCAATAAACAGATGTTCCCACTCGAAAAACCAGTTTGACGAGAGAGAACAAGATTGACTGGTCCAGAAGTAGGGGTTGTGGTGACTTCAAAGGCTTGAAGTGATTCAGGCAGAATCTCCTTTTCTCCTCCTCGATCAAGGACACAAAAGAAGGCTCTGTTCTCAGGTTGTTACTACGAGTACAAGATTTGACTTGAAGTTTTTTCGCGTCTTCTCAAAATATAGACTCCCCGGAAAGCTTCATTTTAGCATTTTTCACTGGAAAAGTTAGCATTGTTACCTTTAGTGAAGGAGGTTACGCGCTCTACCGATCCCAGAATGAAAAAAACGTCTAACTTTGATATCTTGTTTTCAACACCACGACATTCGCGCGAAAACTCGTGGTAGAATGACGACGGCTATCACGTTTTCCCGCCAAAATGACGCTGGTTCACGCGCGCACTATACTTAGTAATGAGAAAATCTCGTACTCGTAGTCGTACTCGTCTTAGAATAGAGAGCTTTAGATTCTCAGACGAGTACGACTACGAGTACGAGATTTTCTCAATACTAAGTAGTGTACGCGCGTGAACCAGCGTCATTTTGGCGGGAAAATGTGGTAGCCGTCGTCATTCTACTACGAGTTTTAACGCGAATGTCGTGGTGGCGAAAACAAGTTATCAAATGTTAGAAGTTTTATCATTTTGCGATGGGGAAAGCGCGAAACCTCCTTTAGTAAAGGTAACAGTGCTAACTTTTCCTGTGAAATATGATAAAACATAGCTTTCCGGGAAGTCTATATTTTGAGAATAGGCGAAAAAACTTCAAGTCAAATCTCGTACTGGTAGCCGTTCTCGTCCTCGAATCTAAAGGTCTCTAATCTCAAGGTCTCTACTACGAAGCTTAAGCAACAACGACGGCGACGGCTTGGAAACGTCACTTAAAAAATGAATTTGCGTTGCTTCAAACTTTATCGCGCTTATTCCATCTCGTTTAATTCGTCACATATTGGCGTTTTTTTTGGAGTTAAATTCTAAAGGACTGCATCATATTTCAGGAAAAGAAAAGGAAAGTTGTTGTCTTGTGTTCCCGTCCTCGACAAATCGTGAAATCAGTCATTTTCACGCCGTAGTCGTGCAGTGACGGCAAAGAAATAACAAAAAAGCGTGATGCAGGTGCAAAATTTATTTGCCAATCTAAACCTACTGCTTTTTTGTCGTTTTCTTTCACGTCGCCGTCGTCGTTGTTTAAGGTCCCTATTTTAGTCAACTGAAAAGCTATTCACTTACTTGTTGTTCTGTAGATTTTCAAGTCCCGTGAGGAAACAGGAGTTGACTTTTATAAACAGGCTGTATTTTTCTTTCCAGCTCTAAAGGAATAGAATTCAAGGAGATACGACACAATAACATGCAACAAACTGTTCGCAAAGACACAATGAAAATGCAAGCCTTGCTACCTAGTTAACCGGCAGCCAGTAAGGCGGGTTTACAAATGTACGTGTTTTCATCGAAAAAAAAACCAGCCTACATACGCCTTGGGAAGTACAAGCTGATAATCCTACCATAATACCGTAAATCCTCTATAAAGCCCCCCGGGGGATTATTTATTTCAAACACATTTGAGGGGGGCTTAATAGCGACGAGGGGCTTATTTAATTTAGCAAAAACGATTGAGTTAGTTCTCGATAAAGAACCATAATACAAAGTGGAAAAGCTCAAATACAAGAAATTGAAGGTCATGCGGCTGAGATCAGAATCAAATCCGATCTTCGAGCTGGTAAATAAACCATCCCGGATCAGTCCACTCGAAGTTTTACAGTTGTGATTAATTAATACACTCCAACATTTTTTAGCGAAGAATGATAAGAGGGAGGGGGGGGGCCTTATTAACTTTCTTCCCCTAAATAGAGGGGGGAAAGGGTTAAAAGAGAGGGGTGCTTAATAGAGGATTTACGGGGTACAAGGGAGCGGGAGACGGGCAAAGAGAGGATGTACCATTTCTCAGCCTCCACCTATCCTATCCTTCCAAGCCGTGACCAGCTTGCTGTTTAAACTATGATTTGTACAGATTTTCATTTTTGCCTTGGTCAGATGGCCTGTCAAATGCGCTAAAGCCTTTGGGAAAGATTCTAATGAATTATTACCCAACGAAAAAGCAACACACGACTCGTTACCTTTGAAATTATAAGTAATAAATTCCAAGTGACGTAACGACTGTCTATTGACACTTTCAAAGTTTATAGGAAAACTTTAGAATTATCGATTTACTTGTATTCAAATGGTTTAATGAATCTATGCACAGTTAGAAACAGCAAAACGTAAACGACTGGTTTGGTCCATTTACTTCCTAGCTAGAATCTTAAAACAAATAAACAAATGAGGACAAGCCGTAGTCACGTGCAAAAAGCTCTAACACTTCCAAACCCTGGTCAGTAACTGAATTATTACCTGGTATTCAAGATTAGATGATACTTGCTCAGCAATCAATCGATTTTGTCCACTCTGCTTAACCATCAGGAGACTGAAATAATGGGATGGGAGTGGGAAGACATTAGTCAGTGGAGATAAAGTAATCGGCAGGGCTGTCACTAAGAGCCGGGGGCCGGGGATTTCCTCCGGCTACTTTTATTGAAAAACAGAAGAAAAACAGGACCAAAAAAATCCTAGCTGTTTAATTCCTCTTCTACTTGTTGTATTTACCCAGCAACTTGAAATCTTAGTGACAACCCTGTAATCGTCAGTTGAGAGTATCGTTTCACTTCTCTGGGCAGCTTCGTCTAGTTCTGGGGTCCTTTTCGCCCCACCCCCCCCCCCCCCCCAAAAAAAAAAAAAAAAAAACTTTTCGGTTCCGAAATCAAGAATGTAAACAACAATGAAATCAAGAATGTAAACAACAACAACTTTATGGGCTCGTTCATTATCGGGACTTTCGAGAAACTGGCCCCTGTTCTCTTTCTATCCCGTGCTTTCCACACATGTCATTCTGTCCCGTCCCGTTCCTTCCCATTTTGTCCCGTCCCTCTTCGGGTACTCACGTTTCTTCTTGTGTCTTGATATCGTCTACAATCTGCTCCAGTATGGCCACGCTGATCATCTGTTTAGGAGCTTTACACTTCATCAGATAGATACCGAAATGCTCCAGGCGCACATCTCCAGGGTACTCGGGTGTGTACTCCCGCGAGAGTCTCTCCAGTCTGGTCCGCTGTTGAATGCACCACTTTGTCAGCGCTTCCTCGACTCCCAGGCTCCTTGCATCTTCGGCCAAGGAGTTAAGAGCGGATTCTTCGTCATTTTCAGACGTTTGTACAGACTCGGCATCGACGATAATGTCTGGCCTGGGGACAATGGCTTTACATTGGGATTCTGCGTGGTAAAGTGTATCAGTCAGTCAACTACGATAAATACAAGCGGACAGCTTACCTCAAAGTGACTTTGCGGAGAAATTTAGCCAATTCAGACACAAGGTCCTGGCCACCAAATTAAACGAAACACAAAAAAAAATCATTCCAAACACTCACACATGGTTTAACCAATACAACAAAGACGTCAAAAAAGACACGTATGGGCTAATGAAAGGAGGGTAAAACAGATTATAACAAGGGAATTTGAGCTAATTACATCACTCAGTTGATGTTGTTGTTGTTGTTGTTGTTGTTGTTGTTTAACCTCGTCCCCAGGGTCCCCCACCCCCCTTATGGGGACCAGGTTGGTTGTTGTTGTCGCTGTAAAGCGTTCCGTTAGTGTCTACTAAATGCAGGTTTAACTTCGCAAGGGTTAGCACAGATGGTGGAGCTTCGGTCTAAGAGTCAGCATCAATTTTCAGTGTTTTAAGGAAGGGAAGAAGGAGGGGGGGAGGGAGGTAGGAACGAAGGAAGAGGAAGGTGGGAAGGGGAAGGAAGGAAGAGGAAGGAAAGAAGGAAGGAAGGAAGGTAGGAAGGCAGGAAGGAAGAAAGGAAGGAAGGAAGGAAGGGAGGAAAGAAGGAAGGAAGGAAGGAAGGAAGGTAGGAAGGAAGGAAGGGGGAGGAAGGAGGGACGGAAGAAAGGAAGGGAGGGAGGAAGGAAGGAAGGAAGGAAGGAAGGAAGGGAGGAAGGGAGGGAGGAAGAAAGGAAGGAAGGGAGGAAGGGAGGAAGGGAGGAAAGAAGGAAGGTAGGAAGGAAGGGGGAGGAAGGAGGAAAGGAAGATAGGAAGGGAGGGAGGAAGGAAGGAAGAAAGATAGGAAGAGAGGGAGGAAGAAAGGAAGGGAGGAAAGAGGGAAGGAAGATAGGAAGGAAGGAAGGGAGGAAAGAAGGAAGGAAGATAGGAAGGGAGGAAAGCGGGAAGGAAGATAGGAAGGGAGGAAGCAAGGAAGGAAGATAGGAAGGGAGGAAAGAAGGAAGGAAGGGAGGAAGGAAGGAAGGGACGAAAGAGGGAAGGAAGATAGGAAGTGAGGAAGGGAGGAAGGAAGGAAGGAAGATAGGAAGGAAGGAAGGGAAGAAGGAAGGAAGGGAGGAAGGGAGGAAGGAAGGGAGGAAGGGAGGAAAGAAGGAAAGAAGGAAGGGAGGAAGGAAGGAAGGAAGGAAGGAAGGAAGGAAGGAAGGAAGGAAGGAAGGAAGGAAGGAAGGAAGGAAGATAGGAAGGAAGGAAGGAAGAAAGGGAGGAAGGCTGGAAGGAAGGAAGGAGGTTCTGCCTTTGCCCTGCACACGGTCAGACGGAACTCCACAAGGAAATGGCGATCTCGCCTCCAGCGTGGGAGGTAATAACAATGTCCGTAATAAGTAGGTTGTGCTGTGGTCAATTTGTTGGTGCTATAGCCTGTAGTCAGTGAATCAGTATCAAACAAGCATTAGCGCTGTTTAATCAGGCATTAAAGTTAATTAAAAGCTTACTGGAAGACGAAACTTTCATAAGAATAAAATCAAATGACAACTTTAATTACCTTTCACTTTATTCAACTGCTTTTCGTCCCAGTCTCTCAACTCACTTTCAAACACAGCATTGTCCTTATCAACAAGCTCCTGTAAATCCGCTGGCAGCTCCTGAATTGCACTGCCGGCGCCGATACAGCCTTCGCGCCGAGCGTCAATGTACATGAGACAATAGGCGCTCACGTGACGATAACCGCCCAACGACTCACGGGAAACTTCGTCCCAAGTGACCTCGCTGACAGTGATGTCGTTGAATTTGCACCATCGCTGCTGTTTGGGGTCTTGAACGTAGGCCCAGTAATGGCCACCGGACGCTTGACCTTCGTGCACAAGAACGGCGTGCAGGCGATACGGTAACTGGATAGAAACAAAACATTTCGATGAATCAAAGTACGACTATGGCGTATCCCTCTTGAATTTAATAAAAACCCTCTTTGTCTTGGAAAAGCTTAACCCTTTCACTGCCATAGTGCTTGATGGAGTTTTGTAAGGTGACTCTAACTTTTCAGTCTGTGGACGAAATCCTATGATGTGACCATTCAAATGAAAGCTCTCTGCCTGTACTTTCACATGGTGCTACAGTAAAAAGCCGCAACTAAGAAGCTAAAAATTAAGAACCTGTTAGCCTAAAATTGGTCATTTATACTCCCTATAAACAAGAACCTATTTAGCCTAAGAAATTTAAAACAGGTTCTCATTTTCTAAAATCAAACCAGTACATTACAGCTGCATTGCAAGAATCATATTTGAAGCAAAAAAAGCAGACTACCATTGTTGTAAAAATGTTTTTTAAAGAAAACTGAGTGCAAGATATGTAGACTTACAAAGCATACTAACTACTTTTTCTCCACGATTAAGAACCCATTTTAAGAACCTAAGTAGCCTAAAATTCTGTTAACTACCATTTATATAAGAACCTGTTTAGGCTAACTCCTAAAAATGTAGGTTCTTAGTTGCGGGTTTTTACTGTATTTGTTTTTCACAATTTGGTCGAAATTTGCTTTTGGCTAAATTTGGTAGTGAAAAGCTAAAAATTCAACACAATGTAAACAGTGCGCACGACACACGCTCAGAATGATCTTTGATCGCAGCGAACTTGGCCAAGAAAAATGAGTGAGTGACTCATTTGCTTATTATTGGAGTGCCTTAAAAAAATCGCTACTATTGACCACTCCAGAAATACCACAACAAACCATAATGCTCTTTATTTGTCACTTCAAAATTTTGCATAAGTAATGTCTTCAGTTTCTCTTGGGAGTTAAAATGGCCCCAAGAGAAACTGAAAACAATGCTTATGCAAAATTTGGCTTGACAAACAAAGAGCATTGTGGTATGTAATGGTATTTTCCGGAGTGGTCAATTCTTCACGTATCCATGAGTTAAAATTTTTACTCTTCAACGAGTCTTATAAACGTTGAATCGGAAAGTTTTAGTCGAGCGCGTAAACAAGCCAAGTTGGGCGAAGGTGGGCCAGGGCAGTGAACTGCGAGGAGATTGGGGCGGGGGATTTTTTATTTTTCCGCTCGTACGCGCGCGCTTTTGGCGCTTCGCCGCTCAGTAGTGCGCCCGACAAAACCGCCCTGCTACGCAGGCTACCATTGTGATAGCAGCACTCGACCTCTTCGGCAGAGATTCAAAATCAGGCTAGGGTAGACTGTCCTGCAATTTTTATTCACTACACTCAACTCTATCAAAGGTTATCATTTGAGACATCAGCTACTGGACGTACTCACCTTTTTAAGACTAGCATCGTCATAAATTGTGGAAATTTTTTCTTCTGTATCTCGAAGATGAGCGTTAAGATCTTTGAAGGAAAAAAGAAAAACAAGTTACTTAAGTGATTATCGTCGGTGTCATATTTCGGATTAGCCAACCATCCTATACCTTGTGTATCAGAGGTTTTTTATCGCGTCTCGCGCGCGGCGGAATGTTTCGGAGTCGAACCTGGAACCTGGAGACAATTCGAGAGAGAGACGGTAGTCTCTCTCGCGAAATGTCCCAACGACGGGGAGCGATGAGGAGCGGCTTTAGTCGCATGCAAAATTGAACCACAAACCGCGCGTGAAAAATCTATGGAATTTAGGGGCTTTGCGCTGAAAAGCTTGCATTGTTAATCATTGCAATCTGACCGGTTGATGAAATGAAATGCAATGCATCATGGGGTGGGCGTGGGCCTTTAAGGGGGTGGGGGTGGGGGAGGGAAATAGGAATGCAACAATAATATTACTTCCAGAGTTCCTAATGACGGCGCCACGTTGACAAGTCTACAAAATCGCTTTTCTTGGTCTCAAAGATAACGAACTCATTACAACCCCCACCTCTATGCACACCTTTCTCCTGCGAACACTTGGCTCTGGCTCTTTGGTGTCCGCATTAAAGAGAATTGTTTGTCTGTATATTTTTAAGGCCAATCAGAGTGCCTGCATTGCAATTTGACTGCTGCAACTGCGGAGAACCCCTAATTGAAGACCTTGGTTTCTTAAAGTTCACGAAGATATCATGAGTTCAAGAGCTATTTGAAGTGCAGTTCTTACTATGTAGTTACAACTTGGCCAATTTGTCTCGCTGCGTGTTAACGTTTATTCCTATGCTAAGGACAATTAAAACTTAATTTTTGTCGCAAATAATAGACTTTTAAGATAGTGTTCGGGTAAAATGTCTCTGGGGGTTTAAAGAAATGCACGCCTTATCATATGTGCAATTCTTCCCACTTGTGGTGTGCAAAAGACCCCCTTCCAAAACATTTCTTGATTAAAGACTACACATTAATCACATTTCACTAAAAAAATCAGAACGCTAGCCTTCTATTAGCTACCTTTAACATCTTGCTCCATTTCTCGCCGCCATCTTTGTAAGCACTCTTCTAACACGGCTACTTCTGCTTCGGTTACGTGACGTGGAGCAGGGCTCCACCGGACCTCCGACAAGGGGCACGGTGAGGGGGTAGCTTGATTAGTGTTCATAGGGGTGGGTGAGCCAGACATGGGGGTTTTCATATCCACATCAGAGCTAAGCTCATCACTGGCCGGGGCTGTGCTATGTACAAAGGCGAGGGTACTCTCTAGAACGTCTTGGATAGGACAGCGTTTGGAGCCTTGTCCGTATTTGAGGTATCTGCGGGAAGCAATTTATAGGTTGACAAAAGCCATCATCTATTAACGTCATTAACATGTATTAAAGCTACGCTGCGGAAACCCACTGCGAAGCTTAAAATGAGCATCAAGCAATCGTCGCCCACTGTTAAACGATTGCATGGGCACGAAACCCTGACCCGTGTGTACTGATGTTGCGCAGTATACAACTGTAATATGCATTCTTTTTTTCATGCACTTACTTTTCGAGGCTACTTTTAAGCATAGCTCTTCTTTCTTTGAGTTTCTTCACTTCCTCTCTATGCGCTCTTGTGACTTCTTTGTTTCCCTCCATGTACCTAGAACAAAAATTTAAACACTACCCTTTTGGATTGCAACGGTTTTAGATCCGGTGTCGTAAAACCAAACAAATAGAGCTTTCAAAAACAAAACCATAATACTGTTTAATGGGCAAAATGTACTTCAAGTCCTGTGTTTTTGAGAAGAGAAAACTTTACATTTTTTTTTCAAATTACATCAAAGCTGGAAGGTTCCTCAAATAACTGATAAAGTTGAGTAAGGGACTGGTCAAAAAGTATAAGGGGGGGGGGGGGGTGGGGGGCCGGAGCATTTGGAAATGTGGTTGATAAAAAAAGCACATGACCCACCCCCTCCCTTTGGCACAAAAATGACTGACCCACCCCTAAAGCAAGGTTGGAAATTGCATGACCCACCCCCTAGTTAAAACATGGATGTTCGGTTTCCTCTTAATAATCCAATAAAACCTTGTTCTGTGCTTGACAAAATTTGTTGATACACTGCTACAAGCAATATCAAAATCACAGAAATCATACCTTTCACTGAAAAGACGAATGTGAAAAACCGAACATTTCTTGTTTCAACGGATGTTATGAGTCTTGACACAAATATACAGCAAAACGAGGGTATATTGAAATTATCTGTCACAAAGCATATGAAAATTTCAACAAAGACAACCCATTCCTACACATTACTTGCCGGAAATGCTTAGATTAATCGATCCTCAAAGAAAATTTCTCCACTTCACTGGAAAGCACTACCTACAAAACCATGGAACTGCAATGGGCACAAAGACAGCAGTTTTGATTCCTTTGCCAATATTTTCATGACATGTATTGAAACAACAACTCTAAGCAAAACTGTCTTTAGAACAACAGTTTGGAAATGCCACATACACGATATCTTTTCCCCATGGGACATGAGTAAACCAGACATCGAAGCCTTCATTGAACAAGCAAACTTACATCACCCAACTGTTGAATTCACGGCCGAAACATTTGACACTGAGACTGCATTTTTAGGCACGGTTGTATACAAAGGCACAAGACGCATTTTAAACACACATTTCACCTCGTGTCACCCTCCAAATATTAAAAAAGAATTTGTCAAAGGAGAAGCCTTCAGAATCCTACGAAAAAACTCCTCTGAAACAACCTTTGAGGAAAATAATTCAAATTTAAAAAAAAAACGCTTGACGGACGGAGGCTACCCAGAATCTTTCAGGGGCACCCAACGTCAATTTTCGGAAAATATCTGTTAAAGAGACGATTTGAGATCTAGAATTTTCGGAACATTTGTTGTAAAATTTCTTGCTTGTCTGCCCCTCCTAGGATTTTCGAACATCTAAAAAAAATGGTATAATTGCCCATTTTTAACGGATTTTTACCCTAAGGTCACCTAGAATTTTCGGGAGCCTTTTCTCTGGCTGAAATTTTCGAAAAGGTAAGTTTTGATCCCTATAATTTTCGTATCACTAGACTTTCAGCTAGGAGATCTGAACAGATGAAAAATTTTGAGGGGATAAAAATATGCCTATATCTACTGTTTAAATACTAAAATACATTTAACAATGCTATGTTTGAGTGGTTTTGAACTATATTCTCGTTGGGTGCCCCCTATCTTTGATAGAGAACCTACTATTAGAAACAAAATTCACAAAAGGGAGTCTAAACTCCTAAAACAAAACAACAAGGAGGAAAAAGAAATATTGTCATTCGTGACACAATACCAGCCCTCAGTGTCTACTATAAAGGATGCTTGAATGAAAAAATGGAATCTTATACAAAACCAACTACAACTTCAATAAATTTTACAAGAACCACCAATCATTTCCTCACAAAAAAGGAAAATCGTTAAAGGACATGCTCGTTAGAGCCGAAAAAAAAAAGGTTGACGGAGGGTTCAACGCCCGTATAGATGTGCGGCCTGTCAACCTTTGTATTTTCTCGCACAACAGGTTTGTGAGTATTTTAGCAATAATTCCAGATGGCTGTGTTTTTTAAAACAAGTGTAGTCAACTGTCTCGTTAATAGTTAGTAAAAAAATAGGGTGATCCACCCCCTAAGGGTAGCTGAAAATTGCACGACCCACCCCTTGCGCAAGGCTCAAAACCTCATGACCCACCCCCTCTCTGCTCCGGCCCACCCCACCCCCCCCCCCATACTTTTTGACAAGTCCCTAAGAGCCAAAATTGGTTACCCTGAATTCATATCGCGCACTCTAGAGAAGAACTTAAGAATCATTGGATCAATTTAGGTCTCCGGAATTATTGCACCCAGGTGAAGCTAATAGGCTTGCACATTGAAGAATGAAGAGTATATGGTATTTTTTGGAAGGTCTTTTCCTCTGACCAATAGTAAAACGCGTGATATCCAATCAACAAATCAGAACTCGCCAGCCGGCGCCAAGCGCGGAAAAAGCGTACGCACAGGGCACGCCTGCGCGGGTTTGTTTCAACTTCTGATTGGTTGAAAATGTGGAAGGAGATTTGTGAGCCAATCACATATCCTCTGATAATTCATATCTTACCGATCCATATAGATCACGCCGTCAAACAGCAACCTATCGTGAATCTTCTCTGCTCGGCCAGTTGATTGGTTAAACAAGAATCTTGACAGCATGAACTTGAGTACTACGGGAAGGCCAGTGAACCAGTGCTGGAGTGAAAGAATATTCCCAACTTAACTCACAAAGTTAAATTGTGAGGACATGTAACGCTCAACGCCTTCAAACGATTGCAAAATCTGGGCAAAGTACTTTAAAGCTACGGTTGTTTTATCACTCTTTAAAGATTAATATAACCTTTTCACTTATTCAACCCCTGGAAAGCCTCCTGTAAATGTTTTAAGCGCTAAAACCTGAAAAAATGGTGTTACTCTCAGCGCTACTTATCAACATGCTCAATCTAATTATTTGAAGGAAGATCATCGCAGTTATATACGCAAATTATGCAGTTGCGAAAAGAAAGCTTGAAAAAAAAATTTAGCCTTGTACGGGATTCGAACCCTTGACCATTGCTATACCGGTGCAGCGCTCTATCAATTAAGCTAATAAGCCAACTGGGAGCAGGTCGTTGAATTGGTTCGTTATAAACCCGTGACAGGATGATGATGAACTCGGGCAAGAAGCCCTGGCAACAAAAAGAAGCTCAAAACTTGCTCAGCTAGCCGCGAGAGGTATTTCTTTTATCATGTCGAAATCCTACTAAATAAAACAAAACCGTCCGCGGTGGACATGTAACGTGGTTTGCCCTCTACGTTTATTGACAAAATCTAACCGTTTTACCCAGGCGACATTTTGCGACGCCATCATTGGTTTCCCCGCGAAATGACGTCTGAGAAACGAGCGCAGAAATTCCATACTGGTGACGCGTTACTACCCAGATCTGGGTGGTGCTTCTGATTGGTTGAGAATTTGCTTCATCCAATCAGAAGCACTATCGAGATCTGGGTAGTTTTTACTGGTTGAAAATTTGCTTCGTCCAATCAGAGGCACGTTCCAGGGGCCCGTTCCTCGAAAGTGTCGGTAACTTTTCGGGTCCAAAGGCAAATTTTGAAATCAAAACCCGTTGAATATAGTAGCACAGTTCCTAGCCCATAAACCGGTCAATCTTGCTTTGTTAACTGACAGTTTCATTGCATCATTTTCAAAGTTATTGAAACTCTGATCTTGAATGCAAACACGGCAAACATCAAACAGCTTTCCGGGCCCGAAAAGTTCAGGGGCACCCAACGTCAATTTTCGGAAAATATCTGATCGGAAAACGATTTGAGATCTAGAATTTTCGGAACATTTGTTGTAAAATTTCTTGCTTGCCTGCCTCTCCTAGGATTTTCGAACTTCTAAAAAATGGTATAATTGCCCATTTTTAACGGATTTTTACCCCTAAAAAGGTCACCTAGAATTTTCGGGAGCCTTTTTTGTGGTTGAAATTTTCGAAAAGGTAAGTTTTGATCCTTATAATTTTCGGATCACTGGACTTTCAGTTAGGAAATCCGAACAGATGAAAACTTTTTAGGGGATGAAACTATGCGTATATCTACCGTTTAAATACTAAAATACGTTTAAAAATGCCTCGTTGGGTGCCCCTGAGAGTTACCGGGACTTTCTAGAAACGAGCCCCAGACCCGGGTAGTAAGACGTCATCAGCACAGAATTCTTGCAGTCGTTCCTCAGACGTAATTTTGCGAGGAAATCAATGGCAGCGTCGCAAAAAGTCGGCCGTTCTCTCAAGCTACGTTTGATCAAGACGTTGAATAAGTTGTACCTCTTGTCCTGATTTATGTGTTCCTTCAGAACCAACCGGTTCAATCTCCACCTGAGCCATGGCTCCCTCTAAACTGTCATGCAAGTCACTGTAGCCTTGTACTTGCAGAGGAAACGCTCCAAACGTTTCCTTTTTACTAAAGGTTTTTCCTGGTGGACATAAGAAGGAAACACTGGTGAAAAGAAGTTCAAAATTGACTACGAAATTGTCCATGAACAAAGCTCCTGTCTAGCCTACACTGCTTCAATATTTATTTATAATGAGTTGACACATTCACTCCTAATAATGGTCAAAGCTAAAATTTACATTAAATTCCACTATTAATTTCACTTTGCAAACTCCTAAAAAAAAACACAATGATAAGAGGGTTCAGTTGAATGGCAACATCACGGTACTTCGTCTAACGACTCAAAAGTCAGAAGTTCAAAAATAATCTCACCTTTCTTAGTCTAGGAGTGATATGGTTACGAAAGGACGCTTTGCCTGAAATCTTAAGCCCTTTAAAAACTGTTTTTGGGAATGATATTCAACATTTAATTCGGCGACCACTATAAATAAATATCTGCATGACAAATTAAAATCTTAAGTTTTGGTGACCTGTGGCATGCTGTAGCCACAGGGTGCCCATATGACTAGAGTTTAAACTGGTTTTTGCGGCATGAGACGCCTACAAGAACGTACCTTCTTAACCCACCCACCCCCCTCCCCCAACCAACCAGAGTTGATTTTCTCGTTATCCTAGTACCCACTTTCACATCTGGGCAGGAAAATTGTTTTCTTAAAGGCAACAACAATGGCCTTGATAAGCATAATACAGAGATTCAAGAGGAGCTAACCTTCATAAACACCTTCCACATTGGCTTGGCCAAAAAATAGTTCCACCACTGGATTAAGCCTACACCAAAATAAAATAGACAAAGAAGGTAGATTTTAGAAAGTTGGACAAGAGCCACAGTAGTTCAAATGCAACTGCTAGCCTTGAATTCTACTGATTATGGGGTTTTTTAATTTGGACTTGCCACACCCAGGGATTGACAAAAACCTGAAAGCCACTTTGTCCTTTTTGGTCATGCAATTCTCAAATCTTGCTAGCTGGAGGTCACTGAATGATTGTCCTATTTTATGATTTAGTTAGATGACTTGGCTCGACCCTTGACCATTGGACAACTGAGCATCAGAAGTTACCAACCCACAGGCAATCCAACTGCAATGGACTACTGGACAGGAATTATTTCAAGCCTTCATACCCAGAACTTGTACAATTAAACATTAACTAACTAGACTGCAAAACAGTCCGTATTAATTTGCGTATTCAAGTACGCGCGAGCAGTCAAACAAAAGGTCTGGAACGAGGCTGAAAACAGAGAGCGAGCCTTACGGGCGTGTGAGGCTTGTGCGCGCTTAAGACTCTTTCGCCACGCTTTACCGATTTCTTTACTGATTTTGAGGAAAAAAACCGACTGTTTTGCAGTCTATTAAATAACCTTTGTAAAGAGCTGCAGATAACAGCTGGTCATCGGCAATGTCCGAATAAAATTGGGCCATGTCTCATAAAATCTTAACTGTGGTCAGACACGATGTCCAGACAAAGTTTAAACCAAAAGACAAATCAAAACTCCTTTGACTGCATGTAAAGTGTTGTATCAAGGAAATAACATTGTTGCCATGAATATAAATGTGACCCTTCATGCGAAAAGGGGGCTTATGGATTTCACCAAAAACCGTGAATTTTTTTCACGGTCACGGTGCGTGAATTAGAGTTTTCACGGCGTGAATTTCAAATTCCACGCCCGTTCACTCCTTGCGAGAATTTTTCACTCTTGGCGTGAAACTGATCACGTTGCGAAAGATCAGTGAAGACTTCCACGCCGTGATTATTTAACGGGTGTAGACTTTCACGCCGTGAAATTAAGAGTGAACACATTTTCACGCCGTGAAACATGTCGAGGGTGAATGAAATCTAACCTGTTTTTTTTGTTTTGTGTTTTTTTCTCGCCCCTTTTCGAACTGGAAAAAAACGAGAATACCTGGTCACGTCAAGCTAAATTTGTGGAAGTTGATCCCACGCAAAAAATAGCTCATGACAAAAATAAAAAAAAGCGTATTCAGACTATTCCGCGTTCAGGCCTGTAAAGCTACAAATCACAATCAAACTAGTCACAATTTCTTGTCGATGTTTTTATGTGTTCATGGCATATATTTTATTAGATATGCACGATCGGAACTGCGTGTGTTTCATGTCAATTTGCATTGTTTACATTGTCTGTAACTGCAACAGTCGGTGACCTTTGGCTTTTTCTTTTTTCTTCTCCTCAACCTGCAAATTTTCCCAATGTCGATGTCAGAGACGATTAGTTATTTACCAAATATGGAAAGGTTTTCACTCAAGAAACCTAACGAAATTCTTTGCAGAAAGACTAACTATTACTGCCATTCCTAAAACAGGGATAATTGTCGTCTGTGTCGACGCGCATTGTAGTGAAGTGACTGATCTTATCTGCAGTTTTGTAGCCCCATCATCATTCATCACACGTGCAAACTCTACTTGATTTATCATGCTCCATTTCAAGTTCCTTGTCTCATTGCTAAATGTTATACTCAAAATTTCGCCGTTACAACGATCTGAACAGAAGGGTAAAAATGAAATAAATCCAAAAGATATCACGCAATATCAAAACATGCGTTACATATTTCTTCATCTTGTCGCCACCGAGTCTAGCATTTGCATAACTTCGTGGAAGAGATAAAAGCTTCCAAATTCTTTCAAATTTTAAAATTTTAAACGATACTTTGGTTGTAAATTTAGAGAATACAAAGACGGAATCATGCAGTTGTTGATTATCTTCGGCGATCTTCGGTGTCTTTTTTTAGCGATTTCATCTGTTTTGCCGAAAATAAAAAATAAAAAAGTACTGACCAGTACATGTTACATTCACCTGGGCAAATAAAGGCTTGCATGACATCTAAACAATACACTTTTGAAAACAAACATTTTGACTGTTGGAAGATTTTCACGGCGTGAAATTAAATTTCACGGTGACTGAAATTTTTCACGGCATAAAATATTTTCACGGCCATTATAAACTTTTTCACTGCGTGAAATTTTCACGGCAGCCGTGAATTTTTCACGGCGTGTTCACGGCGTGAAAGAGAAATTTCACTCACATTCCAAAAATTTTTCTTACTTTCACGGCCTGGATCGTGAAAATAGGCATAGCGTGAAATTTAGATAAGCCCCCAAGTCGCGTGAAGGGTCACAAATATTATAAACAATTATTGAATGGGGTTTTTTTGACATCAGGAATAATCAAGGTTGAGGTAATTGTTACCAGCCAAGCAGAAGGACGAGTCGCCTTGATTATTTATGATATCACAAACACCTCTTCCAATAATTGCTTTAAATTGCTTGTAGTTTTCGTTTTGTTGTAGATTGTCTTTTGTGAATGTTAACTGTACGTGTGTATGTTCAATAAAGTTGCATTGGAAAAGAAAAAATAAATAAATAAAAAATAATTGCTTTAAATATTATACATTGTTTTGAAGAAAATAATGACAAACACACTGTCGCAAGGAACCTGAATTGATATAATTGTTATTTGAAAACATGCTTTGCATGCACAACCTACAGATTAGTTAGTTATCTGCTGGTAGATAATTAACTAATCCGTAGGTTGCACTGATTTCCAAAATTAGCTGTAGGCTCTGAGCCAATGAGAAGACAGGTAATGAGTACAATGTATAATAATGGAAATAATCAGTCTACCTGTGAATCCCAAGCCTACTATTGCCTAATTTCAAACCCAAGGAGGGCTGGGCACAATTATGGGATACACAACAAAAGACCCACATATTCAGAAAGAGCACATTAAGTTAAGGGAAAATCTCAAGTTTGGTCCAATATTGAGCAAGATACAGCTATCTCAAAACTTGAAAATTTATTACGAGATATATGGCTTGCCAGATAGGCCCGATAAACACCAAACTTGAGATTTATGCTCTTTCTGAATATGTGGGTCTTACGTTGTTCATCCCATAATAAGCGGACATGTACCCAGCCCCTCTGGGTTTGAAATTAGGAAACAAACAATTTTTGTGCACAATTTGTAATGTGCCCTTGATTGACTCAGATTAGATTTTTGTTTTGTCTTACCAAAATGCTAAATTAGCCAGTCATACATCCTTCCAACAACATCCAAAAAATTATTTGCAGCCCTGATGTTTTATGGATTGTGCTCTATACATATAACTTGGTAAATTACCAACTGGATTAAAATAACAACAGACCTTTTTCCTGGAGAGCTGCTAGTCTTCTTTTCTTTGAATGAGTCTTCAAGCCATTCAAGTAACTTGTGGGTGAACTCACTCACATCCTAGTGGAAAGTAAACAGAAGCATTACTACAAGAGATCTGGTTCTGGCCAAATTTATCAGCGAGTTTCTACCTTGAAAAAATTGTAATCTGATCAGGTGTTTTGACCTTCTATCACATGAAAGTTATGCAGAGCGTCAGCGTTGAGGCAAGAGCATTTTGACCATGGACCAGATGCCTAACCTTTGGTTATTAATAGTTATTCTGGCCCAACCTAAGCTGCTGTGTCCTCCGTAGTTTTTTGAGGGGAAAAGACCTGACAGAGAGAGGCTTATTGAAAATATAAAGCTAAAATGGAAAGTTGGTCTAATAGATAGGGGAAGTTACTTGAAATGATTAGCTGCAACAAGTTCTGATCAGTAGAGCTCAAGATACCTGTTGATTGCCAGGGTTGCTTTCACTGCCATTGTACTTCAGTGCTTCCTTTAATATCTAAAAGACAAGAATATATTACTACCATACCATCCTACAGGAAATTAATAAGAATTATTCTTATACCTAATGTGGTAATTGAGGGCTATAGACTACAGTAATGTGAGATGATAGAACACTGCATTAAAGATGGAATGATGCATTTAGTGCATTGATTAGGAAATCTTCTCTGAGAAACAAGTGAAGTCAACAGTCATCCATTTTACCTGGGGGCCTTGGGTACATGCTTACTTGACTTTTATGCAGATAATTATGTCAAGAGAAATATTAATATCAATCATCACTGCTACACCGAGATGGTAAATTTGTCACCAAATAAAAGTCAGTCAGTCAATCAACTGTACTTGACTTTTGCCTGGTGGACATAAGAAGGAAACACTGGTAAAAAGAAATGACCAAATTTGGAAGAATTTTGCATTTAATGAACCCATGACGTCAAAAGTGCAGCCTTCTTGCAGGTTAATGCACCGTTAACCGAGAAAACCTGGGGACGAGGTTGAGTTGTTTTGGTTGTGAAAACAGAAAAAGGTGACATTTCACATGTTCTCATGAGCAACAAACTTCATTATCATCTTCAGCTTCACCATGTCATCCTACTATACAGATGTTCATAATCCACCCTGCTCTTTTACGATACAGTCAGCTGCTCCCCATTCTCTACAAGGCCATGCTCACACGAAAATTACCAGGAGCTTAAAGGCTCTATACCTTTGAAACTCAGGGTGCTCTGCTTTAAGATTTTGTTTGCCCACAGGCAAAACTAAGGGCGCTTTCCATTTGTCAGAACTGACCCACCAAACCATTACCGTCGCAATGAGAATTTCACTTTTAATCAAAACTATTAAGCCAGATCAATCAAATCCTAAATAGTATGCACAAAGGAGATGGTTTTTCAGCAAAAATTGTTAGAAAAAGCCGATTTCATTTGCTAACTGACTGGTCCGGCAATGGTCCAGCTGGCCAGTTTTGACAAATGGAAAGTGCCCTAAGTAACCAGGGGCCAAACCTGTCTCCTACAGGGCTGTCATTAAGTTTTGAAGCAGCCGTTGCAAAAGAAGATTCACCTGAAACATCTCACAAATATTTATAGTGCCACCTTTAGCTTTTCACTTTGATCACCCGTAACATCAAGTGAGTTCAGCCCTAACAGGTGTTATGAGTTACGGCCCTTAATGACAGCTCTGTCCTATATAAGGGCACAGCCCTGTTCTAAGACACCATTTTTCTGTAAAAGTTGGGACCTACACTAATATCTATGTATCCTTTTTAAGGGAGGTGTCTATTATTATTAAGAGAGATTAGATTGTATGTGAGTCATAAAAAAAGCAGTGTGCAAAGAAAGTAGTTTCTGATAGTCCAGGACTAGTGGATTTTGCTATTGGGCTAGTGAATTACGTTCATAACTTGCCCCATGGGCAAGTGAAGTTTTTTGAAGGGCTCAAATTACAGAAGAACTGTGTAATCAATCCTGCTTATCAAAAAGTTTTTGGGGCTAGTTGAAATGAATTTTGGGTTAGTAAATGCTAGCCACAGCTTGCCCAAATGGCAAGCTGTAAAACTGACTTTCTTTTCACCCTGAAAAGGTTTATAAACATCACTAAACACAATATACCTGCACTGCCTTAGTAGGATCAACATATTTTCTTTTACTTCCAAGCATCAATGCAAATATAATCCGCAGCTCAGTCATAAAGGATACACGATAACTGTCCTAAGACACAAAGCATTATGAAAGAAAAGAAAAAAACAATCACAACACAACAGACACACAGTAACTGTTCTCTAACACAAGGCAATGGGAAAGAAAAGGCAAAATCAAACACAAACACAATAATCTAAATCAAGATGCTGAAAATAAAATCAGAGTCTTCTATTGATATTTCCTTAAAATAGTAAATTAAAAATTACTCAGTATAATCTAGTGATCTTGGTGATCTTAGTAAAATACTAGTACATGTGGTCTTACATTCTTAAGTCCACAAAAGCCCTTTGCTTATTGGTGACTGGAGACACTTTCCTTGTGCATAAAACTTATTTTCTAATTCTTCAAAGAGCATTGCTTTAGATGGCCATTAGAGGAAGGAGGATGCCCATTACAAAGTAGCACACTCAAGAAGTAAATCATATTGAGATCAAGACCAGGTACAAGAAGTTTGATCAATAAGAGTCATACAATATTATGAAAGTGAAGAATGATCATCGCAGTAAATTTTCCAATTTAAGCAATTGGAAAGAAGAAGCCTGAAAAAAATCAGGGCTTCGACGGGATTCAAACCCGTGACCTCCGCGTTGCCGGTGCATAGCTCTACCAACTGAGCTATGAAGCCACACATTGGGAGTGAGGTCAATTTATTGAGTTCATATCTCCCATGAGGAGTGAAATGATGTGAAGTATATGAAATAATTCATTTTGAACTGCGGTTGTAGATGAAAGTGAAGAATGATCATCACAGTAAATTTTCCAATTTAAGCAACTGGAAAGAAGAAGCCTGAAAAAAGTCAGGGCTTCAACGGGATTCGAACCCGTGACCTCCGTATTGCCGGTGTGACACAATATTATATTATTGCATCAGCTTTGTTAGCTTTGGAATAAAGGACACTTTGCTAGTTTAAATAAATCACAGCAATAAAACTCACCTCTTGTTTGTCCTGGGGATCAACGGGTGGAACATAATTCAGAACAAGTTGACGGAAAACAGGAAGATGAAACAGCGACTATTAAGAACAGCACACCAATAATTAGACAGGCAATTAAAACAAGACAGTGAAGAACAGTAAGTGTTTTTACCCATAAGAAGGCATAGAATGCATAACTGAGGTGTTCTTCACAAAAACAGTCAAGGGTTTTTTTTCCAAGTGCACTTGCGTTCCAAAAAAGAGGCCATTGCAGTACTGTTGTCCTTTGTCATTAATAGAGAGAAGTCGTTACATCATCTTGTCATGGTAGCAAAACTTCTCAATGACAACAAACTGACAACGTCTCTTAAAAAGTGAGTTTGCACTGTTCCAACCTTCATCGATCTTATTCAGTTTGAAATTGAAAGGACTGTATCTAAGTTTAGAAAAAAGGAGGAAATTTTTGTGTCATGTTCACATGCACCATAACACAGATGTGTAAATTGGGAAGTTTCACATTGCAGTCGTGCAACGACGGCTTAAAAATGTACAAAAAAGGGTGATGAACATGCAAAGTTATTGTTTTTCTCTGCCTATTGCTTTTTTGCTGATCTTGTTGCTGTCACTGCCATCATTGCTTAAGCTCCTTGTTGTTGTGATCCAGAAATTTTGCTACCATGGCAATGAGATGTCACACTTTTCTCTATATCATTGCCATTTTCATTTTTTTTTACACTCATCATCACTCCTCATTATGTTTATCTTCGTTAACATAATACACTAATAAAAATATTTCCCCAGTTTAGAGAAATTAGTAAATGGTGATTGTACCTGAATGACAGCACTAAACCAACAAGTATTGCCAACATTCTTGAGGCCTACAGGACACCCATCCTGCCTTTGCCGCTCATACGGGTTCACAGGATCCACAAATCTGACCCAGGGATCACCTCTCTTTCGCTTCAGCCCTGACTTGTTTTCTGCTAAACTTGCTTCCAAAACCCTTACACAAACCACACAAAGTTTCACATTACAACAAAAATAATAAATTTGAATAAACCGACTTTTGACTGTATTTGGTTTCACAGAAAATAAAAATCCTACAAAATATTACAGGTTGAGGAAGACTTAGAAAAGTGCAAAAGGTCTTACATGTTTTCCAGCTAAATGAGGAAGTTATTATAATTCTAATTTCAGAGTGAGGAAATAATGTCCTACCGTATCATTTTGCTATTTTCACCCTACCTGCTAATATCCTGTTCTTCCACAGTGATTCCCTGGAAAATGAACCATATTGATACAACAGATTAAATATAATTTATTAATCAGTACATCATTGTGCAGCCAGGCTTTGCTACAACAACACTCAGAGGCTCCTGGTGACTTTCTTTTGCCTTTGGGGTATTTGGGCACAATAACTTGCATGCTAGGTGCATCGGATTTTGATTCATAGCTTAGAATTTTAAGGCTCCTGGAAGTCCCCCTTACAGTGCAGCCTTGATTGTGATATGACTACCTTATTTACTAGAAAGAGAGCTGTCCTCCAATGAGCCACTAAGTACTCCCCTCCCCTCCTCCCCTCCTCCCCCCCCCCTCAATGAATTAGTGTCACATCAAGGGACAGAAATATTAAAAAGAACAGCCCCCAAATAAGTGGCACATCCCTCAAACAATGTAAAGATCAGGACATGTGTCGTCATCATCAGATGTGGTCGCGGTCATTTACAAGAGGCTCCAACTACCAGTATAAGGCTTTGACCTGGAAATTTTGGCATTTCACAAAGGCAGTCACTTATGAAAGCTGGTTGCACATGGAGGTATAAAGGTATAATTTTTATTCCTCTAGTTTTAACAAAAAGTGATGAGTAAGTATTTCTTTTTCTGTGCCAAAACAAGGCTCAATGTAGAGATTTGAAATGAAAGACAACATTTCAGCTTTTTCCACTAAGATTGCCCAATTGAAGTTGGTCTACCTGTGCCTCCTGTAAACTGAGAGCAATGGCTTTCTCAAGGTCATCATCCTTGTCCTTTGTCAGATCAATAACATCCGCTGGAAATCAACATTTGGATGAAACACTGTGTGTTAGTCTAAGAACCAATTTTGTTCAGCCTTTTGTTTTCAAGTATTGTTTTAAAAATACTACATGTACATATTAGACTGAGTTGTTTGTTATTTTTGTATTGCTTTATATTTGACCAAATTAAAAGTATTTTGCTTTTGCTGATCTGACAGATGTAGAAAATTATCACACTTACCTTCTGTTTTACCAGGAGCATTTTGTGGTCCTATAAATGTTTGAGTTCCTGAACAAAAAAGCTTCATTTTATTAATTCTCATAAACTTTGCTCTTGATTAAGTATTGATGCCATTAGGAGAAAATTGGTGTTGGAAGCAAAACATAGTCTGTAAGAAAAATTAATATTACCCATCATGACACATACCTGTCTGGTTAGCTTCACCCTGCAAAAGATAAAGAAAATAATGCTATTTAATATCATGGGTGACAATTTTGGTGCAAAATTTCAGCATTAATTTATAACTTCACAGGTGCAATTATGAAATTGCTATGGCAACCTTCCATGTGTCGGTGCTATAGAGACGGTGGCAAAGTTTTAAACTGTTACGTATGAAAATGTCAGGGCATTAAACGACCGTTTAGAAAACCTAAACTCATGAAAGAGCACATCAAGAAGGATTCTATCTGGAATTTTGTCAAAAAATTCTGAAAATTATGAGCTTAAGCCAAAATTGAAGATGAAATCCATTTTTTAGCAAATTGAGTAATTTTAGTTTTCAGTGGACAAAAACCTTGTGCCAGAATAATTTAAACAACATCACATTCTTTTTTACATTTTTCAAGGGCTATAGATGTAGTAATAAACACCAAAGACTATATCTCTTGGGAGCCCGAGAAAATAAATGTCAAATTTCAGTCTCCTCCCCGCCATCCTTAGCGATTTCATAAGAGACCTCACCTATCAAGCTTGTCGGGAAAATTCGCAGAGGATGCCTCGCACTATCGCACTAGGTTCCCAGTCTTCTCTGGTAACTCGGATAGCGTGAACTGGCCTGGGTACAAGGCTGGTCAAATTTCACAAGAATTGTGAAAACACAGGAAAAATTTAAATTCAAAACTAGTGTGACTGAACATTTCATGTGTACAGCTGTAAGATGTCATTTTGTGAAATTGAACATTTGTTTTCATGGGCTCTCATAATTTATTCAAGATAACTAATTATTACATAAATAGCCCCTAAAAAGGTAAAAAAGAATGCGATATTGTTTAAATTAATCTGGTACAAGGTTTTTGTCCACTGAAAATTAAAATTACTCAATTTCCTATTGGATTCTGTCTTAAGCTCTAAGGTGTTCATTGCATGGAGTTCTCAATCAATAATCAATTTGATGAACAATGTCAAAAACTTACGATTGCACGCATATCAAATGGTATGCTCGTGAAATTAAGGAATAATTTTACTTACATTTTGTCATTAGGATTTAGACAAGACATGTTTGAAATTATTTCCTAATTTCACTCCTCACCATTTGATTACACATACAAACCAAATACAGTGTACCTCTTAGAGCACAGAAGAGAACCAACAACAAAATGCAATCAATAAAAAAAGTAGTCTACTGAACACACCTTATATGAACCATTATGGTTTTGACGATCAGTCAACAAACCAAAGGCCTCATCAAAGTTGTGGTTGCTAGCCTACAAGAATTAAATATTGATTACACATACAAAAAAAACTTGACACAGATGCTTTAACTGAGATTACCTCTTAAAAGAAAAGAATGTTTGACAATATAAAGTACGCCATATCCCTAAAAGGCATCAGGAGAGGATAGTTCTGTCATTCTAAGTTTTCATTGTGCTTAATAACCCTTTAACAGCAACCGGTGGCCTTTGGTGCCTTACATTAATTTGCTCTTAAGCAACTAAGAAATCTTATTTTTTTGTGGAAACCCTATGCTGGGCATTCCGTATTTCACAGGGCTCCCTTTAGTTTTTCTAACAGCATGGCCTTGAGTCACCGTATCAGTATTTTCACATGGCACTTATTTTGAACCTCTACGCATGACTACCTATCGTAAGTGACATGGCAACAGCGGCATGTGAGTATTGGGGGAACAAAGAGTTATATGTGGCTAAATGTTATAATAATTCAGCATTTTGTTTCTCACTTCTGGGCAGTCCTCGCTGATTTAACCCCTGGGCCACCCATCCCTTTGGCGTGGTAAGTATGTGTTCCACTGTTTATTTCAGTGTGATAGTGCCTGGAGGTAGCTACTCAGAGGGTTGTGATGGACATGCTAAGCGTTCAGCTTAATTTTTCGAGTGGCTCCACCTTCCTTTATCAGGCACCACTCCTCAAGCTCATTTATTGTCGATGGGTTTAACTGAGTAGGAGAGACCTGGGGAGTAGTGTTAAAAGAAAAATCTGGAGATTACAGTTCTGAAGAGGTTGGCACCTCTGAGCTTGTTATAAACAACTTACAATATAAGCTTGGTTAGCCTCCTCATATGATGCACCTGTAGCTTCTTGTAGTTGACTCACCACCTCAGTATTAACAATAACCTGCATGACAGGGAAATAGCTATTATCTACATGTTCACTGTAACTACAGCAGAACCCCAGCAATTTTGAAGGGAAACGAAAAACAGTTTGAGTTAGCAAGGATTCGAGTTATCAGGGTTGCTTGCAAAATTCAATTTTTAGTTTCGAAAATTGATACTCACTGATTTTTCTGCACTTCTGGCAGCATATAGTGCTACTGCAGTGCAAGTTATTTTATTAGAAATGGTAACATGATTAAGCATTTTTTTTTGACAAAACGTGATCTGTTTGTTACACCAATCAAAATCAAATTGCTGTAAGTGTTAAACAGTGTTAGATTAGCATTTTTAATAATTATACGTACAAAAAGAGCTAAAGGAATGGCATCCTTTTAGAGTTTCAAGAACCAGAATTCGAGTTATCAGGGTAATTTTCAGTGACTGTTTGATCAAGGGAAAGGAAATTTAGTTTGAGTTAGCAGGGAATTCGAGTTATCGGAGCTTGAGTTATCTGAGAAAAAATGACTGAAAAGTGGGGTAAAATCCAAGGGAAAAAGGACTTAGTTCGAGTTAGCGGGAAGTTCAAGTTATCGGGGTTCTACTGTAGTAGTACTCATAGATTATAGAGTGCATTCAAGATTAGAGTATCTTTTGATTGGATGTGCATAGAAATGCCACAGAGGAAAATTTAATGATATCTACAAAATCCACACATTGTAATTATTTTATAAATTTTCAAGTAGTCCTAAAATCTTTTCCTTAAGCATTACAGGGCTCAAATTTTCTTAAGGACAATCTGAGCCCATGATATGCACAGGAAAGATTCAACGACAGTTAAAATTTTTACAAGGATTTGTATAGAAAACCACTGAGCCGTGACTGGCTAGCAAGAGTTATTTTTCCCAAAAACATCCTTTTAATTTTTGGCGGCAGTTGCAATCATTACTTTTGAGATATATGGCTGAAATTTACAAAAATAATATTGTTTTTGTGTTTACAGAAAGTTGAACACATGACCAACCATTGCAAAAGGCCTCTATTCCATTAACTGAAATTCTGTGTAATATCTTGGCTGAAATGGTTGGTAAAAAGAAAGAAAAACAAGTTGCACTTGAGCTGTTTTTGTTGCCTAATACAGGATCAAGGTCTGCCCAAGATGTACCGGTAATTCAACATGGTGCTGAAAAGGTGGACTAGCATTGAAAAATGCAAACTTGTTAAAAAAAATGCCCAAGACTAGGAGTTACGTTTTTCTAAAGTTGAATGCCAAGAAAAAAAGATTCATTCATTAGGAATTGGCAGAAAGATTAAGGCTTAGATAATCTCAGTCTTGAATAATTGACACAATGGGGTTCTTCCAAATATCTAGGATGCAGAATTTCTTTTTTTGGATCAATTTTTGACATGGCATGAGGAGCTTTGCTCAAGAAAAAAAATCTCAGCAGGCGCCGTAAATTGATGCCCTGGTACGCGATAGAAAGGTGTTTGCTTGGTGTCATAAAATTAATTAAGACCGGAACATAATAAGTAAACCAGACACCAAGTATCCGCGAGAGACGCGTCATTCGAGCGCGAGGCAAGGCGAGGAGCCAGCCTCCCACGCAACCGTTTTTTTGCGACGTGACCTTTTTGTTTACAATGAAAAACATTTTGATCATTCGAAATGTAAATAAAAGCTCGCTTCATCTACCCAGTAATTTACATGAATTTAGACTTAGTGTTGGTCTGTAAAACATAAATCCAGATCGGACTGCCGGTGATTTGGAGGGGGCGCACTAGGCTTAAAAGATATTACGTGAAAGCATTTTATATTTCCTTTGTCACTTTGATAAAATTTTTGAAGGAGCGACCCATATTTCATGTGGAAAGATTAAATACTCGAGTGCTGGGGTCAGAAAATCCCTCGTGTGACATGACGTGACGTGTGTGACAAGGCACCGCAAAAACTTGTTTCCAGTGCCGCTCAAATGAATGCACGGCAGCGAACATGTACGTCTTTTTTTTGTTTTTGAGGGTCAGGCAGCGATCATGCGATGTAACCGAGTTAAATTCTTACTAATTAATTAATATTCTACCTTGGTGCGACTTTCAAAGTTCAAAAGCGCTGTGGTTTTGATTTGTGAAGTGAAGGCGACCGTGGACGGTATGAGTCTTCGTTTGCCATTTCGGGTCTGTCGAGCCGGGTCACAACCCCCAAAAGCATTGGTACGAACTCAAAAAAGAAATATGTGGAGTCCGTCCGACGGGTTTCTCCAAAAATGAAATATTTAGGAGATTTCCTGACAAAAGACGTGGCAACGCGGGAACTTGAACCCCGCCAAATCTGCCTCATGATGCCGTACTGCAGGCATCCTGTTGAATTCCACTAGCTGCCAGCTACTGTCTACGTCGCTTCCACGTTCGTTTGATCACTGGTCTTCTTCGCCAGAAAAGCATTCCACCGGATGGCCTTGTAAATTCTATTTTTCTTTAATGTAGAGGTCAGACTAAAACGGACTTAAGTTACATATTAGTGATATTAGACTTGAGGTAAGTTTGTTTTTAGTCAAATCATTCCCAATACAGTGAGGTATTTCTGTTTTCTAGTCACTTCAATTTACAGAAAACATTTAGCTTTATTATTCTGTTTCTCTTGGGTGGTCAGTTTGTTTATGGGCTTTTGTTATCCGATGGCAGGACCTAATTTTATCATTTTCATTTTGTACTAACTGGTTCTGTTTCTCTTGGGTAGTCAGTTCATTTACGGGCTGTTGTTATCTGATGGCAGGACCTAATTTTATCATTTTCATTTTGTACTAACTGGTTCTGTTTCTCTTGGGTAGTCAGTTCATTTATGGGCTGTTGTTATCTGATGGCAGGACCTAATTTTATTATTTTCATTTTGTACTAACTGCATGGTTCTGTTTCTCTTGGGTAGTCAGTTCATTTATGGGTTGTTGTTATCTGATGAGAGGACCTAATTTTATCATTTTCATTTTGTACTAACTGGTTCTGTTTCTCTTGGGTAGTCAGTTCATTTATGGGCTGTTGTTATCTGATGGCAAAACCTAATTTTTATCATTAATATTTTGTAGCACTAACTGGTTCTGTTTCTCTTGGGTAGTCAGTTCATTTATGGGCTATTACTATCTGATGACGGATTATTATTATTATTATTAATATTTTTATCACTATTATTATCAGCATCACCGTTATTGAGTGATTTATAATTATTTTTCTTTGACACAGGGCTATATGCAGCAGGTGATGGAGTGTACACTGATTTGCTTTAGTTTTCTTTCAGAAATTCACATAGAATTTACTTTAGTTACAATTATTGCTTGGGTACTGAGATAAACTTTCAGCGACACAGTGTGACAAAATTGTTTTAACCAAAATCATGATAACACAATCAAAACCTTTTTATTATTAGTATTATTCGTTAGTTTCAAACGATGCCAATATATGTATGTAAAAATGAAATTATCTTGCCGCTTGTTACTATCCGTACTTTAAAACGTCAAATGAAAAGTTATAACACCCACATGTCTATTAGTTCTTACAAATGATTTTGTCAATGAAAATCGACGACAAAAATTTCCTTTGTGTGGCTTAGTTAAGAAGCTTGGGTTGCAAAAAGTGTGTTTGTAAAACACAACCGAGTCAATTATCGTACGTTAAATAAATCAAAGCATTACTTTAGCAAAATAAAATCTTAGGGTTAACTTCCCGTGGCTAGTGCCGGAGAAAAGATTGGGCCACCAGATTACTTCAAACCCTCTGGTTGCCTTCCCTTCGCCGTGCCCTTCGAGCTTTGCGTTAGATCTCACGGTTTATTATTTCAGAATCAAGTCGCTATTAAAATGAAGCTGTTATAAGTCGGTAGTAGTTACTGATGTCCAAGAATTCCAAATGTTCCTGTTTCGGGAATCTTAATTTCTCAGGGATTAAATCATTCTCATTGAGTAAACATTAATTTATGACAGGTAAGTAAATGTACTTAATTTATCACATCGAACCTCGTTGCTGACGCTGTTTTGTGTAATGTTCCTGCCGACTACACAGTAATAGACAGAATAGAGTATACCGTTCGATCGACAAAATTGCAAATAATTTCATTCCTCCCGTAAGAATAGGTTTTAGACCGTCATTAAAATGTTTCTCGGGTGGTAAACTTTAGCTTCTCGGAATATTTTCTGAGTCGGCAAAGAGTTTATGTTTCATTTTCAATTAGATATAAACCCCGCTCTCGTTAAGGTTTGGTTCTTGATCTTCGATTATCCCATTCGAGTGACAATTATTTCTCTTGCTATCGGCTTTTATAATTATGGTTGTGCGATCAATAAAGAGTGGGGTTTTTTTACAGTAGAGCCATGCCTTGAATACTATTTCGCGTGAGAAGTAACAGTTGACGTGTGTCTCCACGCGAGTAAAGCCAACAAATGCGCGTCCGTATCTGGAAAACCTATTTATTATGTCAAGAAATGTCTTATTTACACGTCTCGTGATTCCCACGCCGAGTGTTTTTGGATGCCGGCAAGTGCGAAAAAAGTAATTATCGAGGATTCCAAAGTAACACCTCAGTCGTATGAAGGCGCGAATTGTGATCTCCCGTTTCAGTTAATCATAAGCCATGGGTAGATTCAATCTACCCTTTGCCTAATTTGCACAATTTTTTTTGGTGAGCAAAGCCCGTCATGTTGAGACAATCTAGGATTTTCCTTTGCTTTTCATTTTGTCATGTGCTTTTTCTATCGTTTATACTAGATAATGCTCTTAAAAAACATGTCAATTACTCTGTGAGAAGAGGTTTCTTCCTCGCATGGCACGTACTCAACAGAAACCACAGATGGCTTGCTGCAGAGTTTTCTCTTGGTGGCATAAACAAACCAACTACGCAAAGTATGGTGATGCAAACATCTTTGTGAATGCTAAAAGCCATGCCGCAAAAAACCTCTGCTCGCAAGGTACACGTTGTTGGAAATTTTTTTCGCTGAGACAGTTGTTTCCATCTCGTGAGACTGACTTTTAAACACTAATTCTTAATATCAGGCTACCTTCCCTACTATCGGAGACCTCTTTTCCCAGGTATTCACTTGGCAGGAGGAAAAAGGCCAAAGAGACCTCAAATCTTTGAATGAAGCCAGTTATACCATGAGTTCATACTTCCTTATACGAGTTTGACAGAGTCTACACTAAGCACAAAGAACTGCAGAGTATAACTACAATGACAGCCGGAAAAAGATCATTCGCTGGATTCTGATTATCATCAGAGACTAAGATTACCGGTACAGACGTAGTAAAACGTGCAAATTTTGTTTAAGGTTAAAAACCTACCCGAACACGTTGCTTTCTTGTCGATCGTAATCATTCATATTGGTTTTATAAATACTGATGGGAGAAAAATGTGAGAGGAAAAAGCTCCTTTCTCCAGCGAGACAAAATGATGTAGGTTTAGTGTTCAAAATGTCATTATATAGTAAACTCAACTTTAAATGACTTAACTAAAATGACTTACGAGCTTACTCAACCTTAAGCTTAAGCTGTTAACTTTTACTACGACTTTGTAAAAAAAGTCATGTCAATGAAACTATTACCTTTTTAGCCGATGAGGGGTGTTCAACGGTCATAACTGTCAGAAATCGTTGGCAGCAAAACGCTGCCTTGTGGCCATTCACATCGCTGTCAAAAGGACTCTCATCGCTTTTGCTCAAAACGTCCGTGAAGCCGCCATTTTACCCACATAATGTTACCCACAATGCATCGGCAGTAAACACTCCTGGCGTGTAGGGGAGGAGTCCGTGAGTCACTCTGGAAAGTCTAGTGAATGACCGCGGGCGATTTCATCATTAATCATCACCAACACTATTTCCTCAAATTGATTGGTGCATTAACTGCTTTATCTTTCACTAATAGGGTTGTAACCGGACAGTGTAATCGGATAATTGGCTGTAATCGGACAGTTACATTAGCCAATCATATTACGGGCACTCTGCCAAATCCACCAATCAGAGAAGTTATCACAAAAGCCATAGCAACAACTACACTTAGGGCGCTTTCCATTTAGGAAAAAAAAACGGAAATTTCGGTGGGAGCAGAAGTGGAATTTCCGATTGGTAAAAAGTTGTTCCATTTGGTGGCAAACCCCCGGTACGTCGCAGTGCCCGACCGTGGACCTGGAACTGGTACAAACTACGAGAAACGTAAATGGAACACGACATTCCGTTCTCCAACCAGGAAAACTTGGGGAAAACGGGCCCACCTTTTTAGATTTTCCACTTTTTCAGGGAATTTTTCCAGTGGGACAAACCGACGAAACGTGTTCCATTTACCGCCGAACCGGAAATTCCGGAAATTTTGACTAAATGGAAAGCGCCCTTACCCTACCAAACTGGGCCGGGGATTTTCCAAAATGGACCAATTTGTAACGCTAGACATAGTCTTCGCCGGTGATATTTTCCCTAATTTTCACTGAATTTTGGACATTTGGTATTCAAATGCTCTTTCACCAAAAAAGATCTATACATTTATTTTCTCGGAAATTGTAACCGTTATGACTAATTGGTAACAGGACTTCGTGATGGGCTCCTGGTGTCCTGCAATTCGGTCTGTAATCATAGTCATAGTTTACAAATTGACTCCCGCTCCGCGGTCGTCTGATTTTGTTAATCACTCGTACGATTACAGACCGAATTGGACTCCACTCAGTCCTTTTACCATTATCTATTACCCTGGCTCCAGACGTCCGTTCTCGGAATATCAAGGATAAAATAACCGTGCCACTGCCGATCGCACGGTTTGATAGGAAAGAAAAAAAGAAAGAAAGAAAGAAAGAAAGAAAAAAAAAAAACCTCTGATACCTACCCGCGGTAATCCTCTATTGGTTCAATATATAACTTTAAAATTGTGCGTAGCTGCAGATTTCTAGGTCAAGCTTGAGGTGTGTCTTGCAGCATCGCAGAGTAAGTCTAGTTAGTCTTTACAGGCCATGGAGTCTTTTAACTGCGTTTTTAAAAATTTTAAAATTAGGACACACCGGCCTGCGTTATATCAGTTTTCTTAGAAGGTCACGTGATCAATTAAAATAGAAAAAAACTGACGACAGTACCGTTGAGCATAGACCCCAGTTTGCCGGCCAATTCCGCTCAATGGTACCCTGCGAGCAGAGTCTCCTTCGATCTTCCTAGATAAGGAAGATCGATGGAGACTCTGCTCGCAGGGTAGCTCAATGGCAATATTTTATGTTGAGCCCGACCAGTTACCCGGGTTAAAAGGCTTTGCATATTATGATGCAATAGGCCCCTGGGGGCGCGGACAAAGGCCTTGGCATCCAGTTAAATTGTAATTATAATTTTTTTTTTAAAAAAAACAACAAAACAAAACAAAACAAAACACAAACAAAAAAAATAAAAGAAAGGTAATTGGTGCTGTGTTACTGTGAGGGACGAAAAGAGACTGTAAAAAAGAATAAATAATATTCACAACAGAAAATTTGACCTCTTTGGCTTTCGAATAGCCTGCCGGAGCAGAGGTTTCTCTCTCGCATACGCAGTCGTTGGTGGCATGTGACTTGACAGACAAGTCACGCAAACGACTCCGTAAACGCTAAAAGACATGTAAGAGAAAAACCTCAGCTCGCAAGGTGGCTTTCGACCTGTCCACTGGTACAATTTTCGATTGATAAAACCTACCCAGCAGCAGGTAATTAGAAAGCCATTAGAGCAGATCAGAATTCATCAGAAATAAATAGGTTTGGTCTAAATTGTTAAAAAAAATAGCGTACCCTTCGTAGGGGGTTGGTGCCCTAATGAATGGGCTCTATCATCCGTAACGCTCTAGCGCATACTAGCGCTCTCTTTTTTCCGGTGTCTTTTGTCTAATGGCGATACTAATGAAATAATTTATCAAGCTGGGTCCGTGCTCAACTCGTGCTATGTTTAAGAAGAGCCCGTGCGGAAACATAAAGAGAAGGTGCGATCCCTGTGGGAGTCCGAGAATAAGGGAACGTTGAGATAGGGGCTGATAGGGGGTTTCGGGCGCCCCCATCGCCTACTCGAGCCAAGATTGCGTGATACAAAGGAGTTATTCGGTTGCTTGAAGGCTTAACATACACACTACCGGGATCCAAGGAACTCCTGCTGTAAAAATACATTTTGATTCCTCTGCGGTCGACTCTTCTGCACCCACAAACATCCGGCTCTCCATCCGGAATGAAAACTTCAAAAGCGGGGCGGCTACACAGCAATAACCCAGCTAAGTAACCAAGCTTCCAGCTGTTGTGGGTCATTTCATCTGATCTGGGCAAGGCACTCTACTTTCGCCCGGCCGTTTGATTTTATGTATATATATTTAGTCATGTTTGAAAGGGTATTAACAGCAAGGTCATAAACTCGGCAGCGAGAATTTTTTCTTTCAAAAGAAGCGATTTCAAATCCGCTATGGAGAAAGGCTTTCCTCCGCGGTTTGAGTTGCAGGAACAGATCGGAAAGTTAGTATACCGCGCGGTGGTGCGCGAAAGCTGTTCTGTCGTATGCTGTTAGTTGTGAGCAAAACTGCGAATCACCGTGATTCGATTGTTTGCATTATCTTGCTTTGATGACTTCTTATCTTCTCGTTTAACTATTTTGATGGTTTGTATTTTGTATTGCTGTCATAAATTGGATCGAGTAATTCAAAATTGTAATGTTGTCGCAGAGGTACATTCAGTGTTATTCGAAGATGTTTCGACAAGAGGAGCGATCGAGTTTGTGCTGTGAAAATTGTAGATGTGGCAAAGATGACTTCTTCAAGTGGCCTCATAGAAGACGGTAGGAAGCTATATCTCATAATGAGTGTAGTATTTAACCTCGAACAAGCCTGTTTGATTTTTTACAAGCTAACTCTCGACAATTAAGATTTTTATTACTGGTTCTATGCGTCCTTATATTGCATGTGCGCAAAAGCTGTCACAAAATCTTGCGACATAGAAGGGGTTTGCTTGCTATCATGCGGTGAATATACGGCCAGATTTCTGTTAGATAACAGGCAAATAACTTCTCTTATGCCTTTTTTTGTTGTTGTAAAATAAACACTCAAGGAGAATAAATTACAAAAGTCCCTTAGGACAGGAATAGGCAAACCACAAAGAACACGATAATTCCAACAGATGGAAGCTTCGTTCGATCTTCTTTGTTATGATATATTGGACACAGCGAAGGTAGATCTGTTTTCTTCCGTTATTAGATCATTGTTGAAGAGGTTGATTGTCAAATCAGAGATCGACCTGGTATATTTTTATGCTGATGTTTTCCGCTTCGCTTCGCGTGTTTCTGCTTGACTAACGTTTCGAGCAAGCGTTCGTGGTGTAAATTTCAAGAACCGAAAGTCAAACATTTATAATTTCTGTCAATGTGTGATTGTTGTTTTCACAGATTTACAAAGGGAAGCCCGCATTTGTCAGAAATTGCGCCATCCCCATATAGGTATGGATATTAAATACCCTTGACATAACATTTGTAATCATACAGTAATTCTATTTGAGAATGTTTGTAATTTTCAGCAATTTTAATTGGAATACCATATTCTTAACTATGTAAATATAGAATAATGAGTAGTTATGGCTGTGGCAGTTTCAGAAAAATTCTTGTTATATTTAAAAACTTAGCTTTATCACTAGAAATAATTAAGATAAGAATAGCGTTAAAGTATATCAGATTAAAAATTGAAGTCTTTCCTGGATTGAAGTCAAGTTAATATTCTTCAGCCGAAAGAACAACAGAAGTCACAGAATTAGTTTGGTTTTCTCGTAATTCTTGTTCCCTTTTTTCACCACAAAGTAAAGATCTCAAATTTCGCATAACCTATTAAACAGGAAAAATAGAGCAAATTGTTTATTTCATTCAGATTCGAAAAGTTTCATTTTATTGAATAAGGGAATTATTGCATATAATAAATTTTGGCAGCTGAATAAAGGCAAAAAAAACCTTTAACCCAAAGAAAAAAGACATTATTTTGAATTAACAGAGAACTCATTTATAAAAAAAGTGCTTTTTGACAAAATTATTTGTTTGAAATAATATTGGAAACTTCCAAGAAAAATACATAGAAACTTTTTCCTAAATATTATGAAGGTGGGATGTTATACCTTACCCTTACAAATACCTTTAATATAGCTGAATATATATTTCCTTGTTGAGTAAATAAAATGTTTCCTGTTTTATGTATGTTTTCCGGAATGAGGGGTTGTTGTGATTGGTCTAAAGAAATTAATTAGTTATTTTCAATTATTTTTTTCAATACAGGCATATTTAATTGTGAATCTGTCAGTTGTCTTGTATTGAGAAGATCTTTACATTCAGTCTATTTTTTCAATGGAGGCATATATTATGCATCTATCAGTTGCCTTGTGTAGTTGAGAGGATCTCCACATTCACTAAACGTAATTCTTCTTGCCTGTATTGCCTAAACCCAAAGGCAAGGCTGATTGGACAACTAGGTAGGGTGAATGTTTTTGCCCAATATTTTGGTTGGACAAGGCTTTCAGAAGCTTAGTGAAATATAGAATAAATTGATTGCAAAATTTAAAATAAGTGTTAACAGAGTCAAGTAAGTTTTCTTTTCTTTATCTGAGGCTCTGATTTTAAAATCATTTTTGTGACCATTCAATTGGAAGCTATTGATCTGTGCGTCCTGGCAGAGCTGCTGTAACAATACAAAGATAATTTTCGTGATACATATCTTGATACCACTGTCATCTAGATGACTCACATTATACTTGTATGATAAAAGCTGACAAAACTTAGTGAATGTCTGAGTATCAATCATGTTTTTAGTTTAAAAATTTGTGAGTACAATGTTATGGGAGTAATTTATAAATTCATACATTTCTCAGGGCTCAGTAGTGTACCTGTACACTAAATTGTGGGACAATAATTTTGAGTTTAAATCATTGTATAATGCCACCCCTACCAAAAAAAAAACAACAAGAACTAAGTAAAAATGAAGTGATCAGAGTTATTGATCTATTTTTGCCTACTTTTGGATAAGTTTGAGATGGCTGGATGTAAGCCATTTGCACTAAGAGGTCATGTGACATCATTTTTATGAAAATGAAAGTTATTTGATTTTTCCTTCAAAAAAAATTAGTGGGTCATATCTTGAACAAAAAAATAGTGATTTGGTTTTTTCAAACCACACTATTTTCTTAAAATGAGTAAGTTCGTAGCTGGTCACGTAACCAGAATGTGATATGTAAAATTATGACTTACCCATTTCTGAACACAAATTTTGCACTTACACTTCAGGGAAAATGTTGAAAAGATGATGTGGTAACGTTTACAGCACATCTAGCATAACTATCAAACATTTAACAAGATACAAGCAAAAACTAGTTTTGGCCATTATGTTGGAGGGTAAGGGTATGCCCTCCAACATGGCAGCCAATACAAATCAAAAGTACTTTGTTGAAAAATCAAAGTGCCATAAAATATCTCCCTTAAATGCGTTTCCTCTCAAATTTCAGGTGTAAGATATTAACAATAGTTATTTATTTTTATGTGCTCTGTCAATTTTTGGCATCAGCAAGATTCCAACTTATTGTTTAAAGGAAGCATTGGTTATGTGACTTCTTAGTGCAAGTGGCCTATTGGCCAAGTTCTTTCTTTTTTTGTTGTTTTTTTTTGTCATGTTTATGGACTGAGACTGACTGGACGGAGTTGACGTCAATAAAGTAGTGATAGTAATAATGATAATAATAATAATAATAATAATAATAATAATAATAATAATAATAGTAATAAGATATTTCCAGTTACATTAACATCAATTACAAGCATTAGCAGCAATGTATTTTGGGTCTTAACCAATTTTGATTTTTTGTGCATTATTGTGCAAGAACTATAGGTTTTCTTAACCAGTTTAGGTTTTCTTTCAACCACCTTTTAGAGATGTAGTTTAAGGTTGGTTAAGATTATTAATCAATGGATCAATTCTGCCCGGCACAAGAATAATTTAGAATGTAGGCTCTATCATGCATGCAAGCAATAACTTTTTCACTTTGAAGTTTAGTGTTTTTCTTAATGCTCTTGCAATAGAAGTTTAACTCTGTTGAAAATTAACTCTGTTGAACTGCTTTTACTAAAATAACATTTTTTTGACTCATCTAACTGACTTCTCCAGCTTCACTGCCGTCCTTATCCAGTCCTTATCATCTTCATGCTTATCAGGTTCAACTGCCATTCTCTTTGGTGTAAAAAATAAACTTAGGTTTTGTTGTTGTTTCATAGCGAAACAAAAGAACAAAGCCAACAAGAGAAGCGTGAATCAATCAGCACAGTAGTCAAAATGTACATGTAGGCTCCAGTCTCTCTCAGAATTGCATCTGGAATGCCTGACACAAAACCTACTCATAAGCACTCAGTCTGAAATAACAGTCATTTTTCATTGATCTATTTCAGTTGACATGCTTGGCGCTTACTCAATGGATGGCTATATGTATATGGTGTTTGAGTAGTAAGTAATAACATTTAATATTTATTATTTTAAACTTAAATTTAGTAGTTAATGATATCTTTCATCACTTTCCCTATTGCAATTGTGCATGCTACTATTAATAACAACAATTTGTGCCATGGGATTATGAGGATAATAATATTGTGATATGATAACTTCGTGATCATGTGTAATTAGAGGATTAACATCCAAGGAAATGATGTCCTTGGTGCTGTGTGCTTTGTGTGCTTTTGAATTCTTGTTGTTCACAGGGTGCAAAGAAAGTCGGTTTTACTGCTTGCCATTCGAGCAAGTTGTTGCTAGTGTGTACTAGCCCAAGAGTCTTTTAAGTAGCCCAACAAAATTTTTGAAGAGCAGCATTGATTACAGTTCTTCTGTAATTTGAATTTCCCAAAAACTTCACTTGACCTTCGGGCAAGTTAAGAACAGAATTCACTAGCCCGATTGCAACATCCACTAGCCCCGGGCTATTGGACACAACTTTCTTTGCACGCTGTGTTCATGTATGCGATCACTCTTGTGCAGCTCTTACTAGCGTCGATTTACCTTCCCACCTCTCCCATGGTGGTCTATTGTAACTTTTATTACATTTTGTCTGATCAATAAATTGAACCTTTCTCTAAACATCAGTCTCTGTACCTTTAGTTGATATTATCTTAAAGAAAAAAGTGAGAGTTGTCCTTTGACAGTTGTAAACTGTGTCTCTTTACTACGCAGTTAAAGTGTATAGAGCAATCACCTCAGTGACTATCACAGGTACAGCACATATAATAACAAAACTGAAATATTATGAAAACCAATGCCTTTGCAGAGCTCCAAGCTGCCACAACTTTAATTGCCACCCATGAAAAGAAAAAATTTTAGGGACCAACATTGCAGCAGAAGTCACCAAATTAGCAACTTGTACAGCCAAAGCACTTGACTCAAAATCATGTTTCTCCAATCTTTATTCTCCTCTATAGCTTGGATGGTGCTGACCTTTGTTTTGAAATTGTCAACCGTGTCAATGCTGGATTTGTTTACAGTGAAGCTGTGGCAAGGTATGTAATTAAAGGAAAATATTATTTTACTTAATAATTACTTTTAACTGGTGTTACATACATTAGTTTGGTGTAGCAATCAGCTCATACTAAGTAAGTAATACAGGGTCATGGGAAATCATAGTCATGATTTTCTGGACCTGGAAAATTTCATTTTCAAGGATTGAAAAGATTAGGATAAGTCATGGAAATTAATCAATTTATTGTTGGTCATGGGAAGTCAAGGAAATTTATAGTTTGTTAAGGTAGATTAATCACTACAAATGTCAAATCAAGGACAAAGTAATATAATGACAAGTCATTTAAAAGCACAACTGGCACATTTCTTTTCTGTCTTTTGAACTGCGACATTTGAAAAATTACCCCCAAACAAGGATCAATGCACTGTACAGGGCTTCTGATATTTCGCGCGGTCGCGGTGCTGTGAAATTCAGGTACATCTGTGAAATCCCGTGAAATTAACCAAAAAAAGCAAAATACCGCGAAATTCGCTAGAAATCTTATCAAATACATGTCGATACAACATTTTAAAACATATCTTCGCTATTGGGGCTGTTTAATTGCCGTAAATTACTTTGCAAATTTATCTTGAAACTTCATCAACACAGAGCGAACAACATCCCAAAATTACCTATGTGAAAAACTGGGCACTAGTCATGATGTTAAAAGCTAGTTTGCCATTGGCGCATTTCTTGAGCACTTTGTTGTTAAAATAGCAAATGATTATATTTGTTAAAAAACGTTAAACATGCTCGTCAAATCGGCACAAAATCAATCAATTTCTGGCTAAATTTGCCCAGAAAGTTCCCACGAAATCAGTCATTTTTTGCCAACTGTTTTTCAGGGAAGCAAGCCCTGAAAATTTCTGCAAGACTTTAGCGAAATCAGCCAATTTTTCCGCGAAACAGTCTCTGAAAATCTTTTTTCTTGCGACCTATCAGAAGCCCTGACTGTAGTTAAGAAAATTTTTGAATTTGAAGCTGTGCTTAAGGTCATGGAAAACTGGAAAGAGGCATTGAAACAGTCATGAAAAGTCATATAATTTGAGGGCATATAAAAGTATAAACCATGTTATTGTTGTTTTTTAAAAAGTGGTATCCATATATTTTTTCAGCCACTACCTCAGACAAGTTCTTGAGGCTCTGTCATTTTGTCATGAAAACAGAATTATTCATCGTGACCTCAAGGTAAAGTTTACCTTACATAATTTATTTAACCCTTTAAGTCCCGATAAATTACATGTATTTGCTAATGACATCAATAAATTATCAAGGGAAAACACTGAATGCAAATATGGCGCACTTCTTGGTTGGCCATTTTCTACATTTAGTTGTACAAAGGCAAGAATAGGGAGCCGGCGGCCTCTTATCTAGCAATTTAGTTGATCGATAAGGTTTCCTTTAAGCTGTTTTGTGCCTAAGCACTACCAAACAGGAGATTTAACAGCAGCTGGAATGAAAGTTAACTACATTTTTTACTTATCCAAAGTCCTTTCACAAGGCAAATACTGGATTCATGCGAGTCAAAACAGTGAAGAAAATGGACTTCTGTTTTTAAATAAGGAGAAATTAGATGCTTGTTGACCACTGATAGTGTTTAAGGCTAAACTGCTCTTTGCACACATTCTGTAGCCACTACGATTTTTTTTTGTCTTGTGTTGTGGTAAATGAACTAAGCCAAAGGAATGTCTAGATGATGCAGTATGCCGAAACAAAAATAAAAAATTATACACCATGAAACAAATGTTTAAATTTTCCTTATTACAGCCTCATAACATTCTCTTAGCAAGTAAGGAGAATTCAGCACCAATCAAAATTGCTGACTTTGGCATTGCCACTGAAATTGGAGAGGAAGGCTATGTGACAAGTGGTAAGAAAAATTGAATGAAATTATTATTATTATTATTATTATTTTTATTAGCAGAAGTACAACTGTACGTATGTTTTTCACCAATATTACAGAAGAAAAATCATGTTCAGACTATGAATTCAGCAGATCAAGCATTCTTTTGCAAGATCACCTTCTGGGCAACTCGAGTGCCCAAATGTTTCTTAAAAAAATAATTAATAATTTGGAAATTAATGTAATAATGAGGGTTTTCTCGCACTTTAACAATTTTAGGCCAATGAAATTGTAGGGATGTTTGTTGTTGTTGTTGTTGTTGCTGAGGTTGTTTGTAAAACAATGATATCCATGCAATTCTCTGAAGCTTTACAGAGATCTAAATAAAATCACAACTGATCAGCACAATACAGCCAACTAGAGTGTTATACATAACTAGTGAAACATTACAACAACAGTCCTATTCAGGACAACGTTCACCCAGATGATCATACTCACCCTACTTATAAAATGACACCTGGTAAAGTGGTCATATTCACATATTAAGCTCACTATGCATGACAACCATTCTGGTCTGGTCCCATCTTGGAGTTTGCTGGATTTAACATTCATTTACTTATCTCTTGTCTTAGGCCGAATAGGAACCCCACATTTCATGTCGCCAGAAGTTGTTAACAGGGAACAGTATGGAAAACCTGCAGATGTCTGGGGATGTGGTAAGTACTTTCTGTTTTGATGTTTTTGTTATGTGTGAAAGTCCTTAAATTTCCAAGGAAATCCACGACAAGGCCTTGAATTTCTTTAAGGTCCCTGAAAAATCCTTGAATTTTCCCCAGTCTTATTTGTGGTTGAGTATTCCTGATTTTTCTGAATTTCTGCTAGATTTCCATTCCACACTCAACGTAACAAGCAGCTGTATGCACATGTACATACATGGATAATTTCCATACCCAAGTGCATGGACCATTTCATTTCATGATATTGTTGGTGGCTCCGTTTGTGAGGAATATTGTGCCCTGAAAGTAGGCTTTTAATCTGAATGGTTGTCCAAGGAGTTGAAAACTCCTCGTTAAAAGATCCAATTTCCTGTGCTTTTGATGTAAATACATGTACCAGTTAAACAAATAATTACACTGATGATGCATTCCTTTTTAAGAGTGTTATAAACAACTACAGTTAACTGATGTTGTGTTCCCTTTTAGGTGTGATACTGTTCATTCTTCTTAGTGGTTCATTCCCTTTCCATGGCACTGGGGAAAAAATATATGACTCTATCCGAAAAGGGATTCCTACGGTGAGTAACTTATTGCTACCATGGCTTGTATATAGTACAGTTGCTAGATCTGACTTTATGAGGGCTTGTGAGATTGTCAGAGTACAGTAAGCCCAGGGTCAAACCTCAGACCTCACATGTGACAAACCTACTGACAATGAGCAAAATCAAATCTGGCATTTTCTAACCAAGCTTACTACTGTAGACAGTACTATAGTACTGTAGATTTTACCCAGGATCTCTTGGACTCAATACATTGCCAGTCTTCTGGATTTTTGGAAACACAGTTTTCCCTATTTGGGTTTCTTTTTTCCTATCAAATTGTTTTTGTTATTTTGTATTTGAAATATGATGAGCTTTAGTAACAGGGGGGAAATATGCACTGTAAAGGATTCAAGGTCTAAGAATTGTCTTCCTGAGTGGTCAAAAAATTAGTCTAGATGATTAATGGCACTTGTGATGGTCACACTTTTAGTCAGGAAATGATAAGTTGACATCAAGCTCCAATCTCCAGCTAGCAGTTCTAAAACAAAGATGTCGAAAAAATCACTATTTTTTTTTCTCCAACTGGGCATCCACAGGCACCCAACTGGTGAAAACCTTGGTAACTGTTACACTTCTCACTTCGTTATTAATATTGCAAATTCTGCAGATGAGAGCTAGAATCTGGGACAACATATCTGATGAAGCAAAGGACCTAGTGAAGAAGATGCTAGCTAATGACCAGAATGAACGACTGACGGCGCATGAAGCCCTAGACCATCCATGGCTAAGGGTACAAAGATAACTTCAACAGTAAAATAATATAGTTAAAGGGGTGTCTGATAAAATGTGACCTGTAATAAACTTTTTGAATCTCCTTCCAAATTGCCGTCTATTTGCTTCTAAACCAAAGGGAAAATTTAACAGGTGTCCTTTTTATTATGGTTTCCTCACACCCCTTCAATTATTGGTGAAACAAAAGCATGTACAATTCTTTTTGTTTCAGCCCTGAAACAAGTTGCTCTGTTTGACTTGGCACATTGTTATGCAAAAGTAATATGCTATTTCTTGCCATCACTTTTAAGGCCTCTGATAGGATAACTACCCGGTACATGTAATTTACAACTGTGGTTACTTTGCAACAACTTACATAGATGTTTTAGGAATTATTCTCAGTTGTGATTTCCTTGCTGAGTCCCTTGTCAAGTGACTTTAAAAAATAATGGGTATATTAACCTGACCAGCCATAAAATTTTTTTGACTATATATTGTTTGCATAGAATCGAGAAGTTCCTCAAAGAATTCACCTTCAAGATTCAGTTGATGAAATGAAGAAGTTTAATGCCAGAAGAAAATTAAAGGTACATGTAATGTGCAGTTCTGTGATAAAATCAACAAGGGCATGGCTAGAGGGCATCCTAGGGTACTTCAAACAGCCTTCCCCACAACCCCCCATCCTCCGCTACTACTACCACCATTATGGGGGAAGATAGGGGGTGGGGGAACCCGGAAGAATAGGAGGCACAAGAGGAAAGGGCAGAGGGTGGGAGTCCTAAAAGGCTGGCAAGTGGGAGAAACAGAAGGAAATGGTCAATACTATGCAATCAAACAGGGGCTTAAATGAGAAAGCTAGGAAAAAAGGGCAGGAACCGGGAATGCAAGCTATGGAAGGCAGGAGGCTTGGACCCCCCTGCCCACCCCCTCCCCCTCCATACCATCACCACCACTATTGTTAAGAAAAAAGGTATTGTGAAATAAAAATAAATAATAAGGCCATTACTGTGCTCATTAGGTTAGTTGACATCTTTGCAAAATAATCACAGATAATGAGGTGGGCAGGGGACTTGCTTACACTGTATATCCCAATTACATACTGGTATAGGATCGCCAGCAAAGCTTCCTTATGTCCTAGCCAGATAGGAATTATGATGTATTTACATGTCCATGTTTGAATATGTTAGTTGAGAGCTTCGCAAAACTATCAGAGGTAATCAAGAGTTGAGGTGAAGAGGGGAGGAGGGGGAGGGGGCTCTTATATCACAATGACATTCTGTGGTAAGATCCCTTAAAAATCTTTTTTAAGTGCTATGCTGATGGGCAAGGTTTCACACATTTCATTGTTCTTTATTTTATTCAGAGAGGGGAGGATTTGGTTTTCACTGCTTGTTACATGAGTGTGATTTTTCTTTCATTTTAGGGGGCAATTTTGGCTGCTGTTGCAAGCAGAAAATTTCCAAGTAAGATTGAAAAATCTAAGAGTTTTTAGGTCTATTGTACAATAGCATAGCACAGCTGCAAATAATTTTTCGAAAGGACAGATGTCTGGTGAAGGCATCTTTTTGGTGCTGGACATCACAAAAAACACAATCAAAGATGCATAACACATTTTTAACAAAAATTGTGAATAAACGACACAAGACATGTAGACTGATTGCTTTCACATATTCACTTGGTTAAGGTAATTTTGTTAGTACAACAATCCACATGAGTTCAAGATAGATTTCACCATATTCAAAGTGATAATCTTCAGTACTGACTTTGTCTGGACATCTTGTCTGACCACAGTGAAGATGTTGTTAGGCCAATTTTAGTCAGACATTTTCTGATGACCTACTGCTATTATCGCACCTTTGGTATGACGGTCTGTAAGTTATAGTACATTTGCTCTTTTTTTCTTTAATTTAGTGGCTATCATTCAAAATAAAATAATTCACAGAGGGGATTTTAAAAATACAATGTCTTTTTTTTCTCTTTGTTTTAGTGGCTAATGGAGATGTCAATGGGGCTCAGGTATTTCATTATTCATATTTACATGTTCATCTGTTTACCCTTAGACCCAAGAGTGACCAACATCAATTTTCTCCTAACATTTCCAGAACATAATCAAGTGATAAAGTTGTTAAAATTGACAGAAAGATCAACTAAGGAAAAATGATCTGATCTTTTAACAAATTCTCTCAACTTATTCTTTAAGAAAATGTATAGTGACTCAGTAGGGAGAATTTGTATGCGGATATTGGTGGTTAAAGGTTTAACCTCATCATCAGATGAGCGTGGAGAGGGGGAGGGTGGGGGCAAAACTAAGAGGCTGTGGGGCCAAGAACTGCAGCCAAGTCCGATGCGTAACCTTGACAACCCTGAGAGTGGCATCCACCCAGGCGTCGTCACACTGCTACCAGTGGAACCTTGCCTACTTACCATACAATTACCAAAGGGAGGGCTGGGTAGGGAACAAAAACGCTAGGAGCACGAGCAACCAGCGGCAACGTTAATGTAATGGCCTGACCTCAACAACCCATCGGCCGCTGCGAAACAATTAGTGTGGCCCAGTTTTCATCATCATACGTTTCTGGGAAACTTCCCACATACCCCTCCCCTAAGTCAACATTACACTTACTTCTCACTTAGGGCAAAATGTTGGCTTAGGGGAGGAGTAGGTGGGCAGTTTCCCAGAAACGTAGAATGATCCGATGGGGATCCGATGAATCTCGCGCAAAAGACTTGTGGCCAGTCTCTGGCTTATGCTGACGTCAAGCTTGATCACCATGTTGTTAGCGCTAACAGAGTTGCTCTTAAAATTCCGTCTTTTCCTAGGATGATGTTTTTGAATACGAAGATGATGATCTTACCGCATCAGGTACGGATTCGAGAATTTTTCCCCCATTCTGTGATAAAAAACTGTTTTGAAGCGTTGCATTTATAATCTCAAAGTATCTTGTAGGGTCATAAAATGTTAGGTCAAAAGGTTTGCTGAAAGGGACGATGTTAGACTACGATTGGTCCCTATTGTTTCTCAGTGGTAGTGGAGCAAGTGAAGTGCTCGACATAGCGTGAAAATTGCTACCCGCGAGGAAGCTGATACGCGTGTCACCTTCCGCGCGAGTGAAAATTTTACTCGCGCTCGCGTATTTCACTCGCTGTGTAATCCTTGGGGAAGATGATGGACTACTTGTAGTTTAGATCATTGAAGTACTTTATGTTTCATGTGACGTGTGACTATGGAGTGTGACCTGTAAGTAACGTGGGTTTCACGCAAGGCGAGACCATTAACAGTAATTGCAGTGCTTCTATAGGGGGATTCATCGTGACGTCATTGTTTACTATTTTCCTCTTTAGCATACGAGAAGATGTAGCCGTATATACCAATTAGGTTCAAAAATTAAAAGAGCTCGTTGATTTATACAGTTTGTGAGAGTTTCAGCTCTTTACAATCAGTAACAAAGAAAATAGCAGCAATTAAAAACTGTAATCAAAATTACTGGGTGGCAAAACGTTAATGAGCTCATACATTCTGTGTCAAGGAGAATTTCTCCGAAACTATCTGGTATATCGGGCTCAAATTTTCAGAGATATCTGAAATTGTTATGTCCTTTCAATATTCAGAAATTTCATGTTATTAGCTTCATCAGATAATGATAAGCCCATGCTAACGAGGCAAAAAATGTAAACAAGGATTCGCCGATAGAAACCAACTGTTCTACTTTTTATTTTCTTCAGGGGCTATAGGTCAGCTCCTTGACTCGCTAGAAGAGATTCAAGTCCTTACCGGGGCTAGCGATGCCGACGTTAACTTTTTACAGAACTTTTTCGAGCATCAAACACTACAGGCATTATTGGAGGTGAGAACCTTGGTTGATTTCTTTGTAGAAATGTTCACTACAACTTAGTAAGTTTACAGCGATTTGGAGGTCTGTATTAAAGCTATCCTAAAAGATCCCTAAGAGTGTTTTGACGTGTTTCAAGGGTAGCAACTTAGCCAAAGCACGATTACATCGCAGAAAATCTACAGACTAAGGAATTTGTTTGCAAATTACACATGCAATTTGAAGGCGTCCTAAATCGATATCAAATCCTAATAGTCACTCACATAACCTGAACGGTTTCTTCAAACATGTTTGAACGTTATTTGAACGCACGAAAATTTCGAAATAGGTATTTGCTTGTTGGATGAAAAACAGTGTAGTGCATTTTTTTAAAATTTTATTACAACGTTTTTCTTTTTTCAAAAATTGAGTAACAGTGAAAAAGTGTGAAATATTTTTAAGTTTTACTCTCTCCTTTTAGAGATTTGTTTTTTAATGATGTAGAGACAACCAGCGTAAGCTGTTTTTCTTCTTTTACCCCTTAATGAGGTCACACTCATTCCGGATTGCTTCCTAAATTGCTTTTTAACATGCCAGTGGCAAATAGAACGCAAATATAACTGGCTCGCAAAGTAATTTTTAAATATTTCATTTTCGTTAGCAGAACCAGTAATTTGAGGTTTTAATTTCACGATTCGCTTCTTCTGTATTTATAGATAAAAAATATTGATGTCACTTGTTTTCTGTTTTATATGTTTATGGAGAATTAAAGGCTCTGTAACTCGTTGCACAGAAAACCGTGGCGTGATGCTGTTTACAACTTGGGTTGAGTCTTCAAATAGTATTTCATCAGTTCTAGATTGGTGGTTTTTAGTGATATTCAAATGTTTTATTCCAGTAGTTAATAATTGATTTCACTTGTCATATTATGTCAGTGTAAGTTGAGGGAATATCAAAGGTGAGCTTGTTACTTCGACTTTCTTTCCGTAATGCATCAGGTTTATGATAGAAGTCAAGAATGGACTGATGAGAACAGCACTTGTCCGCTATCATCCTCGCCCAGCGCCGTACAAGACGCCAAAGAGGTAATTACTTTGCGAATTTTTGTATTTTTCAGAATTTATACACAAGCGTTCCTTTTAAAAACTTTTCAACGACACTCAAAAAAAGGTCTTTTTTTGACAGTGTCTTCTTCAAATTTATCATAGTAGAGTATAGTTTGTTTGTAACGTGCTTTTTTGAAAGGCTCAAGCTATTTCCTGTAGTTTTGTTAGCGGGAAGCACACCTTTCTAAGCTTGATAATGTTTGTTTATAGTTTGTGCGTATGAAGAAAAACACAGCGTACGGTTATTTACCTCTCCGGTCTTTTAGTGTCGGTTGTGATCATTAACATATGATGGCTCGTCTTTAATGTCTTTTCTCAAAAAGAGTCGTGAATGTATTCTTTGCTATATGTGCTCGCATTCTATTTAACAACTAAAGCGATAACTGAAAACAGGCATGTTTTGTGTTCTCTTGAAACTATACTTAGTCAAATTCTTACTTCTCTGAGAGTAAACTACAAACTTTTTATTTGGAGATATTATCATTCGTGAAGGAATTGTTTCCAGTTAATTGATTGTTCCATCTGAAAACTTATCCCAATTTATTGTTTTCTCGATTCTCATTCTTGTGAGTTTACCGATAAAAGCTGTATCGATTTGTTACAAGAACTCTTTCCTCAGGCAAATTGTCAAGCCAAACTGAGTATCTTCTTGGTTTTATAAAGCTCTCTGCCGTTTCAGTGTGTGATAAAATAGTGTAAAGTCAGCCTATAAATCTGCTAAGCGAGAATCTTTTTAAGTAACTTAGCTAGAGAGATTTGGTTGTTGTACAATAATCGTACACTGTTTGAAATCCTCTCTTTATACAACCTGCCCACTATACTTGTCAAATTCGCTGTTGACCGCCGGACAAACAGCGGGGAAAACAGTTAGCGGAGCGGGGCGCTCTAACCGCACCCGACCGGCGGCGTTTGGTACGACTCACCCCCAGGGGTTTCTTTAAGGTTTTGAACAGGAGGGCAACCGAGTTTGACACCCGGGCAAAGAATTGGCAAGGCCCTCCGGGCAGCGGGGATCTGGCGGCATGCTCCCCCGGAAATTTTTGAAATTCTATAGTCGCAGAGATAACTATAGTCCAAAACTCGAGTATAAACTGGCAACAAATACTCGAAGAGGGGGGGGAGGGGGGTATTTGCACTCATTATATCTCAATCGATAGCACGGGACCGCCGTTTTTTATTTCATTTCTGTAACCACATGTACTGAATTTCACATAGGGAAAGTTTGAAAAAAATCTCAGTGTAGCTTCCATTTCAGATATATAACCTTAACCCTTTAAGCCCCAATATCCACAAGCAAATTCTCCAAACTGATCTCTATACATTGCTTTAAAGAATAAGTTGAGAGAATTTAAGAAAGGATCAAAGCATTTTCTGTTAGGTGATCATTTTATTAATTCTCATAACCTAACCCCTTGTCATTGTGTGGATATCGTTAGGAGAAAATTGATGTTGGTCACCATTGGGACTTACAGGGTTAATAAGGGTTTGACCGTAGCAACGTGAATTGATGAAGCAAATCCAAAGTAATTAATTATGCGTAGCATGTACAGACGATGCCTTCAGTTCACCTTGTCATGGAACGATCTCATCGGGTTTTCTTTTTTCCTTTTTTATAACTTTCTTCTTTCTTCGTTGTTAACTTTTCTTTAAGATGTTGAATATTATCTTTTTTTCTTCTTTTTTCAGGTTATTGACCTGATCGAATACAAAGCAGAAGACGATGACGATTGTTACGAGCTACAAAACATCTTGATGGACCCACATGTCGCGGTAAGTCATTTAAAAGTCCCAAATTAACAGTAATGTTTTGTGACCTTAATCAGCCAATTTGGCAGGGATAGCACAACGAGAATTACTCTGGGCCGACTGAAACAGTCCTTGTCCACCCAGAAATCATTGTGCCGACTTGCACCCATTTCACCTCCCTTATAGAATAGGGAGCTGTAGCACGGACGACGGCGACAAAACGAGAAAGTCAAAAAAGCAATAGGTTTATTAAGCAAGCAACAACTTTGCACGTGCAACACACTTTTTTTGTACATTTCTTGCCGACACTGCGCGACTACGACGTGAAAATGCCTAATTTTACGTTTTATGGAGAACATAAAGAAGCGACGATGAACATTTATTTCTTTTTCTAAACTTCAGTGCGATTCCTAAGAAATCAACAAATCAAGAGACACTCGCCTACAGTTGACATTTTCAAATTCATGTTAAAAGTGACGTTTTTGCTGCCGTCGCCGTCGTCGATGCTAAATCTTCCTTCTGGAGTGGGGAATACGCCTACACTGCAACGGATCATTTGACCACCTACCCCTCCCCTAAGTCACAATCCTTCAATTGAATACACTTTTTAAGTTTTCATTTTCTTCCATTAGGCATTACTTCAAGCACATGATGAAGTCCTGAAGAATTCTACCGGTGATGAAGTGAATCCATATCAATCGGAAGGGAGCCCCGGCTATAACAATAGACAGATGGAAGACTCTGTCGGAGACCGGCCGGAAAAACTAACCCGGGTGCGATTGGTACAGTTCCACAAACATCCAAATGAACCGATGGTAAGTTTGCTCTGTAAGTTGTACGTGTGTGTTGTAAACCGAACAGGCGAACTGTGTGGTCCATTTTTAAGCACGAAAACCATTCTTCCTGATTTGACTTCTTGAGATTTATTTCATTCCTCAGTAAATATCTGCGTGAGGTCAATATGGCTGGATATTGATTGGCCAAGTTCTTTTTTTGCCTTTTTATTGACCAAGACAAAGGCGAGGTCGATAACAACTCCAAAAAAACGACCAAGCTTGGTCATTAAAGGATTCATTATATGCTCAAAAAGATAACTTGTTCTTGCGGGACCAACGCGGGAAATCCCGAGCGAGTAAGATGATCCTGTCTTACCCGCTCGGGTAGCCAATGGGAAAACAGGGCTGTCTTTATTTTGCCCGCTCGCCGATTCAGCCATGTAGAGTCGACTCCGGATAACTCGAGCCCTCTAGGGAAATCGAAAAAAGCTCGAGTTATCGGGATTTCGAAGTAAATAACCGGGAATAAGGAAATAAGCAAACGGATGGGGAGGAAATGCAAGTATCATGCACACTTCAATTCAAGGGCAGCTAGAGACATAGATTAATATTTTAAGAAAGGAATTAAGTACCAAAGCTTGATTAATATACTAAGATGGACACTGCATTTGAACCGGACAGAGTGACAAAAAAGTAAAAACGAAGAATTGACACGAAGAATTCTTTTTTTTGATTTTTTTTCTTGGTTTGTTTTTTCAATGTTTTGGACTTCAGTACACTGTTTTTTTTTTTGAGTTGTCACGCCCTTAAACATGGTTGGAGTTATCGAGGGCAGAATTATATACAATTGATCTGAAGGGAAACAAAAATTACTTCGAGTTACCGAGGGTAAAATTACAGTAAATGTGTGAAAGAAATCCAGGGGAAATCGATTTTGGTTCCAGTTATCGAGGGTGAACTGTATTAAAAAAGGTATTACTAACTTTTGCTTTTTGTCATAATGCTTAAAATTGATCGGCATAAAAATGACCTTTGACGTAGGGTTTTCTAATTTTGGTTTAATGATTGATTAATTTTTTTAAATATTTTTATTCATTGATTTTGCTCAAGTATTTTTACTTATGTTTTTCTCCAGGGTATCACTCTAAAACTGAACGAGGAAGGACGTTGTATCGTTGCGAGAATTATGCATGGTGGCATGATCCACAGACAAGGTTGGTATTTTCTAAAACTAAAATAAAACACACGAAAGTTTAGTCACCGAAGTCTTCTTTACATCGGTTTACTAGGATGCGTTGTCGCGTTCATGCTACGCTAGTTCAATCGTGGAAAGGCTAAGGTAGATAGCTATAACAATTACCAAGGGCTGTGCACTTACACATGATCTGGGAACATTGATAGTCGATGAAATAGTTAGAAATGGTGGCGACATATATACCGGATACTTTCCTGGTAAATTTGCGGATGTGGCAAACGCTTTTAAACCACTTTATTAATATGTGGAACGAGGAGCCCACTACCCAGAGCGATCAATTCGCACGCTGGGCTTTTTTACAGCGTTTTCACGGACCGGTTCATTTTTGTTTACATGTTGTTACAGTGCTTCATTATTTGAAATCATTCTCTCACAAAAAGAGGCTTTATCAATTTTATTTGGAGTGAGGGCAATTCTCACATACGGGGGGGATGTTTTTCGGAATTTTACGTGTGTTACAAATCATATCTACTTGATTACATTGTCTTCTTCCGTTGAATCGCGCTTTAGGTTATCCGCTACTGCGCTTGCGCAGTAAGTATTCTGGGGGGCAACCTTTCAATTTCTGAGCGGATGTTTTTTATCATGGTGAAAAACACATAAACAAGGGCATGTCAAAGGAAATGTCAAAAGATGATTTCTGCTTTAGGTATTAGAGTACCTAGAAATAAAGAATAATTTATAAATCGACTCCCACAATTGTACTGTATGCATTTCGTATAAGTAATCATTTGTGGCCAAAGTGCCCCTTGCCTTAAACTAATGAGTAAGGAAAATAACGATCTGGGTGACGCCAGATCTAGTGGCAAGTGTCACTTATAATTTTTTACGGGGTGCAGGCTGCCCTCGGGTGACCCGCTTACTTCTGCGGGATGCCCGGGTTGTAGCGGCCTCCGCATCAAAACCCCACTATTAACGTAAAAGATCGATAAAGGGATATTCTTTCATTCCTCTTCTATGCTTCGTTGCAACTTTCTCGACGAATTCGCGCGAAAACGCTTGCTACGCAGTCTTAAGGAATTTGATAGGCCTCTTGTCAGCTGGCACGAGAGTTTATACTGTTTTTCACCTGGTGCGTTATTGCCTTCGGCAAGAAAGTGTGTGCACGGGTAACGTCCACTTTTGAATGAGCGATACACCATTGCAGCCGATTGTCGATATTGACACAACACGATATCAGTCGATTCCCCTCAAATTTAATACCAGTGTTGTTACTGGAAGCTTAACTTCCGTTTTCTTGTTGTAGGAACTCTCCATCCTAGTGACGAGATTAGAGAAATCAATGGAATTAACGTGGCAGATAAGTCAGTGGAGAATCTTCAAGCCATTCTCGTGAGTGATGCCTAATGATACAACGTAGTCAGTACCGGGTTAACAGTGATTACGAGACGGTGTCTGCAGACGAAATGCGTCTCGCAATTGTTTCTGGGATGGTTACTGGGGACGCGCCTGTCAGCTATTGGCCAATTTTTTCCTTGTCCCTGGTAACAGTCCTAGAAGGCTTTGCGAAAGCTAAGTCGGCCCAGTTTTCTTCTCGTGTTTTCAGGGGCGGGTCTAGGGGGAGGGTGCATGAAAAAATAGTGACCAGGTAAGCTGTCCAGCTTCAACTGGAAAAGAAAAATGTATGAAACTACTATGTTCTCAATAAATATTTTAAGATGGAGATTCCCACATTTTGTTATTGACACAATAAAGGTAATAGGACTGAGTGGAGTCCAATTCGGTTCGTAATCATACGCATTCTCAGCTGATAACTTTTAATGTTTCCATAACATACACATACAAGTATGCCAATTGTTGTATGCGTAAGTACTTTACATAACTCGTTTACCTATGTTCATTTTTATTCTTTTTGTTATTTTTTGTCCTTCACAGCGAGAGGCGAGCGGGAATGTCACTTTTAAGATTGTTCCCAGTTCAAGAAATATTAATCAAGTTTCCGAGGTAAGAGACATGTGCAGACTTCGTTTTTGTTGCTAATGCAAGCACATTTTGGTAGAACAAAGCTGTACAAAGGTTGGATGTCTTGTTATTTGATGACTAACGAATCCGGAACATTCATTTTGCCATTTGCACGCGGAAACGTGAGTCCGAAATGAAAATGTTCCGATGTGGTTGGTTTGAATGAATGTTCTCGGATTTAGTGATGTGTGTAAACATTTATAAATCCAGAAAAATCTTCCTAGAGAAAACGCAGCCTGAGAATGATGCTTTGGAAATAAGCTAGACTATGTAGCTGGTGGGATCGTGAACACGAGGAAAGTTGTGGGAGAGGAGCTGCGATCCGTGCGGGGAATGGTGGAAGAGACGTTTTGATGGCGTCTTTGCCGCCAAAACTCTCACACTCGCGAAATCAATTCCACCAGTTAAGCAGGCCAGAAATAGAGAGCTTAGATTTGAGGGCGATAACGAGTACCAGATTTAACTTAAAGTTTTTACGTGTGTTCTCAAAAAAAGACACCCCGGAAAACTTCATTTACTTTTTTTTAACAAAAAAGTTGGTACGGTTATTTACACGAAAGGATGTGAAGCCCTCTCCCGAGAGCAAAATGATAAAACTTCCTATATTTGATAACTTGTTCCTGCCACTACGACATTCTCGCCAAAACTCGTAGTAGAATGACGACTGCTATCACATTTTCCCGCCAAAATGACGGTGGTCCACGCGTGAGCAATACGCAGTATTGAGGAAGTCTCGTACTCATAATCGTGCTCGTCTCAGAGTCTAAAGCTCTCTAGTAAGCCTATACTGCGGTTTACGACAGTGATCCAGTTGCGGAAAGCGATTTTCCCGTGAGTTTACGTCACGTATCGATACCAAGCTATTGTTTTTCGTTTCAGGTGTTTGTTAGGGCGCTGTTTGATTACGATCCCCGAGGGGATGACTTGATACCGTGTCAGCAGGCCGGCTTATCCTTCACCTGCGGGGAAATCATTCAGATTGTTAGCAAGGCTGACCCATACTGGTGGCAGGCTATCAAGGAGGGTGATAATGAAGGCTTTGCGGGACTTGCTCCGTCGCCCGAGCTACAAGAGTGGTGAGTATGTCTGGAACCAATTCCTTTTATTATTTTGTTAAATTTTTGGAAAAGGAACTGAAAGGTCATTTTAATTTTGAAAATATCAAGACCCAAAATGTCGAAAGGTTTTTTTTTTAATTCTCTATTATTACTCTTGTTAAGAGATACTTTTATTCAATTTCTTTACGTTTTACAGTATTCTTTTTTTTTTCAAGGAGAATAAGTCATTTTAGATCCCCTCTGCACTGGTGCGTTTCGTTTTTTTGGTTTGTTTTTTTGTTGTTGTAGGTGTTGTTTTCTTGTTGTTGTTGTCGTTGTTGTTAAATTTATTTTGGCCTTGCTTTCTACATTTAAATGACCCAAAACGGAGGCTTAGGAAAACTGGGGATTTATGGAAACCCTCTGGAAAGAAGATTTTATTGAGAACAGAGTTCTTACTCCTTTACGTTAACGTTAACCATAGAATTTAGAGGAAATTAGCAAGGCGTGGACACCAAATGCTACAATAGTTACGACTATTAATGTGTGGGTTGAGCAATGTTTTAAATCTTGATTGAAAAAAACTTGAGTGGCTGTTAAGGATTTACCATGTGAACTCTTCTTTTTTTTTCAGGCGAATTTCTTGTATAGCTGCGGAAAAAGCCAGAAGGCAAAATGGAGGTGAGTTGTTCTTTGTTTTAGTTAGCTTTCTTTCAATTTTTTCCCGGTCTCTGACGCTGCTAACTACGGCGATATTAATCCTCTCGTTTTTATGAGAATTTAGCGAAAATGCAGCTGCTTTAACTCGCATCTCTGTTTATTTAAGTCTCCATTTTAAAGCAAGGAGCCAACCTTTTGAAACCACTAAAAATCAATCCTATTTTGAAAGGTATATGTTGTGTTTTCAGGATTATTCAAATTCGGCAAGTTATCTACTTACAGCCGCCTAGCTATCGACATTTGGTTGGAAACCAGAAAAAGTGCATTCGTTGTTAGCACAGAAATATAATTTAATGGATTGCTGCTTTGTTCTCCATTTCAGCAACTTGTATGTGGTTCGGCAAGAAGAAGAAAAGTAGCCGGGATAAATACGTTGCTAAGCATAACGCAGGTCTGTACATACTGACACCAATGTGATTGTAGAGACTTTAAGTCGCGTTCCTTTAACGAAATATATCTTAAATGGACTATGTTATGGCGAGTCCACATCATATGAGAGAGTTTTGTTTCCCTTTTCTCTTTCAGTTTTTGATCAGCTTGATCTTGTGACCTATGAGGAAGTTATAAAGCTGGATTACTTTAAAAGAAAAACGTTGGTTCTTCTTGGTAAGTTGGATGATTAAGGCCATGCAAGGTTCAACTTAACGCGCGACCTTCCATATGTTGCTTCTATTTTATTTACGCGCGTAAAATTTACGTGCGCACGCACGTAAAAATATCACGACAGTGGAAATCCACCCTAAGGTTTGCTGTTTCATTTCAGGTGCGCACGGTGTCGGGAGAAGACATATTAAAAACACCCTTATTAACAAATATCCAGAAAGATTTTCATATCCAATACCTCGTAAGTATAAAAAAGAAATTCTCGTCTTTTGTGATTCCCTCGTTTTGTCTCTCAGACCCATGTCAAAGGTCGAACGTTCCTTGGTACCGAACTTAAATGCTATTGAGCAAAATGTATTGTTCTAGCTCATTAGCGTAAGGTTTCGGCACATTGAAGTTTGACGTTTGACCCAGGCCTCACAAGCCCTAGCTCGCGAACTGCAGACGTATTTCCGGTCGTCGCGTCTCTTTCTCAGAAGCGGCGACCGGAAATACGTCTGCGGTTCGCAGGCTATACGGTCACCATCCACTCGTATCCGTTTTTATTTGAAAACGCAGATTTTTCCCCTCCGATTCAGCCTACCGTCCACACGTATCCGGTGAAAACGGTCACCAAAAACGCATCTTTTCAAAAACGATCTCCTTAGTGGAGATTTTTGAAAACGCCGGCTTCTCGCTTGCGTGTGAACGGACGAAAGGGAGATTTTCGAATACGATGATGTCATACATCATATAGTACGAGAATTACGCATACTCCGTAAGGGATGCTATCGTATTTCGATCGTTTTAGCACTTTCGCGTTTTCTTTTTCGTGCGAAAACGATTCAAATACGCTATGTGCGGACGTGTATATTTTTTGAAGAGGGAGAAAAAATCGCTTTTACAAAAATATCCGGTTACGTGTGGACGGGGCCACAGACTGGCATATTAAACAGTCTTACACAGCGTAAAAACAGTGCTAAATAAGTAAGAAGTGACCAAAGTGAAAACTCTTCGTTTCTAAATTATATTTCGTAAAATGATAAAAAAAAAGTACCATGTGAAAGAGGTTTCATTTGCATGGTCACAACATAGCATTTTATCACTCAGACTCAAAAGTTAGAACCAAAAGTTAGAACCACCTTGCAAGAGTCCATCAATCCTTTGCGAGTAAAACGTTTAACACCATGATAAACCTGCGAGTCATTGAGAAGTATTTCTCAGTCGTTTATAAAGTCGACCTAGAATTAAACCAACTTTGTGGGAAGTATCACTTGAACGTACCGCAAAATGGCTTTCACTTAACAGTTAAAGCCCCAGAAACAACTTGTTTATTCTCCACAGTGAGATTCATACATTTTTTAGGGTACTGCTTGAGATGATAGAGAGCTTTAGATTCGAGGACGACATTTAATTTTAAGTTTTCTTGCCTATTCTCTTAAAATAGACACCCCGGAAAGCATCATTGTACTATTTTTCACCACAAAAGTTAGTTCGCTCATTTCTGTTGAAGGAAGTAAAGCCATCTCCCGCTCGCTAAATGATAAAATTCCTACTATTTGATAACTTATTTTCGCCACCACGACATTCTCGCTAAACTTGTAGTAGAATGACGATGGCTATCACATTTTCCCGCCAAAGTGACGTTGGTTCGCGCGCGCGCGCGCGCGCTACTCAGTATTTGGCGAAATCTCGTTCTCGTAGTCATTCTCGTCTCTCTATTTTGCTCAAGAATAAAGACATTTCATCTTAGGTGATTATTCCATTCATTCTCATGACCTGTATGTTGTATCAGGCAATGTTATTATTGGGAGAAATTGGATGTTGGTCACTATTAGGACTTAAAGGGGTAATCATGTGGTCAATATTTATTGCATCGAGAAACATGTCATCAATCTTTGAAACTCTTTCTGTCAGATACTACTCGTGAGCCAAAGGATGGAGAGGAGGATGGCAAGAACTATTTCTTCGTTGCAGCGGAAGACATGCTAGCTGACATAGAAGCTAACAAGTATCTTGAGTACGGAACTCACCAAGGAGCCATGTATGGCACTAAACTAGACACCATAAGGGACAATCTCAATAAGGGGCTCACAGCCATACTCGACGTAGAACCCCAGGTAAAGAGGCCCTCTATCTCTGTAGAATACCCCTTTTAAACACATTTACTTAAAATGTAATGGCAATTTCCACTTAAACCCTGTATCAGTTACTTCGAATCATTCCCAACAAGGGTAGAAATTTGGGAATCCATTGCAGTAGGCTGGTAAGAGTAGACATATCTAGTTTTTCTTGAGTGTTATACAGTGAAAGAACGGATCCATCTCGTGTTTATAGGGAATTGGTTTGGTGCACTAGAGTCGTCTATACGCGTCGTGTCCTCGACGCTAGGTTCAGCGTTCGTCGCATCGTGCTCTAGATTTGTAGATCATTAATTCAAGCTCCTGCCGCGCAGTTTTTCAACAAATCAGGAGCGAAAACAAAACCAACTGTAAATTACTTTCTCGCGTTTTCCCGCAGTAAGCATTAAGTTCTCATTGGCTCCCTTCTGGCTCGTCCCCAGGTGCCACACTTGCGCGTAATAAAACCGTTCAAGGCGTAATGGAAAATATGTGCTTCCTTCCCAAGAGAACACGTGCGCTGCTCATTGAACAAGGAGTGCCAAGCACGGTTTCTGGATTATGTCTGCTGTAACTCGCCGGAGTAATTACCTTGGTTTAAGGCTTCCCACGTCAAACTTAAAAGTGGCCTCTCTGTTTTGTTGTAGGCTTTAAAGGTTCTTCGCACCGCTGAATTCTCTCCGTACGTCGTATTTATTTCTGCTCCCTCCATTCTTGCAAACGACAGTATGAACAGCCCATCCACACCGAACGGAGACGTCGCTGTGAGTATATAGGATAAATTACTTGAGTCAAGCTACTGCACTTAAGGGAAGATAAATGACTTAAATAAGGACTTAGAGGTAAACATTCGTCTACCATTTCTGATGGAATTGGAATACCGGAGTACCCGGAGAAAAACGTCTCGAAACAAAGGGGAGAGCCAACAACAATCTCACCCCGCATATGACGACGACGTCTGGGTTTGAACCCGGGCCACTTTGGTGGGAGGCGATTGCTCTCACTATTGCGCCATCCATTGCTTCCAAGATACAGAATGAAGAAAATAATAGGATGGCTTTATTTCGGTAAAAATATGTTTCCATCCCGCGATACTCATACAGCTAGACCACAAAAGAGTCCGTATTTTTTTGCGTATTGAAGTACGCGCGAACAGTCAAACAAAAGGTCTGGAGCGAGGCTGAAAACGGAGAGCGAGACTGGGGAGCAGGGCGTCTTTATCCGCCCTTCTGGGGAGTGTGAGGCTCGCGCGCCTCGCGCTACGCTTTACCGATTTCTTTAACGATTTTCAGGGGAAAAAAAACTTGACTGTTTTGCAGTCTACGATACCGTCTTATGTGGAAGCCTTATTTAAGGGGGCCGTGTCGTGGCTGGCTAGTTTATTTTCTTTTGTCAAATCCCAATTATGCGTCCTCTCCTTTTTCGCTATGGAATTTGAGAAATTACTTACGAATGACAAAACGCAGCAACGTGTCATGCTAGCTATTGTGTCTCCTAAGCATAAACGTTACAGACGACAAAAGTGAACTTTGAAAAACTGTTCTGGCTAAAAACGTTTCAAAAACTACAACTCCTTTTCTATTTGTGGTGTTATTTATACCTTCTTTTAACCTTTTGTATTTGTTTCACTCAATTTAATCATAGTTCCTACTGTTTGAATTTTTCAAAATGTCGTGACTCAGCCCCTTTAACTTGGAGTGCTCTCTGTTGTAGGATGAAAGTCTCCAGAAGCTGGCTAAAGAGTCGGATAACCTTCGCCAGAAATATGGCCATTTGTTCGACCTCACGATCGTAAACAACGACATCGATGATACCATTCGCCTTCTAGAGAATTCTTTCGAGCAGCTACGAACTACTCCCCAATGGGTTCCAGTTTCTTGGGTCTACTAGCCTCACCCTACCCCTTGTAAAGGTTCGCGCATGGGACAAGTCACGTGATGCGAACTTGACATGGAGTAGTCCTCGAATACGAACAGACGTGACGTCACTAGTCCCAGTCCCGCTCCTAAGCCAGTATCTGGACAGAATCACTTGTATAGTTGCTTCATCTATACGTAATGTCAGTGCTCATAAATGAATGCAGTGCTGTTTTGACATCAGCTTCACTCCTTTGAATACACACTTCACGCAAAAAATACGACTATTGTACGGGTGCCATTGTAACGTTGAATTCACGGGGAGTTATACCAATGGAACTACGCGTTGTTTCACACGCACTGATCACACATCGCCAAGAAATCACACCGTGTTTTGAAAAAGAGGGACTAGGTGCCAGAGTGGAGTATTGACCACGCCCTCTGACTCATGATCTTCCACTATAGGAGGGCCAGAACTCAATAATAAAAAAATGTATGTAATTGCTGAACAATTCAAGATAACGCTATCTATTGGCAGAGCAGAAAAAGCAGAAGTAGTATTGCATCTGTTGTTTTTGTTTGTTTTTACATTTTTGTCATAGAACAATTTTCTATATTGCTGCTTTCCTAAGCGTTTTATATCAGTTTATTTGCTGTCACTGTATTTTAGATTGTTAGAATCACTGCTTCTCTCTTAGAGAAGAGGATTGAAAGGAAATGTCAAATTCACTCGCGTAAGACAAACCGTACGATTTCGTTTTGCTCTGTAAATTAGTTAGTTTTTTGTCTAGTCACGCAACGCTCCTCGTTACGCGACTAAAACGGCTGCGAGGGACACTATAAATCAGTTAGCCCTTCGGATATTGCAGAATTGAAAAGGGAGTGCTGTTTGTTGCGGGTAAATCATAACGGATAAAAAATAAACCGTGGTTCCGTTTATACATAGTGTCAGAGATTCTATAAGTTCAGTGCTGACTTGGTGCTTTAAGCTACCTTAATGTAATCAAAACATACAGCAGACTGGTTTTGTATCTCAAATGAGTGGTTTTAAAGCAAAATGAAGACTAATAATTAGTTCCGTTCAGGTTGGGTTATGCGTTTTTTCTCTTGTTACTATTACATGGCTATAGCTGCCCCAGAAAACCATGTTGATTTGACCTTGCTAAAATATGTGTAATCCCATGACATAATATTTATTAGCGTAATTTTTTTTTAAACGTGGCTAAGGGTGTAGCGCTTGAATTGCCCTTGTCGCAGAAGATCAGCTAAACCTTGCAGAGCTTCTTGTCAGTCAAAGCTTTCTTGGTTCTCGACCCTTTGCCTTGGCTTTTTAACCTATTTGCAGTCATGCGCACTGCCGGAAAGCTGTGGGATTTAGATAGCCAATTCACTTTTTTGTTCCCAGATCAGCGGCGCTGACCAAAAGGATCGCAGTTCTTGGAACGAGAATGAGCCAATCAAAGCAAACATTTCCTTCGGTTATTACAGCTTGGCCGTAGAAGGGATGGCTTGTACCTGTACTTGTACTTCCGGGTTGCTTTGTTCCTTTGAAAACCTGAAGGGTATCAGTGAAGATTGGCCTGGTTTAAACGTCGCATTTCACATGTGCAGAATCGAATTCAAATTAGTGAGGAACATAAATTTTCCTCATTAGCATTTAGGGGTTATGCCACGAGGATATTGCTTCTTGATTTTGGAGTCATCATACGTTCTGGGAAACTGCCCACTTACCCCTCCCCTAAGCCAACATTTTGCCCGAAGTGAGAAGTAAGTAATGTTGGCTTATGGGAGGGGTAGGTTGATAGTTTCCAAGAAACGTAAATGACCTTTGATTTGAATTCTGTGCTGAATTCATTACTTAACACCTTTACCCATGCCAAAAATGTTCCTGTAGAGTTTTGAAGACGATATGAAACGAATTTCATCAGGGAGGTGATTTTTGCAGGCGCATGTGAAGTGTTCTATGAGAATCTTTTGATTGGGCAAGAAAAAAGTGTCCATCGTCTTCGCATCCGAATCGCTGAACCTCGGGGACAAAAAGTTCCCTAATAAGCGGGTGTCCGTTTAGCCAAGCGGCGTTCGACTGTACTTGTAGTGTAGCCTACCCCCTGGCGTTTTTTTTTTTTGATTTTTAATTTTAGATTAGACCACGACAAGTACGAGTTTTCAAACTGATTTCATCCGCCTCAGATTAACGCCTGTCACAGTAATTTTATCTCTTACGTCTCTATGTTCTATAGCTAGTCAGAAGATGACAAATTGGGTACAAATCTGGCTTGAAATTCAAAAATCGTTTTCGTACTCGATCGCGTATTCGTAGTCAAATAAGAAAGTAGCTACAATAGATATCTTAAATCACTTAAATACTGATCGTTGTATTACTTGTGATATGTAAATTAGTAGGGTGGGCAGTGAGATTGGGAGTTGCTTTGCGCCCACAATTTTGCAATGGTGAAATTTTATAGAGGAACATTTGTACAGGTGCAATAAAGTATTTAGAACCTGATCGCTGACTCATTCTTTCATCCGCCTCGATACGAATCCCGTTCTCGAGGTTGTCTTTTATGAAGTACCGTAAAATTCCGAAAATAAGCCCCGGGGCTTATATTTTTCAAAGGCCCTTTTTGAGGGGCTTATATTCGGAGGGGCTTATCTACGGAAGGAAATTTGCGTTTCAAAATCGATTGGATTGGCCTTATAGTTGGAGGTAAATTTACCATTTTTGCTTTGTTTTACATTGTATTTGAGGGCAATTTTCCAAGTACAAGCCCCCTGGGGGCTTATATTTGGAGGGGCGATTTAACGGAGGGTTTTTTGCGTTACCGGATTAGGGGGCCTATATTTAGAGGGATTTATACATGGAGGGGCTTATTTTCGGAATTTTACGGTATGTCTAAACATATATTATGTACCTGATTTTGTGAAGTAAACACTTTGGTTAATGAAATAAAACTAAAGGGCTGTGTGGAATAAAGCTCCCAGTAAAAATCACTCAAAGTAAGCTATACCTGCAAATAGAAGCTCTGGTCTTTGGACAACTCTCTTCTGTAGTAATTCCTCAACAAAATAAATGACGATTCACGTAACTAGTACACACAAGTAGAGTCTTAAAACTCTCTTTCCATGCAGCCCCCTTCCGAGTTAAAATGGAAAGCCTTGGAGCGAGGTTGAACAAACAGTAAAGACGTTGCACTAAAGTGAGGGCCCTCAATATTAAGGTTTCGTTAATCCCGTCATCCCGACCCAAATCTTTGTTCGATCCCGTCATCCCGACCAGAATCTTCGCTCAATCCCGTAACCCCGATGGTTATTTTCAGCATCATACATTCCGAGGAAACCTTCGATCCCAGGCGAATATAGCCCACATTTTACTTTAAAATCCCGAATACCGGCCTTCAAATAAGACAAATCCCGGATCCCGAAATACCCCTTGTACTGTGATTGATGGTCGAGTCATCCTTGGGCCATTTCCGAGTGGCTCCAAGCCTCTGTTTCAAAGCAAGGCTAAATGCGAAGCCAATAACATGAAAATGATTTTTTATTTTCCTGCAAATAAAATTCATTTTCACAAGTAAGGTTTTGCACTCAGCCTCGTTTTGAAAGTAAGAGTTTTTGGAAGTCGGAAGAGGTAGCACTTGTAACAGTGTGGTGTTTGCAATTTTTGAACAGTAACCACCATTTTGTACTCTATTGCATTAAAGTAAAGGCCATTTGCCATTATCGAAGGAAACATGTTTAAAACAGAGAAAAAGTGGGAAAGCGTGTTCAAGGAAGTAAATATCAAACTCGATAAAACCCAGAGCACCTATACACTTGATTCTAATAGACTCATCTGGGTTCAAGTGTCCCAGTGAGTCCTAGCGAAACAGCTTCGCACGTGAGGTCCCTCGCGTTTAAACCTGTAAGCAAATCGTGAATAATTGAAATAGCCACAATGTGGTCGGGGAAGAAACGCTCGCGATCGGTGAAATAATATTCCAAGGCACAAACTAGACAGTGTGAAAGAAAGGGCTAACAAGGCTGCACGATATCAAATAGACCTTGTCACGGTTTTCGACGCCATCTTGACGAGTAGGCAAACGCGTGAGAGACTACATTGTGTGTATGAGAATCCAATGTCGAATAATTTCCCTAAAACGGCTGTTCTGGAAAAAAATATGAACTGTAACGGCTAAAGCTACACAGCAAAGGATTTTACCAACAAGTTTTGGGGGCCGTTACTGTGCTAAAATTTCTCCAGAAGCTTGCTTTAGATTTTCCATATATTTGCCGCAATTTTTCCCGGGAAATTTTAACAGACAAATGTGTAGAAAATTTTTAAAAAAGGATCTAGGTCTTCTAGCGTATGTAACGCTCTTAAATTTTTTTCAGTAGCATCCTTAAGAATGAAGCTTTAGTTTACAGTTCATATATTTTTTAAAACAGCCGTTTTACGGAAATTATTCGACATTAGATTCTCATACAAATCATACAAACACTGTAATTTCTCACTGGTTTGCCTACTCGTCAAGATGGCGTCAAAAACCGTAATAAGGTCGATTAAGGAATGGGACTGCTGTTAGGATAAAAACTGTTCCGGGGCGGTACTCCCCTATAAAATGACGGGGGTGCTCGTCTTACCTTTTAGGGGATTAAATTCGTTGATTGGTTACCGCTTATGGTGCCAAACCTAAAATGACTGCTGCCAGAGTTGTCTCGGTACCTTTTAGGGGCCTGCAGTAAGGTTATCGCCCAGGGTTATCGATCTGAAAAATGTACTTGTGCCAGTTATATAATTTTTTGTTGTTGAAGGGGTGGAAATGAATTTGCGACACGCCCATAAAACAAGATTCTGGTACCTTTTAGGGGTGTTCTCGAAATTTTCCGACGAGCACCCCCGTTACTTTTATAAGGGAGTACCTTACTCCGGGAAACTGATATAGAACCTACACAACTTTCAACAAAGATCAAGGCAATCTGGACTCAATATGCCGTTGTCCCCGTTCATTTATTTACAGATGTTTCATTTTTACTTTTGAATTACTCGGCACTCTGCCTCCTGGGTTTTAAAAGCAGGTACAGCTTCCCAGCGACAAACTCCTCACGTTTGGTAACTGGAGCAGCTCGTGCTTGTTTGGATGTCTCAGCGAAACCTGTATCACTAGTTCTGAAACACAAAACGTTCACTTAAGTCAACCGTCAAACTCGAATTCTAGGGAGCTTAAGCAATAAGGACAACAGCGGTTTTATGAACAAAACAACAGCTCTGCACGTGCACTGCACGACTGAGATGTAAGGTGAAACGTCCTAATGCGACGTTATGATGGCGGACGTTGAACTTCGACTTTCGACTTTCTTTATGACCTTCGATAGGTAAAGAGGCGCAATAAAGTTTGAGAGAAGTAACGAAAATATAATTTTTTTAGTCACGTTTTCACACCGGCCACTGCTTAATCTCCCAGTGACGACCTTAAGGAAGTAATTTCTAATGAGGAGTAACGGCACGTACGCTTATATATCATAATATAGAAGGAGTAGAAACAAATATTAGCTTAGTAGCGGGAAATGCCAAATAAACTATAAGGTTTCATTGTAAACATTGTTTGAGCAGGCATCACAATGGGATGGGACCATCTCTGGACATGCAAAGAAAGAACTTTCTAAAGGGCACGAGTTTAGCCTACGTGCGTTCTCTTGGTTCCCTTTTTATGACACGATGAGCCACACAAACAGGAAGAAAATCCTAGCTGACGCTCATTGTGTTAGGTAGGTGAGCCACCACAGCGTGGGTATAAAAGAAGGAGTCATGACAGATCGAGCTTTCAAACATCTCAGTTGGCCATCAAGACGCACGGGGCAATAACTTCAAAGTGACAAAAAGAAACTTGTATAGAAGAATATCATTCTATCTGGTCTTCTTTAAACATGGTAAGAACGGACAATACTGACTTAGCGTTTGAGGTCCGAGTCTTTATCTTATTGTTACACTGTTTCTTTTTTCTTTGTCATTGCTGTTATCGCCTTGTCTTATTAGGCCGGCCACTACCACGATAAGACCTACGCTGTCTTTTAATTAATCGATGTAGATTAGTCTAACTCTTATATTATTGATTGTTGTTAGGCTTTTCGTCTTGGAGGTCTCAATACGATTATTCTTCTGTTCGTGGCGTTGGCCATACTGAACGTATCAGTTGTTAAAGGTAATTTTTCTGTATAAAGCTTCTACTCCCGCCAGAAACAAAAAGGGGAATAGGTACTAGCTTTCGGCGTAACCATTTCTGGGATTGTTTGGGTGGACAAGTGTTAGTTAAGATTGGTCGATGTTATTCAAGGCAGCCATTAACCAACCGTAAGTAATGCTTGCTTACACTTTATCCATTAATATACTACCTCTATACCTCCTCTTACTCTTAAGATAATTTTTATCTAGGCAAAAATGTAGCGGACCTAGCTGCATAGCAGTTTGTGGGTCCCTCACTACTGTTGTACCCTCCTAGCCCATTTATATTTTTCATTTTGTTTTTATGCTATGTTACTGTGGGCTTAATTGCATTGTAGCTTATTGGTCCCTCAGTTACTTTGCATAACCATTATCTTCACCTATTTTATGTTCAATTTTTTCTTACAACATCCCCCGCACACACTCTCTACTCCTTCACCCACTGATTCTATCGTTTGGAGGGGAACTCATGTATTTGGTGATCCCTTTCGCAACACCCGGCAAGCCACGAAGGTTGCTAGAGAGACTACTGATTTTTTGCCCTTTTTTAACAAAGAAAGAATGGATACAAGCTTGGGGTGTAGTTATTTCTGAAATCGTTTGGGTGGACAAGTTTTGGTTATGACTGGTCGATGGTATTCAAGGCAACCATTAACCATTCATGGTAATGCTTGTCCACCCAAGCGATCCCAGAAATCTTTGCGCCAAAAGCTTGTAAGCATTCCCTTATAGTTTGTGGAGAGGGGAATTGTCATTACCTGTAAACTTCACCAAATATTCAAAATTATAGCTGATCACCGCCGTTAACACAATCTATTTTTGAGTTTTACTTTTATTTGCGGTGTACCTCAGACACCGTAAAAATGATCCAGTGAGGGCACAGACCCTTGATTACCAAAAAAGTTGCAAATATGATTTTTAGCGATTTTCATGCTAATTGACCGAAAACCGGCTCAAAAAAGGTCGGTTTGGTTAAAAATGCAGCTGGCGGTCGCCGAAAGGATAAACTGCCATAACTAACATTTAAGAGCAGGAGAGATAATGACGGGAAATTGCTAAGACCCTAACATCTTTATTTTGTTTCAGGAAACTGCTATAAAACATGGAGCAGATGTTCCCGATGGAGCAGCTGGGGTACTGGCTGGTTGTGGAAAAGTTGTTACGACAGGTAACGGATTCGATACAGGATTTTTTGCTATCAGTAGAGAGGTTAAGCATCACGTTTACGTCAAATAATTCATTCCCGTTCCAGTACGACCTCGGCGAGAAAAAAATGCTTTATGCGACGTTTTATGGAGGACGGAAACACACGACGACTGAAACATATTCATCGCATCTCTTTCGATGCGATAAAAATCCGAATTCATTTTAATAGCGAAGTTTACGCTGCCGCTGGCGTCGTCAATGCTAAAGCTCCCTAAAATTGTATCAACTATCCCCCTCCTATTCACCTCTCACTTCACACCAACACCCAAACGCCCCTGTCCCCCATTCACCTCTCACTTCACACCAACACCCAAACGCCCCTGTCCCCCATTCACCTCTCACTTCACACCAACACCCAAACGCCCCTGTCCCCCATTCACCTCTCACTTCATACCCACACCTACACGCCCCTGTCCTCTCCCCCATTCACCCCTCACTTCCCACCCACACTCACACTCTCCTGTCCCGCCTAACCCTCACCTCATTTATTTTATAGGTGTGTAAGCCTTCGCCATAGTGGTGGAAGCTGTCAGTTATGTCCCAGTTCCTGTTTTTTTTTTTTTTTTTAATTTTTATTTTCAATTGCAAGGTACTTACTTACAATACTTACTTACAAACAATGTATGATACTTACGCTACTAACAGAACTATACTCTACTTACAAAAAAAAAATTATTTACAAAGTGAGATACTTACGCTACTAACAATACTATACTCTACTTACAATACAAAACTTGCAATACTTACTTACAATGAGATACTTACACTACTAAAAGTGCTATACTCCACGCTTTACATATATAAAACAGCTACTTGCACTACTTACATTACGGATTACATACGCTACAAAAAAAAAAAAAAAAAAACAGAAAAAAAGAAAAGGGGGGGGGGGGGTTGGGCGGGGAAGTATGGCAAATTTTAGTTAACTGTAGTTGTAACCCAAAGGAGAAAAAAGAGATTAAAGATATTTTCTCTGCTGATTCACGGAAATTAGCTTTATATACTTTGAAAGTTGAAGCGAGGAAAATAGGAAGGGAATGTCTAGTAGGAAGGAAAGTGTAAAAAGAGCGAGGGATCCCGAACTGGTAAAAGGTTACTAAAGAGGAAAAGGTTCAATTTCTTTATTATATTGTTTTAAAAAAGGCTTAAACTTTTCAGTAGTTGGAATATTTCCTTTACTTCTGCAAAGCCAAATGTAGAATCTCGCAAGTAACAGAACGAAGTTAATTGCGGCTTTGTTTTTAGAAGTATCAGGCATCAGACCCAAGACGACAAGACTGTTAAGGAGATAGTCGTTGGGTAAAAGTTTACGATCCTTTAGAAAGGCAATAAGGTGTTTCCGCCCTTCTTATCCTCCTTAACATCCAACACGAGATTGAAATCACCTCCCAAAATTATTTCTTCGCACGCAAAATCGTGTACGTGATCAAAAACTTGTTTAAAAAAGGACGGGTCGTCTTCATTAGGAGCGTAAATGTTTGCCAGGGTGAAAAGTTTTTCGTCAGTTTTAATATCGCATACAATATAACGTCCGGAGGGGTCCGAAAAGGTTTTCAAAATATCAAATTTAAAATTGTTGTTAAAGAGAATACAAACGCCTGCTGAGCTTCCTGAAAAGCAACTAAAGAGCGCTTTATAGCCCCATTCAGATCTCCACGTGTCAATAGTTGCCTCCGTACAGTGTACCTCTTGTAAAAAGATAATTGATTGTTGTTTGTTTCTGAGCCAGTTGAAAGTCTCTCTTCTCTTGTTATTGTTTCCTATTCCCCTGACATTCATAGATGCAATTTTTAGTTCAGCCATTACTACAGTTAATTGCAAGGTATTGTTTTAAATAGTAAACCAGCAAAGATAAGGTGTTACCTGTTTGATTTGCATCTTTTGAGCAGAAGCGGTATTTCGAATGCAAAACTGTTCGGGTTGATTTCCATAAACAAACATTTGTTGGGCGAAGTTTCATAGAATCAAGATTAGAAGATTTTTCAAAGAAATTAATTATAGATCTGTAGGACACTTTTTCCCCGACAAAAAAAAAAGGAAAACATACATGTAAATGTACACACCAAAAGAAATAAAAAAGATCACTGACTGAGCGCGGCATTTGTATGGAAAAACTAGCTTGCTTCGTTTCGAGAGTCGAGAAGGCAAGCAAAGTTTAAGAAACTAGATGTATTCCGAACAGAAGCGTGTTTTCCGTCCCGTCCACCTATCATAATTTCGAGTAAAAACAAAAATCTTCAGGTGAAATAACGGAATTAATTTGTTAAAGAAAAAAAAAGTTAAAGTTAAAGCGTTAATGTTTAAGACTTGTGTTATTAAACTCACAGTTCTAATGGCATTCCAAAAGGCCACAATTTCCCTCTTATGAACAGTTTGTCAGGCTGGGCTTTGCTGAAAGCTGCGGGAATGTTGTTGCGTCTTGCCTTTTTGAAGGTTTCCATCTGCGCTCTCCTACGTTCGACGATCTCAAACGGAAGATCTTGGTACATTTTGTAGTTTGTTCCTCGTAGACGATGTCCCAGCGAAAGAAGCTTTTCACAATCCTTATATCGTAGGAATCTAGCAAGTATGGGTCTGGAACTTTCTCCTCTCTTTTTTCCTAGACGATGAACTCGTTGTATTTCAACATTGGCAGCGTCGCCAAAACCCAATTCCGTTTCCAGAAAGGTGCGCAGCGCCATCTCCGTGCCCTCTTTGTTCGTTTCTTGTTCTGGAATGTTTTCAAACTTAATGTTTTCGCGCCTAGAATATGCTTCCAGATATAAGTTCTTATCCTCGATCAGTTTAAAATTGGCACGGAGTTCATCATTCTCTTTCTGTAGGGCCGCTAGGCTCGATTTTGTGCTGTCTTCGAGCTTTTGTATTCTCTCGGATGTCGTCTTTTTATCTGTTTCGTTTGCGTTTAAACTTTCCTTAAGATCTTCAACATCACGCTTGGTGGTAGCGTACGCATCTTCGAGAGTATGTATTCTTCCTTCTAACTTCCCGAAAGACTTCCCGAGGTTATTCACTGCTTCTTCGATGGCATCCAGCTTTTCAAGCTTCTTAAGAATATCTTGCAGTGGTTTTTGAAGGCCTTCAGCCATGTTCAGAGCAGATAGAATAATATCGTCACCTTCTTCTTCGCGTTCGCCTTCGGAAGAATTAGAACTATCACACTCTTTAAGTTTCTTTGGTTCTGGCGAGGTATCTAGAGAACTATCGGAGGATAGCTGTCTTGTTCTTCTTTTACTTAGCAACAGCTTAAAAAATTCTTCCATTAAATCATCCACGGCAAAAGAGTAGTGTTATTAGGCGGACGGTCTTTCGGCACGTCTTCACACCGCCATTGCTTCCCAGTCTCCCGTCCCAGTTCCTGTTGGATGTCCAGCAAGGCGTGGAAGTGTATATGTTACGGCACTGGTTCCTGCTAAGGACAAAAGAGTAAATGAACGCAGTACTGGCCTTTCAAACATGATCTTTAGCTACAAAGCTATCAAAGATAATCAGCTTTACGACAGTTAATCAAATCAATTGTAATTTTGGGATACTGGTAATCTTAATTTAAAAAAGAATCATTCAAGTTTATTTTTTTCCACATAATTTCTAAAGGAAACTGATTTTGTTCACAGTAGATCATAGCCATTCCTTAAATAAAGAGAAGCGGACGATCGACGTATTGTAGGATGAGTCCATTTTATGATCAGTATTTTCACTGGTCAGCCGCCCATTAGTTTACCCCCATTTAATAAACTATCCGTCAGGCTCTTTTCTCTTATTGTTTGCGGCGATTCTAACTTTTCTGCTGATGAAATCCTAACATGTGTCTTCTAAAACAAAAGCTATTGACCAATAATATACGTTCCTGCTCGATGCTGTGAATACTGTGACCTTTTAAAAGACGTAACTTCTAAGAAAACTTTAAACGCCACTATACCTTCCACATAGGCAATTACTGGGAACTCGAATTCCTTCAAATAGCAATTTCAACGTGGCACTGGAAAACTTTTCTTTTAATATGATAAATGATCTTTATTGCTTTTCATGAAGTCAAAGCTCTTCGAATTCACCTTTGAAGACAGACAGACCAATCTAGAAAGTTAAAACTTTTTCATCGGGTTTTGAAACAGCTCATAAATAAGATATCCATTTTGGCTTTGCGATCTGGGCCTAGTTGCATAAAACGCCCGTAACAATTACGGGTATACGAACGTTTAGTTGTAGCTTAAGTGAGTTGCATTAAATCTCTTGAGTGGTCCACTTAGGGAATTCACTAACCATTTTCGTTAGTGTTCACCTAAGTGTGGTTTATGCAACTGAAATTGCACTTGTTGCATAAAACCTTTTTTCCTGGAAAAATTGCACTCAGGCAAAATTTACGGGTCCCAAGTAGGTCCCGTATTCTTACTGTTTTTACCAAAGTTAAAGGGATCTTTTACTGAGAAGTAAAAAAAGGTCTTTTCTTTAAGTAATTGGGTTCTAATGCGCTTTAATTTAACCTCTTATGTACACTTTAAAGCCGTCGTTATCAAAAAAGAAGAACAACAAACATTTCCAGTAGATATTGAAGTAAAATAACGATTGCATGAAAACTTTATTTCATTAAGAGGCTTAAAAGAGTTCGAAACGACTAGACACTTTCTTTTTACTCAAAGATGGTTAAAAGTTAAAAAGATAGAGTGAATAATTAATAAAGTACCAGAACAAAGTAACGTGTGCTCTTAAGTCAGCCGGTAAGTTACCACATAAAACAGAAACTTAGGAGAGTGCTAAGTGCGTTCCATGCAACACCCGTAAGTGTACCCATAACAACCCATAACGGATTCGTAAGTGACCTACTTAAGTGAGCACTTAAGTCAAGGTTTTATGCAACCGGGCCTTGTTTCCTTTATATTAAAAACGATTTTAAGATAGTTTGATTTGACGAGCATCAAAACTCTTCCGGGGAATGATTGACTAATCATCCATTCAGTAGGGTGCCCAAGTTTTTCCCGTTTTTGTTTCCAAATCCCAAGCTAATTAGTTTATTTCGGAAAAAAAAACCGCTGCTCCCGTTTCTGCGCTTTACAGTTTGAAACAGTCTCGTCGAAGAACGAGAACAAGAACGTCCTTTCATATTTAAGAGCATTAGAGGCAGCACGGTTTCTACAACTGGTTACGTAAAATCTTTACATTCATTTTCAAACCACGAAACTGATAATTTCACAAGGCACTATTTCCCCATTCCCTCCTTCCGCCCTTACCAGTGAAACCTTTCCCACGACCGATGTGCGGAGTGACATTAATTAGAGAGGTTAAGAATCAGGTGTCGAACGTGCAATCGCGAATTTGTACCACGTGGCCAAGTTTCCCCTTTACTTGTCGTTTACCGGTTTATTATTTCTATACATAAATTGCTAGTTTCACGCATTTTTTATCCATAAGAAATTTTGAGCTGTTTTTATCTGTTCATTTTCTATTTTTAGAAATTCTCAACTTGAATCTCACGTTTGCCGTTTGCCTTATACGTGAAGCTTAAACTCCCTATTGAGTTTAAAAACTCTCAGTGAGTATTTGCATGTGCTGTGGACAGGGCTATGATTCAATTCTGATAGTGAGCGCTGCCAATATTGTTCCAAGGGTGGTTGGTTTTCAAATGACAAACTGGGCAACAAGGTTGATGATTCGTAGAAAGTGAAATTATTTTCGCAAGACATAAACATGAAACAACCCAACCGAGCAGGGTAGCATTGCAAGACAGCTGTTCCGTCCTCCCTAAGTACTTCTGAGTTGTAGATGCGGCTGAAACAATAAAAGCTAACTCTAGAATCTCTCTAAGTTTTTATTCATGAGTTACACTACTACATGAAAAATTTCGGCAATTTGATTGATTTAGAACTGTGGTATTTGAGGTTAATTTGAAAAACCTACATGTGGAAATTACAAACCTTTTGCGGGTAGTAGTATAAACAAATAATAGCATGATTTGGACATGATATTTGGCATAAATACCACTCGTGATATTTCAGAATTGTCTCAAATCTCACTCGCCTAAAGGCCGTCGTGAAATTACGTATAACAACTTCGAAATATCACTCGTGGTCTTTATGCCTAATATCACTACAAATCATGCTATTACCTATACAAATTCGAGTAAATTCTCGCCTGAGAGTTTTAGAATTGACAGAACATTTTTAGCTTTCTTAAACTTGATATTCAAATCATTTAATATCTTAGTATTTAACTAAGCTTTTTAGGATTTTAGTAGTTTCCTGGGGCCATAAGGGAGACAACCGTGCGGATGTAATTACCAACCCTATTGAAATTAAGTGTCATTCATTCATTCATTCATTCATTCATTCATTCATTCATTCATTCATTCATTCATTCATTCATTCATTCATTCATTCATTCATTCACCTGCGATCAGGATTTTTTTTCTTTTTCGGGAAAATAAAGCGTGACAGTCGTCGGACGGGGAAAGAACAAAAAAAAGAAGATGGAGGAGGAGGAGGAGGAGGGAGAGCGCCTGATCGCAGGTTCAAGAATCTCACGGACAGGGGTTTAAACCGATCCAGCATCGCTGATGAAGCTGGACCAACATGATAGATTCATGTAAACCGGGATTTAGTTCTCCTCGTTTTCATCTCAGAGAATTGAATGCTGTGTGTACTCCATTTCTTTAATTAGTAACTTGCATAAAACCATCTCATGCCTAACCTTTAATCTAAAAATAAAATAAAATCACTCTTACGAATGAAACACTGAACTTATTTTTTTTTCCCGTTTGATTTCATTAGTGCACTAACGTGAATTTTGTTTCTATGAATAAACTGCGGTTTCCTAATAAATCTTGACGTTTTCTT